>OX637587.1:8916620-9402176 GCA_951800085.1 Comarum palustre | reverse complement strand
GGCTTTCCCAGGCTGACTGACTGGGATCTGACGTTAGCGTTAGCATTTTCGCCAGGAAGGAGAAGGTATGGTCGATCGATGATAAAAGAGAAGACGAAAGCGACAAGACTGGAACGGAAACCATTAAAGCCCCCCATCTTAACCACTAACTCGATCTGAGCTCTCATCGATTAAAGCTGATCAATTACTTCATCATCACCAAGCAGTAGTAGATCGATCACTATAACTAAATTTAATGTTCACTTCCGTGTTTTCCGAGAACGAAACCATTAATTGAAACTCAAAGAAGGTTAACAAAAATTAATGCATCATAAGTACAGTTCAATGAAGAAAACAAAAACACAGAATCATTTTATTTATTTTCTTCGGCAACAAGATCTGTCTGTCTAGCTAGCTACCTAGAAACAAGTAACTTGTTTAAAGGAGAAAAGGAAAAGGCAGCTTTTGTAGTAGACTCATATTCAAAACCCTCAAATACGTATAATATCTATATAGACATCCATGCATAACCATCCCATTTGTTTATCCGTAGATCAATTATTTAATTATAGTAGAACGAGAGAAAGAAAGAAAGAGTAGATCTGGAGTGAAAAAGCAATGACATGATAAGATACAATGAAATCACTGCTATGCCTATTGCTTCAGTAACATGAGATCCATCCAGTCTGAAAATTAAGCTTGCCTGAACCCTAATTAGGCGTCTGTACTTGCCCTAGATCCACAGCAGGCTGATCATGGCCGTGAAAGCCTACTCATCTTTAGCTGGAAGCTAGCGATCTGGGGTTTTCGTTAGATATCTTATCCGCCAAACATCTGTTCAACTGTCTCGATTTCATTTCTAACTACCACAGTACTACTACTACTACTACTACTGTGAGTCTAGCTTGACTTCTCATCCTCTCTCTTAATTACGTACACAAAATCAATCAACACCATTGAGTCATCGGAAAGCTTTGTCGCTGGACTAAACCCAAATCGAAGCAATTCCTCATAAAATATTACACAACACCCTACTTACAACCAAGATTGTTTGCCCAATTCCATGTCTAATCACCACAGATTCCAACTGTACTTGTCAATTAACTCAAGTACTTAAACTACATGAAGCCGGTTTAAGGGCATTTTATGTAGCAGCCGGTTTAAAGGGCTGAAGTTGAAATTCCGGCCAATTCTTTCTTCTCTACTAACAGTAGTTGAAGTTAAATATTTTTTGGCTAGCGAAAGCTATCCAGCCTCATAAAGAGTCGTGAAAGCTAGATTTTCAGTTCATATTTGATCCCAAAGCAACAACAAAATTAGGGAAGAGTCCCCAGAGTCAGGTCAGCACAATTTGGCTGTGAAAAGACAAATCACAGAGATAAATCTAGCTCAGATCATTTCAAGAGATCGAACAGAGAGAGAGAGAGAATTGAGGGTGTACCGCTAAAATGGTGTTGCAGTGGTTGCAATGAACATAACAAACACGTTCGGAGGATGCCATCAATTCCATTGACATAATAATTCAAAGCGTAATTTGTGAAAGACCGATGAATCTATATACGATGTATATATAGCCGGATCGGGTAGTAGATCAATTTTGAATAGATATGAAAAATTAGGGTGATAAAAGCAAGTAGAATAATTATGGTAAACAAGAAAGCATACAAAGAAATGAACACCAAGACAAAAGAAGAGAAAAGCTGAAATTTATGAGAGAGAGGATGGGACTAGTCTGGTCGCAGTGAACTAGTGGGGGAGGAATAGGTGAAATAGTAATATGTATAACTAGTGGTTTCCTTGTAATGAAAGGCGGTTTGGTTTATGTGAAAGGTTGTTTGTGGATTTAGGGGAGGAAGAGTGTGTGGGGTTGGAGGTGTTATGATTGAGAGAATGAGTGGGTCGTAGTGAGCGCGTGAGCCATTTCGATCTCTTCTCTTTCTCTTGACATCTAAACGAAATTTTGAGTACTAATAATAATAATAATAATATCTAAATGTATGTTACATAAATATTTCAGTAATAATTGTTCTCGACGAGAGTTTAAATCGTTGCATAGTAATCACATCAACAATATTAGTAAAAAATCATTCATAAAATAGTCACTTATTCAACTACACTTACAATCACAAATAGTAAAATTAATATATATATATATATATACTAGGGTTTCTTTTTTGACATATATGAGGGATCAAACATTAAACCAACTTTTCGATCACATATCAACATCTTCACCGTTCATGACAGGACCCACCCCGGGTTAAACCCCTTTAACCCGAAGTAAATCCTGCGGGGACCACCTCAAGGGAACTTCTTACCGAAACTCCCTTGAAATGGCCAACCCTTCCTACAAAACTAACTAAACCGGGTTAGTCAGAGCAGTCTACAGAGATGATTACCCCAAAGAATTTTCGAGCAGCAACGGAATGATCGACTATGCCTCGACTCTCGTACGCGCTCGACCTCCTCTCAAGAACCCTGCATCACTGGGCATTTAAAAACGAAAGGCCCAGGGGAGAAACATTTAAAAACTGTTAGAGTGAGTGGACGAAAATCAAATATAAAAGCTCCATTTCCTGTAATGCTCTCCCAAAAGTATATCAATTTAAAAATCATTTATGCATGCCCACAATTACTAAATTTCCGCAAATGCATGATAAGATAAACCAACAAGGAATATGGGAAGAGAAATGTTCACAATAATAATAAGTCTGACCTCTCAGACTAGGGTCGGAGCTAAGAGCTCTAGTAGCGCCCTCACGCTACTCTATGCTAGCTATATAAAATAATACGGTCAACCCTTGAAATATCAACCTGACCTCTCAGGCTTGTCTGTCCTCTCAGACCAGGGTCGGAGCTAAGAGCTCTAAATAAAATGATAACGGTCAACCCTTATAATATCAACCTGACCTCTCAGGCTTGTCTGTCCACTCAGACCAGGGTCGGAGCTAAGAGCTCTAAATAAAGTGATACGGTCAACCCTCATAGTGCACTACGTAGTTTGCCTGACCTCTCAGGCTAGGGTCGGAGCTAAGAGCTCTAGTAGCGCCCTCACGCTACTCTAGCTAGCATATTTATTGGTCAACCCTTAAAATAAACATTCATAACAATACATTAATCAAATTCTCTTCCCAAAACAATTAATTAAAACAATTCCTTGTCATATATGCATAAAACCAATTTCCAACGAAGTCTCGGGTTCAATTCCATTCAAAGGACGGCCCTCACCGTCTATAACCATTTTCGGAAGAAATAGAAAATTGAGTAATAATGTAAATACGTTCAAGAACCCGAGAAGGATATAATTTTCGGAAACAATCATAAACACCATGCAATTAACTCAATAATTAAGGCATGCATTTATTTAAAATAATATGTCCACTCACAGTACTAATGCGACCTTCCCGCTCGGAAAGCTCCTCGAGCGAAACCCTCGAACTACCCGCGTAGTCGAGCCCGTCTCACGTTCAATCAGGGACTGTACAAACAACCCACTATATTAGTCATTTCATCGTTGACTTGGTCTTTTCCTAGTTTGACCAGGAATCCTATTTGACTACGTGTTGACCAAGTTCCTTTCTTCAGCACTTTAACCTTTTTGACTTTCTTTTCCGGTTATCGACTCTTCACTCAATTTACCGGAAGTCCGACTCAGCTTCCGAACTTTTCTTTATTACTTTAACTTGACGTTAGGGTGTCACGTAATAAGTCGTTGAATTACTATGGACACCCATTCAACCATTTCACCAATACCTTAGGAGTCCTTAAAAATAATCCTTAAACCTTAACCGGCAATAATCGATGGTCGGAATAATATTTAATTATCCGCCAATAATACTAAACTAGAACAATTCCAAAACCTAACCAAAACACCTCCAAAAATTACCAAATTTTAACCATAGACTCCTCACAATATGTACTAATTAATGGACATGAAAAACTGCCCAAAAAGTGGCGGCACCGCCGCCAGCTCCGCCGCCGACGGCGGCCGCCGGCAGAAATTCCGGCTAAAATTCAGGCGACCTCCGATCGCCACCAAATTTTACCAGTAGCTTCGTCTCATCAATTGGAACAACTTTCTAGTTCAACTCGAAGGCCAATTCGGCCTCTAACTAGGTCAAAAACTCGATGAACAGTAGACCCCGAAAATTACACTACCAAACTTCAAATCCTCAATTCTCCCTACACACTTCAAATCAAGCTACCAAATTCTAGGGGATTGTAGTACACCTAAAACCCATCCTAAACATATAAAGAACTCAACAATTGGTGATCTAGGGAGGGAGAAATTCAATCCCGAAAATCTACTGTACACACCAAGAACAAATCGGAATTTCTCCCGATTTACGACGAGTTAGGTCGGAAAGCTTACCTAGGATTGAAGTAGACTCGGAGGCCGAGCTTTTGGGACCGGTGCGCCGGCGGTTGGTGGCCGGACGGCGGCGCTAGGGCGGCCGGAAGCTCGGCGCAGTTTTCCGTCGGGGGAGAGGAGAGAGAGCCGGGTGAAAATCTGATTTTTCACCCCGGTAACTCCTATATATAGCCGTTTTACCGCATAGTAACTTTGTACTTTTGTTCATAACTTTCTCATACGAACTCCGATTTGAGCGTGCTACATGTCCATGAACTCGTAACGACGCCCTCTACAACTTTCAAGAAGGAAGTTTTCCCAAATTCTTGACTTAACGAAAAGTCAACTTTACGATCATTGTACGGTTAAACGGTCACTTTAAATGGTAAAAGACCAAAGTAACCAACCGTAAAATAATTCTAGGATCGGGGTGTGACAGTTCAATACTTAGATTCATATATGTAGATCATTTCTGCAAAATTTCATCCAATTTGATGATCGTTAAGGCTTTGAACTAATTAAAATCAATTGACGCATCAAATCTGCCAAACATGAACCGTTCACGCTTATAATTTTAATTCACAATTTTGAGCACCTTATCGATCACCAAATTGGATAAAATTTGCAGACATAATCTCATATATAAGTCTATATATTGGACGGTGAAGATGTGATTTAGTAATCAAAAAGTTGGTTTAATCCTTGATCCCTCATATATGTCAAGAAAATAGATCCCTCATATATAAACACACACACACACACATACATATAAATTATTGAAATATTTTAATTAAAGTTTTTGTAATCACTACCAGAACAACTACTTTAGCCGCCGAATTTTTTTGTCGGCTAAACCCTAAATTTCGTCGGCTAAGAAGTCGTCGGCAAAAAGCCGTCGGCCAAGACTTTAGCCGATCGACGAAATTGCTGTTCATTGTTGGCTAAATAAATGACTTTAGCCAACAATGAAATTTTTCGTCGCTTAATTTCTGGACTTTAGCCGACGAAATTTTATTAAATTTCGTCGGCTATAGCTATTATTTTTATTTAACTTTAGCCGACGAATTTATTTTATATTTTTATTTTTTAAACTAAAGCCGACGAATTTTAATAAAATTCGTTGGCTATAGTTATTATTATTATTATTATTTTTTTATTTTTTTTAACTTTTATTAAAATTCGTCGGCTATAGTTATTTTATTTTTTTCATATTTTTTTCTTTTTTATTTCTTGTATTTTTGATTAAAATTTTTTTGCTTCTTTTTTGTTTTTACACCGGTGGTGGAGAAGAGGAGGATCGACGAAATTAGGGTTTAGGGTTTTAACCGACGAAATTAGGGTAATTCGTCGGCTATAGTTATTTATTTTATTTATTTATTTATTTAACCTTAGCTGAAGAATTACCCTAATTTCGTCGGCTATAGTTATTTATTTTATTTATTTAACTTTAGCAGACGAATTACCCTAATTTCGTCGGCTAAAACCCTATATGTAGAAGCTTCAAACGAAAAAAAGTCATGAAATAAGATATGACCGGAATGGTGAAATACGTCTACGGATGAAAAATCACATAATTCGGGTAAAGTCTCAGTGCCGATAGTTGCGGTTAGCACAATTTTCCATTCTTTCTCGCTAGCGATAGCCCTATATCCGGTGGTTATTTTTCATAAAATTTTTATACCACTGGTTGCGTCTCATCGATTTGAAACTATTTTAAGTTGAAGGTCCGAGCAAAATACGTAATTTAGACGATCAAATAACTGTTTCCGTGCGTTAAGGGGTTTGACTTACAGGATTGACCGTAAGGATCGAGCCCTTAACGTTGTCAGATTAAGTTGAATTTTTTCCTAAAGACATATTTCAACATAATGATCATATCGGACTGTCAGAATTTTTTTTCTCAACTTTGATCATTGGAATCACAACATGCCTACTAATGTTGTATAACTTGTTTACTAAGCTTTAAGTAAATGTTGTGTTTCTAAAACAAACTCTACGTAGAAACTTCAAATGCAAAAAAGTCGTGAAATTAGATATGACCGGAATGGTGAAATATGTCTACGGTTGAAAAATCACGTAATTTCGGTAAAGTCTCGGTGCCGATAGTTGCGGTCAATACAATTTAGGGGTTTGACTTACGGGATTGACCGTCCGGATGAATCCCTTAAATTTATCGGATCAAGTTGAATTTTTTACCATAGACATATTTCAACATATTGATAATATCTGATGGTTGTATTTTTGTTTGTCAATTTTGATGGCCGGAATCACAACATTCCTACTATTTACCATTATTTATCTATATGGGAGCCATATCATAGAGGGGTAAATAACTCAAAATTTTTAGATGGACAATTGCGTCTCATTATGGTGAGTGTTTGTTGTGTTGAAGGTTCGACCAAAATACCTCATATAAGTGTAGATATGGGCATTTTCGTGTGTTAAGTGTTTACAAAAACTTCATTTTGAAGCCTTAAATGAACTCGGATGGCCAAAAAAACCCATATGTCATCACATTAGCGATGAGTTTGACTCTTAGGGCCGTTCTGCTTCCAGATTGGTATCACAATAGTCAATCGGACACCGAAATATCCGTAGTGTATTTTTGTAATTAAAAGGTACTTTAGCCTACGAAATACCCAAATTTTGTTGGCTAAAGTTAACAGACTATAGTTGACGAAAAAATTAGTGTAGCCGACGAAAAATTATTTCGTCCGCTAAAATTCCAGTTTAGCCAACGAAAATTTAACTTAGCCGACGAAAAAAAATTTCGTCAGCCTGTTTTTGGTTATTTCGTCGGCTAAAGTCTTTTTTCTGGTAGTGAATGGGCATGATACTCTATTACTAAATAGCATAGAAAAAAATGGTAAAAAAATTATATTTTATGATTGAAAGAATTCTATTACTAAGGAGAGTAATTAAGAAATGAAACTCTTTTTTCATATCAACAACTAATAAAAGAAATAATCATATTTAAAAAGAAGGAAAGAACATGTGATAGGTTGCTCTTTTTCCCACTCACATTTTCATATATTTTGTCATTTCAACAGTGGGGCACGGTGAGACACAACTGCACTGACTTTTTGGTGTGAAATAATGAATAGAGCATGAGACCCACAGTGTCCCTTACTGCCTCCGCCCCTGCTTTAGTTTCTGTAGGGGACGAGGAGGGAGCCATACATTGATTGATTGAGATATTTGTAATGTTGCTTTAAAGAAGAATGTTTTAGTCTATTGTCATCCCTCAAACCACTTTGCACACCTCACACGTTGTTAATTTATTGAAAGACTAAAATGTCACTTTGTCAAATTATAATAAAGGATAATAAGTTGTTATAAATTACAAATTCTTATTTCTTATTTTATTGTTTTTTTGTATGAACACCTACTTCATAAAGCTGGAATTTATCATATTCGGTCATACTACTAAGTCTATAGACGCTAGAAATCATCCTGGAGATTAGGTGAATTTTCAGGACCCACCTCGGATTACCCCTTTTAAACTAGAGTAAGTCCTGCGGAGACCACCTCCCAAAGAAGAATTCTGCCAAAATTTCGACATAACCTCTTTTGAAAAATAGACTCCCTAACGTGGACAACCTAAATCAACACTTCTATATGTCCAACATCCATTCTCAATTCTTGGAGCCATCCTGCTCCAATGTCCAACACTACCAGAAAAAACGCTTTAGCCGACCAAAGAAATTTGTCGACATGTTAGACTTTTTGGTCGGCTAAGGTAATAGTTGACGAACTTTTGTCGACTAAAATATCGTCGGCTAAAACTCGTCAGTCATCCTTTAACAGACTACAGTAGTAATAGTCGTTGGCTAATAGGGGTGGGAACGGTTTGAAACGAACCGGTTTAGGGCCCAAACTGGAGACCAAACCGGAGATAAAATTTGGTCCGGTCTGGTTTTTCAATTTTAGTCGCACCAAACCACACCTACGGTTTGGTCCGGTTTCATTTTTTATTTTTCAGTTTTTTAATTTTTTTTTTCAAATTTAGGTTTGATAATGTCTTAACTCGAGTAAAAGGTTAATAAATTAATAAATTTTATTTTTTTAGTTCTGTAAAGCCTCAAATGTCTTACAAAAAAAACTCAAACTAAACTTTTCAATTTTAGTCGCACCAAACCACACCTACATAACAAATACCAACTGTATAAAAAGAAAAAAAAGCAAAAAAAAAACACAAAATAGTTTAAAGTTTATAGTTAAAGTCCATACATATTAAACACTATATAACGTTTATACATTGATACTGACGAATCCAATAGTCCTTACTTTCAAGACCTAATGTAATTCAGGTAATGTCTTAGTACCGATAATAGCGGTCACATCTTATTTCACGATATTTTTGAGGCTTTATGTTCTATGTAGAGTTGGTTTTCAAAGTTTTTCATTTACTTAAAACTTAGTAAACAATTTATACATCATTAGTAGGCATGTTGTGATTCTGATGATCAAGATTTACAAACGAAAATCCGACCGTTTGATATGAACAATATGTCGAAAGATTTCTATAGTAAAAAATTCAACTCGATCTGACAAAATTAAGGGCTTGATCGGGACGGTCAACCCTAATCTTATAATCATTTAACATACGGAAACACCCATATCTGCATCTATATGAGGTATTTTGGTTGAACCTTTAACACAACAAACTTTCACCATGATGAGACGCAACCACCTATCTAAAAATTTTGAGACATTTACCCCTAAAAAATAAGACTAATCATAGAGATAAATAATGGTAAATATAGTTGACTGCTACTATCGGCACTGAGACGTTACTCGAATTTCGTGATTTTTTAACCATAGACGTATTTCACCATTCAGGTCACATCTTATTTCATGATGTTTTTGAAGTTTTAAGTTCTATGTAGAGATGGTTTTCAAAGTTGTGCATTTACTTAAAACTTAGTAAATAAGTTAAACAACATCAGTAGACATGTTGTGATTCCGATAATCAAAATTCACAAACAAAATTTTGACCATCTGATATAATCATTACGTCTAAAGATATCTATGGTAAAAAATACAACTTGATCCGACAACATTAAGGTCTCGATTGGAACGGTCAAGCCTAATCTTATAACTACTTAATACACGGAAACACCCATATCTGCATCTATAAGAGATATTTTGGTCGAACCTTCAACACAACAAACTCTCACAATGATGAAACTCAACCGCCTATCTAAAAATTTTGGGACATTTTTTCTAGTCGGCTTGTTTTTTTTTCGTCGGCTAAAGTTATTTTTCTGGTAGTGAAACTTCAAAATCCATAAATTGCAAACCAAAATTTAAATTTTATACATCACCAAACATAAATTTGGTATAAATATTATTAAATTATACCAAATTATTCTTAAGGGAGAGATAATGAGGTATATTTAGAGTGAGTGGAGTCGGGGACGCTAGGTTTAAGGTTTTTTTTTTGAAATAAAAAAACGTCGTTTGGGTTAGTTTGACCATTGACCGGTTTGAACGGGCTGGTTCGGTTTTTAAGGGAGTGAAACTGAAAACCGGACCATATTGATATGGTTTGGTCTGGTTTTTCTCTGTCAGTCTGGTTTTTAACACTTATGGTCTAGTTTTTCGATTTGGTTTTTTTTTTTTTTTTTTTTTTTTTCTGATTTTTGGTTTCGAAATCCCACCCCTATCGGCTAAAGTCTGCACTTTAGCCGACGACAAACTTATCATTGACTTTTTTTTTTCTTTTTTTTTTTTTTTCTGATTTTTGACTTTTATCGAAGACTAAAGTTCTTATATGTCGTCGGCTAAAGTCTTTACATATCATCGACTAAAGTGTTTTTCCTTGTTAAAAAAATAGATCGATCTCCAGCCATCCTCTTGTCGCGACTCCCACTGTCGGCCTTCCTCTCTGCGTCGTTGCCCTACCCGAACCCACCACCACCACCACACACCACCACCTATACCACAACACACCATCACCATTACTACCACCACACACCACCATCACACACTTGGAGAGGTAGAGGAGGGAGACTAAAGAAGGAAAGGCAGAGAAGGGAGAGTGAAGAAGAATGTTTCATTCAAATTTTCTGAAAAGAAAAGCGGAAAAAATCCGATTAAAATTTTTAACTTTAGCCGACGAAAATCCCGTCGCCTAAAGTAAAAACCTTGACTTGTCGGCTAAAGTAAAAAATTTGACTCGCCAGGCTAAAGTATAAAATTTGACTCATCGGTTAAAGTTAAAAATTTCACTCACCTGCTAAAATCAAAAATTTCACTCGTCGGCTAAAGTCAAAAATTTGACTCGTTGGATAAAGTATAATATAGCAGACGAAAAAAAAGTCGTCGGCCTATTTGTTAGTTATTTTGTCGGCTATACTGCTTTTTTTGGTAGTGCAAACATCCTCCACAAATATAACATTCAGATTATACAGTGACTATCTCGTGAAATATAAATCATCAGCATCAACAACATTCTCAAGTGCAATACTACATTGGGTCCTAGACTCTTAGCAGTTCACCGAATATAATACATTCCATAAGTATCAGAGCAGCTAAATGATAGGTGAAAGCGAGAAATTAAATAAGTAGGTCAAGCCGAAACCTACTGATGAAAATGAAGAGACGGTAACTACGCCTTACCTCCACAAATACTAGCTGAACCGGGCTCTGTAATCTGGGCATTCAATAATGAAGGGCCCAGGAAATAAACATTTAAAAACATTAGCTTGAGCTATTTCTATTTGGGATGCCTCTGGAGTCTGTCCAGCAGTAAGTAGGGTCGTCGTCAATGCCAAATGACGGGAAATCCAGAAACGTCAGCACGTTAGGGCAGTGCGAACGTCGACTCTATATATATATATATATATATATGAAAACGATATGAAGCGAACATCCCACCCGAGTGGACATCAGAAGCGTCCCCGATCACTTCCTCTTCTTGGCAAGTCTGCCGAATTCAAGTTTTCTGGTAAGATCTCCCCTGTCTGAAGTTTTGGGTGGATGTTATATATAAGTTTCGTTCGGCCTTGGGCACATCAGGGGATTGGCTCTAGACCCCGACAAGTTTGTGTAGGGATGGCCTAATCCTTTCTTCAGCTTGAAGTCCTTGACTAGCGACAAGCCCCCCAAACTCAATCGGGTCGGCCTGCCTGAACTACGAAGGGACAACACATATGCTCCTATATATTTTTATACACACACACACGAAAACAATATGAAGCTGACGTCCGCACTGGGCTTAAACCGTGGATGTCCCTCCGTTTTCCTATGTCCGGCGCCTATGACGGTGCACCTCCACCCAATCGGATACCAGAGGCGTCCCGGATCACTTTCTCTTCCTGGCGAGTCAGCCGAATTCAAGTTTGTCGGCGAGATCACCCTTGACTGAAGTTGTGGGTGGAGGTTGCTGCCTAGACCTTCAACTCAATCTCGACGGTAAAAGAAAGTGATCGAAGATGTTTCTGGAATGCATCAAAGACTTTTTCCCATAAATCATCAAAGACTTTTCCCATAAATAAAATAATTCATCCTCTGCATCAGGTACGATTCTCCGACCTTCCTTGAAATATAATAGCCATAAACACAGGATCTCCCGATATAAATATGAATTCTCCCATGTGCCACATGACAAATAATATCTAAAAATAAATTCTAGAAAATTTGAATAAAACTCCCAGGAAAGGTAAGAACTCTTTTTCCCGGCCCACTTGACTTATAGAAAATAATACAAGCCAGGAGCATCCCAAAATATCCATAAAATTAACCAAACAAGGAGGAAAATATCTCATATAATTCCCAAAATTGTACTCAAAGACCAACAATAAAATTACTCTTCAATTCTTTTCATAAAAGAGATATTTAAAAGAAATCTGATGCATGCAATTATTTCAAAAATAAAATTTCTCTCACATAATATGGCTACGCCTGTCGACTGTCAGAAGACTCCTCAGCTCGAGTATCCTCACGTCATGTTCAATATATAGGATTAAGCCCTCAACTCCATAATTAAATATAAACGCCAAATTAATTATCCTACTAACGTTTATCCTCACCCCACTTATAAAATTTGTGGCAATCCGGGCTTAAACCCCACCGTTAGCATAAAAGTCCTTTAACAATTTTCTCACGCCAAACTGGTAATATTTCAATGGCCGGTTACAAATTATTTATCCAATATTAACTCCAATTCTTCTAAAAATCTAAAACATAACCAATGTTCCTCTTAAAAGTTATAAACTTTCCACTATTGATCTTCTCTCATTTTTAACAATTTAATCAGCAAGAAAAACTGTAGACACATATGCCTAAATAGCATGATTTGACTGCACTTTGACCAACCATAACCGTTAAATCTGTAACAATCAAGACATGTAACAGACAGATGGTGGTGCCAACTATTCTTAACCATGACCTGCCACCCAAATGGTATAGTGACGCTCCTTCATGCCCGGTACAAATATTGCCCTCTGATAACAGAATAAACTAAAATATCCCAAATCGAAGGTTATGTTAGAGCTCTCTCAACAGCAGATTATAAATAGTAACTATCTATCTCTCTCTCCTCATTTACTATGCAATTATTTCTTACCCAGTACACTGTTATTATGTGAACATCAGTAGTGACTTACATGCTGGAGAGTCGAAGATCACTCTTTGGCGGTCTATACCTCTTATTGACTTGTGCTCTTATTGATAGACTAACAGAACATGGAAAGAGAACGTTGTGAAATATATTGATATCAGTGACCATACATCGATATGTAAACAATATCTAACATTGGCGTCGTCTATAGGAACCTAAGCAAAAGATTTCTCACGTCAAGTCATCATGACTAATGACGAAAACAATCAAGCGAGTCAATTGCCACCAGATATAAGTAACGTTGCAAGGAGGCTGGATGTCAAGACTCCGCCCCCTGAAGGGAGAGCTCAGAAATTGTTGTCCCTTTCATTGGAAGCCTTAACGATAAGAAGTGGGAGACTACCGGTCAGTGATGACACCACCAAGTTGCCATTGGCTATCAAAGATCTCCAAGAGGAGAAGAGGGTGAGGCTCGCATTGGAGAAAAAGCTTCGTTTACTGGAAGCAAGAAGTGAAAAAGAGCCGAGGGAGTGGCAAAAAGTGAATCTGTCACAGTTAGTTCCAAGTCAATAGGAAGTCATGGGAATGTGATTAGTAGAGGAAACCAAAGAATAACACATATCGATTACTCCCTCGTGCTAGATGAGTTGGGTGATCAGCGCCCTCTGTTCCCGGTGAGGAGTAGAAAGCGTATTAATCCTTCAAGAGAGCAAAGACGTTGTGACGAGGAAGTGACTGGAGCACAATAGATGAGGAGACTGGCGGAGGTAGAGCGACGATTGACTAAACAAGAACTGTCCACAAAGTCGCTCCCTTCTTTACAGCTAAGTCTGGGCCATTCACCAGAAGAATTCGCCGTTCAAATCAGCCAGCAAAATTCAAATGCCCTAAATTTCCCACTTATACAGGGAAAAGTTGTCCCTATACTCATATGGATGGCTTCAGAAAGGTATAGAACACCTCGAGGTAAAAAAGGCGCTCCTCAAGGGCTCTAAGGTGCCTCGAGGTGTCACTTTCTAGTTTTTTTTTTATAAAAATAAATTTCTTAAATAGTTAAATTATGTCTTTTAATTTTTTGTTTAAAGATAGAAAATTGGGAAAACTGTTAGTCATGAAGAAGGAAGAAAATTGAATGCGTGAATGATTTTATGTTATTGTGTTTTTGTCGTATTCCAAATTTAAAAATTATGTTTGTAATCTAACTAATTAATTTCATCTTTAAATGTTGAATGCATTTTAGTGACTTTATATCATTAATTAAATTATTTTTATTTTACATATTAAAATGCTTCAAAGGTTCGTTGTAGTATCCTAGTTATTTAACTAATAAAAAATGCTTCAAATGCTTCACATTTTCGTCTCAAGGCTTGGGGCTCTGACTCGACGCCTCACCTCACGCCTTCGCCTTTTTAAACATAGCTTACATTACACCAATAGATGTCTAACAAGGAAACATATATTGATATCCTATCATTACTGGAAAACATAACTCTCATGTTAACTAGCATAGACCAAGACACAGACACATGTCGTTTATTCTACAACATTCCCCCTTGTGTCGCGAGTTGACATGCTAAATGGTTGTGAGACCCCGAAATTATAATTTAATTTTCCGACACACTTAGGGTTTAATTCCGATTACTTTTCAGTATGTCGTCAATTTCGTCTAACGTTTTTACGTTAAGACACACGTCGCCACATGCGTGAAAGTATTTACGGAATATTTTCTGGCACTTCACGTATTTTTCGTACGACTTTTACGTTTGAATTTGGCGTTTGGTTGTTTTAAATGAATTTTCGAAAATGGATTTGGTTTTGAAATTATTTTGGGAATTGGGATTAAATCGTGGCCGTTGATTTGATCGACGAATCGTGGCCACTCGTTTCCTTTTAAAACCCTATCTCTTTATCTTTTCTCTCCACTTTCCTTTTTCTCTCACTTTCTCCTTTCTTCTCTTTCCTCTTTCGTCTCTCCCGAAACAGAAGGAAAGCTTCTCTCTCCTTCCTCTCGACAGCAGCCACAGCTGCACCAACGCCGGGCGAGCGTCTTCACTCACCGCCGCCTCCATCCGATTCGCCTCGCCCCGGCGACCTCAACCAGACCACCAGCGACGCCAGCGCCGCCCAGCAACGAGGAGAAGCTCCGGATTCACTGTGCAAGACAGATCGAAGCTTACCAGCCCATTTGAAGAGCTAGGAAGCTCCCAGGCGCCACCAGGAGCTGCCCAGGAGCAAGGAGGAGGAAGGAGGAGGTCAGCGGAGCTCCGCCGGAGGACACAGTGGAGGAAGCTCAAGATATAAAACTCGATCTTTTCTGATGTTTGAAGTGTTGTTGGTTAGCCTAGGTTGTGTAGAAGGAGGAAAAACAGGCCTAGGGACTCGATCTGGCCGGAAAAGCTTCAAATCCGGCGAAACCAGTCGATCGGAGACCGGCACGGTAAAAACCAGAGTTTTTACCGTGTCAGTTTTACTTTTACCATTTACCCAGGGGTAGAGTTACCAATTTGCCCCTGACTGTTTGAAATAATTACAGTTACTGTTTTTACTGTTTTACATATACTGTTTTACTGTTACAGATTTACTTTTACGGTTTTACTTTTTACTGTTGACTTTGACCGGTTGACTTTTGACGGTTGACTTTTTGACCGTTAACTTTTTGACTTTACTGTTGACCGTTGACTTTTACTATTTCAAAGTTGACTTTTAACTTATACCGTAGAACACCTATTTTACGTTTTCGAACCCTACAGTTAAACGTTTTGAAGACTTTTGGTTTACAAACGTGGCAAAACGACGTAAGTACTGAATAAGAAATAATCCCGACTTCTCGCCGGTTCGAGAATCGGAGTGTCAAACAAGTCAAACCCTAGTGTCAGAAAGATAAACAAAGAATGTTTATCAAATCTTAGTCGTAGATAGTAGATCCTCGAATTACTTATACCTGACTATCATTGTTATCTCACCCACAGACTCAGGAGCTCGTTTACGCAGGCTTCAGGAGGACCAGGAGTTGGAGCGCAGCCAGCTGTACCGTCATACCAGGTAGTAGGGGGAGCACGCCCAATGGGTGAGCCGAAACCCTCTTGGGTCGGCGGCTCTTTCACTTTATACTTATAAAATACTTATGCATTGTTTTAAGCTTGACCGCACGCTTCTTATAGCACTTGGTGTGTGTGTGTGTGAGTTTTGGATCGAAAAGTAGTACCGTCGTCCTGATTTCCGGTGCTTGGCCTGAGAGCGACGGGACCTAGTATCTAGCACTCCTGCGGTGTCGATGACCGTAAACCTCCGGAGGGGCTATGCCCTGTTTATTTTATTCATTTATCCCGCTTACGCTCGTCTCGTACAGAGTAAAGCGTGACGTAAGTGTGTCCTGCTATTTGTTGGGCGTTAGCTGGAAATGGACGCTCTCGCTACTCTGCGCACTCGGGCGCTTAGGTAGTTGGCCCCGGTTTGCAGTGAAGACAAACCCGGGATTTCGGCCGCTCAGATCCAGAAAGTTCTTTCATGTGTGGTCCCATGTTTTACCGAGCTTTGTGTGCGTGACTTGCATTTACATTTCCACATGCTCTTTCGTATACCTACGAGTACCTACATATATAAGTAAAATGTTTTCTCATGGGTTTTAAACCCCGACTTGGTTGGCTTTGGCCCCATTTGGGTTAGCGAGGACGAGTTGCTCACCTCTACATCTTTTCAGGTCTACAGCACCCATCACTAGAGGAGCTGGACTAGGAGGTCGCGGTGCGTCGACGGTTATCGTGCACTTCCGGTTTCGAGGACACCCATTCTAGTGTGGTTTCCATGTCATCTGATTCCCGTATCTTTGTTGTTATTCTGTTGGATACTTTGAGACACTTTTCGGGCTCATTGTTCCGAGACTTTTTCTTGTACTATTTCTGTCTCGGGTATTTTCCATTATCTTCCGCTTGTAAAACATTTGTATGCTACTCTGTGTATTTGTCATTCCGTATTTGACGTTCATATCATTCATGTGTTGATTATTTTATTCATAGCCTTGTGGTTTCGGTTTGGAGGGTTATCAATACGTCAAATGACGTATTGATTACCCGCCTGATCGGGATTATGGCGGTTACCGTCGTGTTCCGGGGCCGGGAATAGTCTCCGGGATGCGACAGTAATTACTTGGTATCAGAGCTTCGTTTTGGTACCTTCCATGTCATTGGTGTACGACCAGTTTGTTTTCTTCGAGTCGTATACTTCGAGTTATTTGTGTGCGATGCTGACGTAATTGCATGATCTCATGATGTATTCCTTCATACGGAAGTCAAAAGTTCATTCATGTTCCAGTAGTTGACATCCTCATTATCTTTATTTACTGGACATTGTTTCGGTGACTAATCCTTGTTTCTTTTCTGAGTCAGTCACGATGCCGTCTCGCCGCGAGATGGATGAGGTTACGCGAGCGTTCCGTGCCATGGGAAATGTTCCACTTCCTACTCCGCAGGACTTGGAGTTAGAGAGGAGGTCCAACTGTTTAACGACATTTCTGAAAGTTAGGCCACCTAACTTTACTGGCCTTACAGAGGCTGTAGATGCTGAGATCTGGCTCAAGCACATCAAGAAGCTGCAAGGGACAGTCAATACCCCTATTGAGTACCGAGTTGCCTTCGCAGTCCACTGCCTCACAGGAGAGGCTGATAGTTGGTGGGATACCGTTGCAGACCGCCATGATCCTGATCAGATGACCTGGGATCAGTTTCAGGAGTTGTTTTATGAGCAGTACTTTCCCTCGGTTTTGAGGGACCAGAAGATGGGCGAGTTCTTCAGCTTTACCCAGGGGAGCTTGACGGTCCACGAGTACGTGGTGTGGTTTACTTCGCTGCAGAAGTATGTCCCAGGCCTCACCGAGAACGTGAAGGCCCAGCGATTTGATTTTGGTCTTCGGGACTCTATTCGCCGCGAGTTGCTTTCCAACACCACTCGCACATACCGGGAGATTGTTAGCGTAGCCTACAAGATTGAGGCTGACCAGGCGACTTTTCCTCAGGGCAGAGATGAGTATGGTAGCAGATCCCACTCTCGGAGCAGAGACAGGAAGATGACTAAGAGGAACAACAGGAGACCTTTTGGCGGAAACGTCAGTGCTGGTAGTAGCGGCAGTGGGTCCTCAGGAGGCCGATCAGGACCCTACACTTGCTATGAGTGCGGTCAGGTAGGACACACCCGTTGGCGTTGCCCCAACAGAGACCTTGGTACGACTTCAGCTTCAGTAGGAGCATTTATGTGACGTTTTATAGTGTTTAGTATTATAGTGTTTTGGCCATATTTCTTATTTATCTTAGTTATTTATTTGATTTCTCGTATTTCGTAGGTTTCGGGAGCAAATATGGAGAAGTTGGCTTAATCCGTGTCAAAGGAAGGAGTTCCAATCACTTGAGGAAACCTTGATGGAGCGTTAACATTTTAATCCATTGGGCTTTTCCTTGGAAGTTAAGAAGTCCACGACCATTAAGGAAGAGTCTAGGGTTAAGGAATCATATATAAAGAACCCTAATAGCAGCTGAGAAAAAGGACTTTGGGGGCGGAAGGAAAACTTGTGACAGCCGAGAGAAGGAAAAGAAAAGGGCAGCAGCTGTGCACCCAGACGTGCACCTCACGCGCAAGAAAAGAAAAGCCATGTCATCTCCCGGTTGAACTTGAGCATCGAGCTTATTGGGCAATAAAAAAATTCAACATGGATATGAAGGCTGCGGGTGACACACGGCGGTTGCAATTGAATGAGTTGGATGAGCTTCGGAATGATGCATATGAGAGTAGCCGCATCTACAAGGAGAAGACTAAGGCATACCATGATAAGATGATTCTTAGGAAGAGTTTCGTTGTGGGACAAAAAGTTCTTTTGTTTAATTCTCGCCTGCGGTTATTTCCCGGTAAGTTACGTTCTAGATGGTATGGTCCCTTTATTGTGACTGATGTTTCTTCTCATGGTGCAGTTGAGATTGAGCATTGTACCAAGGGCGAGCGGTTTAAGGTGAATGGACATCGTTTAAAACATTATTATGAGCCCTTCGTTCGAGCACCCGAGGAGAAAGTGTCTCTCCTGAATGCTACTTATACTTGACTTTTGGAAAAGCGTCGGGCTGACGACGTTAAAGCAAGCGCTTTTTGGGAGGCAACCCAAAGGATGAGAGGATGACTGCGCTTCATCAGATTTGCTTTCTTCATCTCTCTCTTTTCTTTCTTTTCTTTGTTTCATTGTGGACAATGTTTGGTTTAAGTGTGGGGGGGTATTCTTTATGTTTTGTTGCATTTGTGTTTTCTTAGTGTCATTGGGATGTTCTCTTTCTGATTTTATACCCAAATTCGTATAAAAAAAAATTGAAAATCCAAAAAGAGTCATTGTTTTGTTTGTGTCTTAGGTACCTTCCACTACTATGATGAGATTGGGTTATATACATGACATTAAGAAGAGTTTAAACATCATTTTAGGTCTGGATGTTATTCTTTGGTTAATGATTATCTATGATTGTTATGGTGTAAACATATTCGCACTATAGCCTTGTCTTTGGTACAGAGAAACGCATGTTAGAATAAGTGAAATTCATATTACCTTTGTGAGATTTTGTGCCTTGTGCTTAATTTCTGTGAGAGTAATATATACTAATTCATGCTTTCTTGGCGATGACTTATTGATCTCATTATCGTTTCACCTTGATTACTACTTGAATGATGTGCAATATGTGAACTAAATGCTAGAACTCATCCTTAGACCTCTCGAAACTTTGTGTCGATGGTGTGGCACCTAGAAGATGATTAAGGCACTAGGATTACCACCATTGCCAAATAAGCCTGTGTCCCCGTAAAAAGAAAAATGTCCCCTAGTTTAACCCCTTTGAGCCTTTATTGTGAGCTTTTTCTTTGTTAACCCACAACTCCTTACCCTTGAGCTTAGTATAGTGTTTCCTTACCCTACCCTAAGGAAGAGTGGAGCATCTTTTGAGAGACTTACATTGGTTTCAAGGTACTTTAATAAGCAAGAAGGTTGACTTGTCTCAAAGAGCAAGTGTGGGGGAGATTTTCATTGTAAAAATTGTCTCAAGAAGAAAACAATGGCTGAAAAAGAAAAAAAAAACAGCAAAGAAAGAAAGAAATTATGTCTTGAGTTGATTACTTATTGTATTGTGGAAAGGTTGTGTTCAAAAGAAATTAAAGTTATTATTGCTTGCTTCAAGTTCCGTTGTTACTACCTTGAGGAGATTTCAAAGATTCTCATGTCTCTAGTTCTATATTGTGCTCTACAATTCCTTAGGATCCTTGTGATTTCCTATCCTCTCATTCATGAACCCTTAACCCTCGGCCCCATTACAACCTTTGTGAAGACCTTTTGATTTTAGGGGCTGCGCTATCAACTTGTGGAGACTTGTGTTGAGGGGTGAGCATATGGTGTCAATGGTTCCTCCATTCGAGTAGTGATATCTATTCATGAGATCACTTTTTAAAAAAAATTCAGAAAGTGCTTTTATTCTTAATATTCATATGTGAGCTATTTGTTTCCTTATACATCATTCCTCTCACATATAACTTGAGTGCATATTTTTGAATTAGCCAGAAAATCTGAGTGAAGAAAGAGTGAATATCCTTGTGAGATTTTTGAGTTTTCATTTGTTCGAAGCATGCACAGATATATTCACCATTGCTTGGCTATTTCACACTCTACACATGACCATGATGTTTATGGAGGGTTATTAATTTTTGAATGAATATGGACCTGTTGTGATGTTTATATTACTCTTGATGCCATGAATTTTGAGACTCTCGGAGATGTGGAAGGTAGTAGGTCGTGTCTCGGTTTAGTTGGTTCGCTTGCGGACTAGCGAAGACCAAGTGTGGGGGAATTTGATAGGAGCATTTATGTGACGTTTTATAGTGTTTAGTATTATAGTGTTTTGGCCATATTTCTTATTTATCTTAGTTATTTATTTGATTTCTCGTATTTCGTAGGTTTCGGGAGCAAATATGGAGAAGTTGGCTTAATCCGTGTCAAAGGAAGGAGTTCCAATCACTTGAGGAAACCTTGATGGACAAGGAAGACCGAAGCGTTCACATTTTAATCCATTAGGCTTTTCCTTGGAAGTTAAGAAGTCCACGACCATTAAGGAAGAGTCTAGGGTTGAGGAATCATATATAAAGAACCCTAATAGCAGTTGAGAAAAAGGACTTTGGGGGCGGAAGGAAAACTTGTGACAGCCGAGAGAAGGAAAAGAAAAGGGCAGCAGCTGTGCACCCAGACGTGCACCTCACGCGCACTAACAGAGCACCAGCGCCCAGTCGCTGTGCACCCAGACGTGCACCTCGCGCGCACCAGCAGAGCACCAGCGCCCAGTCGCTGTGCACCCAGACGTGCACCTCGCGCGCACCAGCAGAGCACCAGCGCCCAGTTGCTGTGCACCCAGACGTGCACCAGCAGCAGCAGGGCTGTGCACCGGTTCTTCTTCCATCTTCATGTATTCTTTTGGGTTTTCGTTTACAGTCATGAGTAGCTAAACTTCTTGTGGTTAGGGCTAGATTGAAGCCCTAGACATGATTACTTTGATGTTTTGATATTCGGATTTATATAAGTTTTGTTTCTCGGATGATAACAATTTCATTGTTCGTAAACTGTTATTCTCTTATGTGTTTCTTTGATTCGCGACCTTAGGAGCATGTTTTAGGATCGACCAGCCATAAACACATGCGTGACGACCAGTATCATTGTGTGTTTTATTTGTGGTGCGACAAGAGCTGCGGTGCTTGTATGAAATTGTTTCAAGGATACTTAGGATACATACCATGTTCTAGAATTCTTGCTATGTTCATATTCTCTTAGAACTTAATGATCTCTGATGTGTTAAATCTGAGCATATACCAAGCAGGACTGCATGTTAGAGAACAGGTTATGACATTCATACCAAATGCTTAACATACTAAGTAAGAGAGAATGGATACGAGAGTGCATCCATATACCAAGGACCTTTCGTGAGCATAGTCATCCAGGGGAATTCAATACTTGTTAATCTGAGTTCATGATGTTGATGTATGATTGTTTGGTGGTGGATTTCGAAACCCTAGCTTCTCCATCTCATTGATTTACAAAACCTTGCCAATTCTAGTTTTTATCATTTTCGTCAGTTTTCATTGTCTGTTTTCTATTTAGTGTTAAAAATATCAAATCAAATCAGAAAAATCTAAAACTTTGTCAGTAGTTAGTTTTACGTGTCTAGTTAGTTGTCTCCAAATTTCAGGTCATTTGGAGTAGTCTAGAGTCGTCAACTAGTCAGGTTTTCCTGACTGGTCAGTTCTGTCGTTTTTATTTGTTTTGAGTCATTGTAGTTGCAGCTTTATCCCAATCCCTTGCGGGTTCGATCCCTACTTTCATATACTATCTTCGACCATATATACCTTGTAGGGTAATTCATAAGTTATTTTTGTGCACCTTAATTGGTGTGTGAAAATTCCTTTATCAAGCTTCTCATTCTTTTATTGCCACTTGGTTTGCGGATGCATTGGGACTAGAGTCTGAGTCCACGGGTAGCACATATTGTTTCAGTTCTGCCCTTGGAATGGGGGCAGCTACAGACAGGATCTTTCGCAAGTGTCAGCTGCTGGTTAAAGAAGGAAAGTTACTAGCAGATGTTTACCCGTTAGACATTGATGGGTATGATTTGATACTTGGGATGGATTGGTTGGAGAAGTATCGAGCTCTCATAGACTGTGAGAAGAGGACAGTCACAGTGAGGACTCCAGGCAAGGACAAAGTTATGGTGATCAGAATGGATGAGCGACTCACACAGCCGAGTCCACTTTTGCGACCATGTTTTCGTGGGAGGAGGACTTTGACTTGCTACAGTATTGTGAGATCGTCAAAGGAGACAGATGGATCTAGTGGTGACAGATACATTCCGGTAGTTGATGAGTATCCGGGAGTATTTCCTGAAGATTTACCAGGTTTACCGCCACATCGGGAGGTAGAGTTTCAGATCGAGTTGGTTCCAGGAGCCACGCCGATTTCGATTCCACCTTACCGTATGGCACCAGCAGAGCTGCAAGAGTTGAAGCTTCAGTTGGAAGATCTTATGAGCAAGGGTTTTATCAGGTATAGTTCATCACCGTGGGGAGCACCGGTGTTGTTTGCCAGAAAACATGATGGGACCCTTCGACTCTGTATAGATTATTGGAAGTTGAACAGTGTCACTGTGAAGAATAAGTACCCACTTCTGAGGATTGATGATTTGTTCGATCAGCTTGCAGGAGCTCAGTTCTTTTCTAAGATTGATCTGAGGTCCGGTTATCATCAGCTTCGGGTACGGGATAGTGACATAGAGAAGACAGCTTTCCGTACACGCTACGGGCACTTCGAGTTCCTTGTCATGTCATTCGGATTGACGAATGCTCCCGCAGCTTTCATGGATCTCATGAACATAGTCTTCCGGCCTTATCTGGATCAGTTCGTGATTGTGTTCATCGACGAAATCTTAGTCTACTCCAAGACACAAGCAGAGCATGAGTATCATCTTCGCACCATTCTACAGACTTTGTGGAATCACTAGCTTTTCGCGAAGAAGTCAAAGTGCGAGTTTTGGCTTTCAGAGGTGCAGTTTCTTGGACATGTAGTCTCAGCTTCAGGCTTGTCTGTGGATCCTTCGAAGATCGAGGCAGTTCTAGATTGGGAACATCCTCGGAATGTTACAGAAGTGAGGAGTTTCCTTGGTCTAGCCGGGTACTACCGTCGTTTTGTGCAGGACTTCTCAAAGATTGCCACGCCACTAACCAACTTGACAAAGAAAGGAGTCAAGTTTGAGTGGAGTGACGCGTGTGAAGAGGCCTTTGCAGAGTTGAAGAACCGGTTGACCACAGCCCCAGTCCTCGTTCTCCCCAACGGTGTAGATCCGTACCAAGTGTATACGGACGCTTCAAGGACTGGTTTAGGTTGTGTGCTCATGCAAAATGGCGGGGTAGTTTGTTATGGCTCTAGACAATTGAAGCCACATGAGAAAAACTATCCTACACATGATTTGGAGTTGGTAGATGTTGTACATGCTCTGAAGATCTGGAGGTGTTATCTCTACGGAGCCACCTTTGAGATCTACACGGATCACAAGAGCCTACTGTACATCTTCACCCAGCGTGATCTTAATCTACGGCAGCGGAGATGGATGGAGTATCTTACGGATTATGAGTTCACTCTACGATACCATCCAGGCAAAGCAAATGTTGTTGCCAACGCCTTGAGCAGGAAGCCGAGGTATGAGCTTGCGAGTATTTTCCTCTCTCGCATGAAAGCTTTGGAGACGCTGGAGGATTATGACTTGGATGTACGGTTTGGGGATTCTCACGGATTCTTGGCTAGTGTGTCACTCAGGCCCCACATCCTACAGCAGGTGGGGGAGTACCAGTGGAATGATCCAGAGAGCCACTTGATTCGAGCCCAGGTTTACTTAGGTGAAGCCGACAACAAGTGGAGCGTCAGTGATGATGGACTTATCAGGTACAAGGGACGTACCTTTGTCCCAAGTGATGATTACATTCGGAAACTAGTGTTGGAGGAGTCACACCGGACTAGTTTCACCATGCATCCAGGAGCCACAAAGATGTATCAGGACATGAAGTGCCAGTTTTGGTGGAAGGGCATGAAACAGAGTTTGGGGAGTATGTATCTAGATGTGACATGTGCAGGCAAGTAAAGGCAGAGAACAGACATCCAGCAGGACTTCTTGAGCCTTTGGCAGTTCCACAGTGGAAGTGGGACCATATCACCATGGATTTCGTCACCGGCCTACCCCGTTCACGGGAAGGTCATGATGGGATATGGGTGATAGTTGATAGGTTGACGAAATCTGCACACTTTCTACCTGTCAAGATGAGCTCACGTACACAGTACTTTGCAGATCTGTACATTAGTGAGGTGATCAGACTTCATGGGATACCGAAGAGCATCATCTCAGACCGTGACCCACGTTTTACTTCCAAGCTCTGGAAGTCATTGCAGAAAGAGTTGGGTACCGAGTTACACTTGAGTTCGGCATATCATCCTCAGACAGATGGACAGTCCGAGCATACGATCCGTACCTTGGAGGACATGCTTCGATCCTGCATAGTTGATTTTGGTGAAAAGTGGCATGAGTATCTGTCACTTGCAGAGTTTGCCTACAATAATAGCTACCACCGCAGCATTGGTATGACTCCATTTGAGGTATTGTATGGTCGACCATGTAGATCCCCTACGTGTTGGTTGGACAGAGAGGACAGGGTTTTACTTGGTCCTGATGTGATACAGGAGACTTCAGAGAAACTTTTGATTGTCCAGGAGAGGCTTAGGGCAGCCCAGAGTAGGAGCAAGTCGTATGCAGATACACGTCGGACACCCCTTGAGTTTGCAGTGGGAGACTTTGTGTACTTGAAAGTCAGTCCCCGCAAGGGAGTTAGACAATTTGGCGTTAAAGGGAAGTTGGCCCCAAGGTTTGTAGGGCCCTTCCAGATAGCTCAGAGAGTTGGATCCGTTGCATACCGGATTCACCTGCCACCACGACTGCAGCATATACATGACGTGTTCCACGTCTCACAGTTACGGAAAAGCCCACCGGGAGCCCCACAGAATGTTATTTGGACTGATGTACAGCTGCGCAGCGATGCTTCTTACGAGGAGAGACCGTACCGCATCTTGGATCGTGATGTAAGGAAGCTCAGGAACCGTGAGGTTCCAGTGGTAAAAGTGCAGTGGGATCACCATAGTGAGGAAGAGGCTACTTGGGAGCTTGAGTCAGTCATGCGGCAGGCTCACCCACACCTTTTCTGATGTCAGGTAAATTTCGAAGACGAAATTCAATTTAAGGGGGGTAGAGTGTGAGACCCCGAAATTTTAATTTAATTTTCCGACACACTTAGGGTTTAATTCCGATTACTTTTCAGTACGTCGTCAATTTCGTCTAACGTTTTTACGTTAAGACACACGTCGCCACATGCGTGAAAGTATTTACGGAATATTTTCCGGCACTTCACGTATTTTTCGTACGACTTTTACGTTTGAATTTGGCGTTTGGTTGTTTTAAATGAATTTTCGAAAATGGATTTGGTTTTGAAATTATTTTGGGAATTGGGATTAAATCGTGGCCGTTGATTCGATCGACGAATCGTGGCCACTCGTTTCCTTTTAAAACCCTATCTCTTTCTCTTTTCTCTCCACTTTCCTTTTTCTCTCACTTTCTCCTTTCTTCTCTTTCCTCTTTCGTCTCTCCCGAAACAGAAGGAAAGCTTCTCTCTCCTTCCTCTCGACAGCAGCCACAGCTGTACCAACGCCGGGCGCGCGTCTTCACTCACCGCCGCCTCCATCCGCTTTGCCTCGCCCCGGCGACCTCAACCAGACCACCAGGGCCGCCGCCAGCGCCGCCCAGCAACGAGAAGAAGCTCCAGATTCACTGTGCTAGACAGATCGAAGCTTACCAGCCCATTTGAGGAGCTAGGAAGCTCCCAGGCGCCACCAGGAGCTGCCTAGGAGCAAGGAGGAGGAAGGAGGAGGTCAGCTGAGCTCCGCCGGAGGACACAGTGGAGGAAGCTCAAGGTATAAAACTCGATCTTTTCTGATGTTTGAAGTGTTGTTGGTTAGCCTAGGTTGTGTAGAAGGAGGAAAAACAGGCCTAGGGACTCGATCTGGCAGGAAAAGCTTCAAATCCGGCGAAACCAGTCGATCGGAGACCGGCACGGTAAAAACCAGAGTTTTTACCGTGTCAGTTTTACTTTTACCATTTACCCAGGGATAGAGTTACCAATTTGCCCCTGACTGTTTGAAATAATTACAGTTACTGTTTTTACTGTTTTACATATACTGTTTTACTGTTACAGATTTACTTTTACGGTTTTACTTTTTACTGTTGACTTTGATCGGTTGACTTTTGACCGTTGACTTTTTGACTTTGACCGGTTGACTTTTGACCGTTGACTTTTTGACAGTTGGCTTTTTGACCGTTAACTTTTTGACTTTACTGTTGATCGTTGACTTTTACTATTTCAAAGTTGACTTTTAACTTATACCGTAGAACACCTATTTTACGTTTTCGAACCCTACGGTTAAACGTTTTGAAGACTTTTGGTTTACAAATGTGGCAAAACGACGTAAGTACTGAATAAGAAATAATCCCGACTTCTCGCCGGTTCGAGAATCGGAGTGTCAAACAAGTCAAACCCTAGTGTCAGAAAGATAAACAAAGAATGTTTATCAAATCTTAGTCGTAGATAGTAGATCTTCGAATTACTTATACCTGACTATCATTGTTATCTCACCCACAGACTCAGGAGCTCGTCTACGCAGGCTTCAGGAGGACCAGGAGTTGGAGCGCAGCCAGCTACCGTCATACCAGGTAGTAGGGGGAGCACGCCCAATGGGTGAGCCGAAACCCTCTTGGGTCGGCGGCTCTTTCACTTTATACTTATAAAATACTTATGCATTGTTTTAAGCTTGACCACACGCTTCTTATAGCACTTGGTGTGTGTGTGTGAGTTTTGGATCGAAAAGTAGTACCGTCGTCCTGATTTCCGGTGCTTGGCCTGAGAGCGACGGGACCTAGTATCTAGCACTCCTGCGGTGTCGATGACCGTAAACCTCCGGAGGGGCTATGCCCTGTTTATTTTATTCATTTATCCCGCTTACGCTCGTCTCATACAGAGTAAAGCGTGACGTAAGTGTGTCCTGCTATTTGTTGGGCGTTAGCTGGAAATGGACGCTCTCGCTACTCTGCGCACTCGGGCGCTTAGGTAGTTGGCTCCGGTTTGCAGTGAAGACAAACCCGGGATTTCGGCCGCTCAGATCCAGAAAGTTCTTTCATGTGTGGTCCCATGTTTTACCGAGCTTTGTGTGCGTGGCTTGCATTTACATTTCCACATGCTCTTTCGTATACCTACGAGTACCTACATATATAAGTAAAATGTTTTCTCATGGGTTTTAAACCCCGACTTGGTTGGCTTTGGCCCCATTTGGGTTAGCGAGGACGAGTTGCTCACCTCTACATCTTTTCAGGTCTACAGCACCCATCACTAGAGGAGCTGGACTAGGAGGTCGCAGTGCGTCGACGGTTATCGTGCACTTCCGGTTTTGAGGACACCCATTCTGGTGTGGTTTCCATGTCATCTGATTCCCGTATCTTTGTTGTTATTCTGTTGGATACTTTGAGACACTTTTCAGGCTCATTGTTCCGAGACTTTTTCTTGTAATATTTCTGTCTCGGGTATTTTCCATTATCTTCCGCTTGTAAAACATTTGTATGCTACTCTGTGTATTTGTCATTCCGTATTTGACGTTCATATCATTCATGTGTTGATTATTTTATTCATAGCCTTGTGGTTTCGGTCTGGAGGGTTATCAATACGTCAAATGACGTATTGATTACCCGCCTGATCGGGATTACGGCGGTTACCGTCGTGTTCTGGGGCCGGGAATAGTCTCCGGGATGCGACAATGGTGAATACAGTGTTGCCTCATTAAAACCTTGTTAAGTAACAAAAACCTTGTGGGAAAAAACTAAACCTTGGTTGAATGGTAATAGAGTACAACGCACTATGCTACTTCACCGAGAATCTCATCTTGTGAGGCTTCCCCTGACGAATAACTCAGTCGGAGAGACTTGACAATTTTCGCATTCCAATACTCGTCACATGCTTCTCAAAAGTAGATTTAGGCAGAGACTGTGAATAAATCAACCAAATTTGATTTAGATCTCACTTGGTTTACTTGGATGTTGAGGAATGCTTGAGCCGTATGGTAAATGGTGAATAGAAAGAGTCGTGCTCGGTGTCGGTGTTGACGGCTGATAGACGCATTTTATGCTATGTTATTAACGTATTTCTTACCCTATTTAGCTATGTTATTCTCTTAAAAATGTCATTTCTAACATGTTTTGTGATTGTAAAGGTAAAAGAGCGGAGAAGCGGAAAATGAAGCTAAGAAGGATAAGTCGTTTAGGAAACTTTCCTGTTTCTAATTGGGAAACTTGCCTATTTCATTTTAAGAAACTTGCCTATTTTGATTTAGGAATCTTACTAGTTGTGAAACTTTCTTATTCGGACTTTCCTATTCCATTTTGACAAATCTTTCTTTAAAATCAGGAAATTGCCAAAAAATGAATGAGCATTAAATGGAGATGATGGAAGCACAAAATGGAATCGAAATTTCCTAGGGATTTGGCTGAATTTAAATGGAGATTATGCAGAAAATTTCGATAGAAATCTTTCTTAAATCAAAGATAATTGCTTATTCGAAATCAAGAAAATTATGGGAGATTCTTACCTTTTATTTCTCTATATCAATTCCTACTATTTCTAGAGTTTAAATCTGATTTTTTTCTTTTTTTTTCAGGAACATTAATTGGAGCATATATATGAGAATTATCATCACCAAATCGACAAGAAACAAGGAAATGATGACAATTAAATTGGCAGCAAATTTGGATGATTATTGGCCGATTTCAATATGGAGAATAAGTAATGTATCCGGTCATAATTCAAACCCAATTTGAAGACTTAATGCACAAGAATTCTAGATCAATCTATGGAATATTATTAGAAGATTTTGTGCAATTAATCGTGGCTATTTGATCAGATTTAAATCAATGGTGGAGAGGAAGACTCGACTACTATATAAGGAAGGTCTCTACATAAGAAAAAAGGGTCATTCATTCACACAAAAAGTTAGAGAAATACTAGAGCTCTGTCGAGCATTCTCCATCTCTATTGCGAGCTTTCCTCCATTGTCAAAGCCTTGTCAAACGTTGTAGTGAGACCCTTTGTGAAGGGCTCTGTGATGCATGTTTATTTTCTGTAAAGTAGAGTTTAACATTATTGTATTTGGATGCCATGAGACTATTTTAATAGTGGTCAAGGATGCATGTTTATTTTTGGTAAAGTGAAATATAACTTTTATTGTGTGATTTAGTGTTGTTAATCACGGAGTGTTTAAATGACTCGAATTTATATTTCTGCTTTGGAATATTACTGTTGGTAAATTAATTGAGTCAATGCATTGTTTTACTCACACGAGCTTTTAAAAAGCTTACCTGGTTTGTTCTTTTACAACCCGGTGCACCAATACTTGGTGTAGAGGTTGGACCTGCAGGTGTTGATCCTTAGACGTGACTTGGAGATCAGTTCAGGATAGTTTTTGGGTAATCAGTTGCGAGACTTGTATTATATTCTTTTTATTTGATTTAAGAGAGTTTATGTTTCTCAAATTTTGAATAACTGTGCAACCAGATATATTATGCGACTCACTTATTGAGATTGTATTCTATTTATTACTCAAGATTACTGTTGTTGGGTTTGTGAGATTTGTAGGTTTGAGATTGTTGAGTTTTTAGATGTTATCATGCCCAAATTTTGAAAAAAAAATACTATTCAAAATTGGGGTCTTGATAGACTTTCCACATGCGCAGCATCCTTGGAGTGTAGAAGCCTTGAAGCCGTGCACACCTCTTAGAAGTCATCAAGCTTCTTGAATGTCGTTGATGTGTAAACTATGCTTTTACTATTCTTTCGTTTTCTTTACAAATTTGAAAGCATGAATCAGAATTTCAACCATGATTTGGATGTTTGTTTCACTTGTTATGGTATTAGTAGATTCATATTTTAGTACAACATGTTAAAGTTTTGTTCATGATATTTTAGCAATCTGATCTTCTTCATAAGTTTAAAAAGTGTGCGATGTTGTTTGATATACCGTATGTTAGAATGCATGCTAACTACTAGACTGTGCGAAATTGGATCTCAAAGGACTATAGACTGTGCGAAAGCGCGATAGGATTTTCGACCTCCGTAGTCCACTAAAACAAGTCCTACCAACTTTATCTTGACCTGGCCATCCAAACCTTCTGAAACCACGGAATGTATTTATGTCTAGACGTAATATCTAGGTCGTACACCACTATGGTTGACTTCTTAAGATATGAGTTTGAGAGTAAATAAAATTTATAACTTTTAAATTGTAACTTGGAACTTGAATAAATTGTTGTCTTGACACACAGACATATTGGATCAAACATGACATTGACTTGGGTAGCGTCTCAGCCTCATTGCACATCATTGTCCTTAATTCTCGTACCTATGTGTTATAAATAAAATGAATTTTGTAAATGTCGAGTCTGGTACCACCTAAAAAAATCATCATCACCTTTTTGCATTCTCATCCATTACATTGCATGTCATTATCATTCTCATACATTTTTGCATATCATTCATTTTGCATTTCATTCACTTTTCATCTAGGTTATATCATATAGCAAAGGAGCTTAGTCGATCAAGAATCTCACGTTCTCCACATGCATCATAGTACCCTAAGGAACTCCCTCGAGATTCTGTATAAATTGAGAATTTAAGTGACTCGCACTGAGTTAAAGATGATTGGCCGTCATTTATAAACTCATCAAAAGACGTATAATGTGAATGGTCACAGTTCAAGCCTTACTACAAGGTTTTAAAGGAACAATCAGCGGAGAAAGTACCACTCCAAGAGGCGTCATTCACACAGAACTAAAAAGGTGGTACACGTCTGGCTGAAAGATGAAAAATCAAGTGCTTTATGGGAGGCAACCCTTTTTAATTTGTATTTATTTATATTTTGTTTAATAGTTTGGTTATTTTTAGTTAGTCAAATATAATAAATTTTGAATAGTTTTGATGAAGTTTGGTTGTGAAAGTGCAGTCAGCTTTTTGTGTGGAAATTACCAAGTCTTCATCATCTCTCTGAACATCCTACATCTATTTTGAAGTGTTGATTGCAATGAACTTTCATTTGAAGGTCAAGGTCTTGTGCCTTGAGGATGGTACCTAAATTTCAATCTTACCCGAAAACCGTGAATAGGACAGTCAACAAGAAGGAGCTTTCTAAACTCATTTATTCTACTTTTAGTTTAGTTTGTTTTTTTGTTCTTTTCGTTCACTCTTTTCCATGCTTGGAATTTGTATTGCATGATTAGATCTTGTGCTACATTGAGAACAATATAAAATTCAAGTGTTGGGGAAGGGTTTATACCTTTTTGAGTCAAAATATTTTAAAACCCAAAAATATGCCAATTTGTTTTTTAAATTGTTTTATTTTTGTGTCTTAAAAGCCCTTAATAATCAATGAAGAATAATATCTCTGAATTTATGGTTAAGAAAGCATCATGAAATTGAGAACTTTATCCAACTATTGTTCTAAAGTTAATTAACTTGAATGGAAATCGTATGATTTGTAGTGGATGTAATCTGAATCATTAATACATAAATGAGTATGGTATGATAGGTTATGATTCAATTGAACCTAATGTGAGATCTTGAGCCTATTGTGCCTTTGTTTCTGAGTGCTTATTGAAAATCTTAATTCATTTTCTTGGTTATAATCATTGAATTCTCATTGTTCGTTCTTAATAAAACCAATTTTCACCATAGATTTAATGAGCTCTAGAATGCTAGAACTAACTCTTTTTGATTTTCGAAACTTAAAGCATTGTCAAATAAGCTTGTGTCCTTATTTGTAAGTGATAAATTGAACTTTTTAGGATGAACACCATTGTCAAATAAGCTTGTGTCCCTATTTGTGTGCGCTGCACACCCTTTCGTTTGAGCCCACGTTAAGCTTTTCTTTTTATCATCCATGTAATTTTTATCTTGAGCATAGTATAACATATCACTACATTTGTCCTTTGGGCCTAGTAGAGCATTTTGTGAAGACTACTTGGTGTGACGATGAAGAGCAAGTGTGGGGGAAGGAGGCTATTTGTGAAATGTCCTTATTACATTGAAAAGAAAAGAAAAATAAGCCGTGGAAAAACAAAATAAATAAAAAGAAAAAATTTAAGGCAAAGAAAAAAAGAAATACTTGGACATTGTTTGTTTTGTGAAATGGGAGTTCTGATGTAAATGGCAGGCCTGAAATCGAAATACATGGCCTTTGTTCTATTTCATATTTGTGTAAGGAGGTGCAGTGACATTTTGGAGGTCCAATGATCATGGTCCTTGTTTTTAGTAACACAAAGCTATTGAAGATGCTCTGCTAGGTCCTTAGGAGTTTTTGTAACCCACTATCCTTAAATTCATACCCCTAACCTTGCCTACATTTAAACCATAAAGTTCATTTTGATCTGAAAAATGGGTAGACTTTGTCTGTGGAGATAATTCAAAGAGGTGAGCTTATGGCTTTGACTCATTTGTGTGATTATTGGTTTTCTATTGTGAGAATCTGTTTTGATCTCAAATGTGTCTTTTGTTCATATAAATGCAAGCTTTTTACTTGCTTTGATTCTTATGGCTTGCATACTTTTGAGTGGAAAAAAACAAGTGCACACCTTGTGAGTTTGAATTCATACTTATCTTAACTATGTCGAGCATAACATCACCATTAATATGTTGTGTCCTACAGGTTCTTTGTGATTTAATGATTTATGCGTGTGAGTTATCTTTGGAAGCTTCATGGATTTGTTCTTGATGATTGCTAATTTCAAGATCATAAGTTTGGAGATAATGAGAATATTATTAAGGGCATTAGTTTGTTTTGTTGAATCTTGTTTTGTTTTGTTTATTTCTAGTTGTAGCCAGTTTGTTAGTTTGGTTTTGCTAAAGAACTAGCAAAAGTTAAGTGTGGGGAAATTTGATAGACAAATTTTATGCTATATTATTAACGCATTTTCTACTCTATTTAGCTATGTTATTCTCTTAATAATGTTAGTTCTAACATGTTTTGTGATTATAAAAGGTAAAAGAGTGGATAAGCGGAAAAAGAAGCTAAAACTAGCAAATTAAGAAGAATAAATTGTTGAGGAAACTTTTCAGTTTCTAATTGGAAAACTTGCCTATTTCATTTTAAGAAACTTTCTTATTTTGATACTACTTGTGAAACTTTTCTAATCCATTTGAGAAACCTTCTATTCTTAAATATCAGGAAATTGCCAAAAAATGAATGAGCATTAAATGGAGATGATGGGAGCACAAAATGGAATCAAAATTTCCTAGAGATTTGGCCGAATTTAAATGGAGATTATGCAGCAAATTTCGATAGAAATCTTCCTGAAATCAAAGATAATTACTGATTCAAAATCAAGAAAATTAAGGGAGATTCTTACCTTTTATTTCTCTATATCAATTTCTAATATTTCTAGAGTTTAAATCTGATTGTTTTCTTCCTTTTCAAGAACATTAATTGGAGCATATATATGAGAATTATCATAACCAAATCGACAAGAAACAAGGAAATGATGACAATCAAATTGGCAGCAAATTAGGATGACTATTAGACGATTTCAATATAGAGAACAAGAAATGTATTCAGCCACAATTCAAACCCAATTCGAAGACTTAATGCACAAGAATTCTAGAGCAATCTATGAAATATTATTAGAAGATTTTGTGCTATTAATCGTGACCATGGGATCAGATTTAAATCAATGGTGGAGAGGTAGGCTCGACTAATATATAAGGAAGACTTCTATATCAGAAAAAAGGGGTCATTCACACAAAAAACTAGAGAAATACCAGAGCTCTGTCGAGCATTCTCCTCTTCCATTGCGAGCTTTCCTCCATTGTCAAAGCCTTGTCAGACGTTCCACATGAGCAGCATCCTTGGAGTGTAGAAGCCTTGAAGCCGTGTGCACCTCTTAGAAATCGTCAAGCTTCTTGAAGACAACTTATGTGTAAACTGTGTCTTTACTTTTGTTTAGTTTTCTTTACAAATTTGAAAGCATGAATTTGGATTTCAACCATGGATTTGGATGTTTGTTTCACTTGTTATGGTATTAGTAGATTCATATTTTAGTAAAATATGTTAAAGTTTTGTTCATAATATTTTAACAATCTGATCTTGTCTATACATAAGTTTAGAAAGTGTGCGATGTTGTTTGATATACCATATATTAGAATGCATGCTAACTAGTGTCATGGTTTATGCTAAGTCTCATAGGTAAGTATAGATTTCCAATGGTGGAAGCTATGTAATAATGGCTGAATTTGTACACTATGTAATTTATTGTTATGATGTTCATGATATAAAGTTGTATTCAATCTCGTTCTATATATCTTAAGAACTCATGTTAAGTGTAGACAAATACTTGGAGTCGACGCTGAGTGTTGATAGCAACCTTGCATGAGATGCCTTAGTTTTAGACGTTCTGTGCTAGGAATAAAGTAAAACCATAAGATGCATGACCTCGTAGGCTTGTATTCTTGAGATTGTTTCTAGTTCTTTAAATTTACACGTTATTAGATTGTTAAGAATTTGAGTTTATCTCTAATTGATGTGTTGAATGAATAGATCACTTGTATATATTAGTTTAGCATTTATTTTCTATTTTTAGGATGTTAGAAACCAATCTCTAACCCCCCTAATCACCTTGTACCATCTGTAAATTTGTAAATAAATACCTGTGAATATTTGTATTTATACCTTGTAAATAATACTTGTACATATTTTGTTATTTACTAACTTGTTTGACCATTGTGACAGGAGCACCCTTAGTTCCCGGATTGACCGAACCTCATTTTCCTTATACTACGATTGTCAAAAAGGGTTCGTAAATTGTACCGCGTCTGAAAACGATCACGTCAACGGTAGCCTGGTCCCGTCACCAGTCAGTTCCGAGATCCTCAGGGACAACACACTCAGTTGCGGCCCTTCTTGAATCTTTGTAGGGGGAGAACTAGCCCATTTCAATAGTTCCTTTAAGGTATCGAAAAATATTCTTTATACCATTCCAATGAAGTTGCGTCGATGCAGAGTTATATCTAGCTAACAAGTTCATTGAGAAAACAATGTCTAGTCGAGTCCACTGCGCCAAGTACAATAACTCATCTATTGCACTGAGGTAGGGAACCTCTTCTCCAAGTACTTCTTCTTCATCATCCTTAGGACATAATGGATCATTATTTATGTCCAAACTTCGACCAACTATGGGGTTTCTAATAGGATGCAGTTTGTCCATATCAAATCGTCTGAGCATCTTTTGGACATATGCTAATTGGTGTATTAGGACTCCACAGGCTCAATGCTCTAGCTCAAATCGTAGGCAGAACCGAGTCTTCCCCAAGTCTTTCATCTCAAACTCGGATTTCAAGGCCGCGTTCTCTCTTATCTCATCAAGAGTCCAAATTATATTCATATCATCAACATACACGACCACAATTGCAAATATGGAACTTGTTCTTTTTATGAACACAAAAGGGCATAGATCATTATTCTTATATCCCCTCCTAATCAAGTAGTCACTTAGACTAGTATACCACATTCAACCGGATTGATTCAATCCATAAAGTGAGCGTTACAACCTAATAGCATACACATTATGTGGTTTAGAGTCACTTGACTTAGGCAATGAAATACCATTAGGAAGTTTCATTTATATCTCAAAATCTAGATCCCCGTAGAGATATACAGTAAACATATCCATGAGCTGCATGTCAAGTTTTTTGGACACTACCAAACTGACTAAGTAGCGGAAAGTAATGATGTCCATTACGGAAGAATATGTTTTCTCGTAGTCTATTCTTGGGCGTTGTGAGAAACTTTGGGCCACAAGGCAGGTCTTATACTGAAGCACCTCATTCTTCTCATTACGCTTTCTAACAAAGACTCATTTGTGTCCTACATGCTTTAAACTTGGCGGGGTTAGCACTACTAGACCAAACACCTGTTTCTTTGCTAGAGAATCTAATTCCGCATAGATATATTCTTTCCATTTAGGTCAATCTGTTTTACGTTCACATTCATTGACAGAATATGGTTCGATGTCATTACAACAAAAATGTTATCATACAACGGTGGAATTTCAATATGTATAAAGGATTAACTGTTGTTAATCGCATCGTTGTGTGATTAAAACATTACACACCGTTGAAAATTGTATGTTATGCGTCAATACTGGCACAGCAAATTATTTTTTTCTTCATTGTACAAATTCGACAAATGTTCGGCAAGTGTCGACAATTACGCTTGACATGTTTCGACAGGTGTGCTCGGCAGATGTCGACAGGTGCTCCCGGCAGGTCTCGACAAATGCCTTTAATATGGTAATTCACACAACCAACTTTAATAAACACAACAATTCTCTCATGTATTCTGTTGTTTGATTAAAAAATCAATAACAAACTTTTGTTTCATGTGACTTGCAATTAGACAACAAACTGTTTCATTTTGAATGTTGTGAGATAACTCACTGGTACAACAATACGTTTAAAATGATCTGTTGTGTGATTTATGAGTCATCAACAAATGGTTTCAAGTGCTTTGTCATGTGGTTGTTCATTCAGACAACAAATCAATCACTCATTCAAGTCTCTTGTATGAGTGCTTTGCTGTTTAAAGACCACTAGCACTATACTACATTATTGATGATACAACCAAAATTCGCAATTGAGACATCTATTGTCAAAAGGCTTTATATATATTATCAAAATTAAAAGGCTTAAAGCCAATTCAATACACAGATTTGACAAAACATCATACAAATTAAGGCAATTACACACAAATTCAACTCCAAAGCAATCTTTTAGGAGCTAGCTTTGGCATATTGGGCATTTCCACAAATGTGAACTAAAGGTCATGTCAGCTTGACTCTTCCACAGCTCCTGCAATCAAATTCTTAAGAGGTCAGAATGAATGAATTGAAAACACCAAGAGTTCATTAACGAATGAATGAGTTGACTCCCCGTGAGATTCTGAAGCAATGTGACAGCATGCTCCCCCTCCTTGAACTGCACATACACATTCCTAACCTACACACAAAACACATCCAATCAGTCCAAACCATAAGCAGCAATTTTGGTGATCTAACTTGGTCCTGCAGAACTCCAATTCATAAGCAGCATCTAACCCGTGAAGTTGAGAGACAACCAACCAAATGCAAGAAAATGTCACAGCATCAGCCTTTAATTCCACTACTCGTCATCTCCATAAATATACCAACTGCACTACTTAGCATATCAATTAATGAAACACGACCTTTGTGGAGATTTCACCCTGTGATTCGAAGACACTACATCAGCATGCTTCAACTCCCGAGCCCAGATGCTGTTGTCTCTATCCCGAAGCTTTCTCTTCTTCCACTCTGTTCCAATAGCGCCGAAGCTTGCGGGAGGATCAGTTGACGGCGGAGACGCAGTGGACCCAAAAAAGAAAAGGAAGGTGAGATTGGGTTCCAATATGTAAAACGATGCTCAAGGAAGATGGGAAACGAAGAAAAGAGATGGGTTTACCTTTGAGAAGACGGTAGCTACTACCGAAGAGGGTCCCGACTTGCTACTATCCAGAGAGGGTGCCCGCTCCATCTGGAGAGGGTCCATGCTAGCATACAATCCTTATATCCTTTTCCCCTTTTAAAATCCCTTTAAAACCTGTAAAACCTGTAAAACCTCGTAAAACCTCGTGGGAATAATAAATCGAAAACCCCTTTAAATCCGTGAGCCAAGTTCCTCCTTTTAAAATCATCCCCCTCCATAATCCCAAAAACGGTGATAATCAATAAACCATACCCCGGGAAAATCCTTTAAAAATCACGGGAAGGGTATGAACCTCTTTCCCGGTTTGTTTGCCATTAAAATCCGTAAATCTCATTTTCCCAAATCACCGTAAAACATATAAATGGAGGAAATCATATATGCAGGAGAAACCAATTAAAGTAAATAGCATGCAATTTAATTTAAAACAAAAGTCCACTCACAGTACTATTGCGACCTTCTTCCCGCTCGGAAAGCTCCTCGAGCGAAACCCTCAAACTAACCGCGTAGTCGAGCCCGTCTCACCTTCAATCAGAGACTGTACAAACAAACCATTATATTAGTCATTTCATCGTTGACTTGGTCTTTTCCTAGTTTGACCAGGAATTCTTATTTGACCATGTGTTGACCAAGTTCCTTTCTTTTTAACAGCTTTTCAAACACTACACTAATTCCCGATTATCGACTCGAAGTTTGGTTTCTGACTTCGTAATCTCAGCGTATCGACTTTCCTTACTATTTCATTGAAGTTAGGTCATCGCATAATAATTTTGTGAAATTACTATGCACATCTAATCCACGGCTTAAACCAAATTACTAATTGTGAGTCGATAAATCTAATAATAAATTTACCCAACTCATTCACAACAACCTAGGTAGTCACACAATCTTTTACTCCAAGCCTCCCTTATTTACCCAAATCCTTTACTATTGAATTTCACCTTCCTTCATTTAATTCACTTCCCAAATATTCACTTTCCATAAATAGAAAGTTTCTTAAATGGGAAGTTTCCCAAAATAGAACTTCCTTCTTTTGTCCAATTAACCGTAATTAATCCAATTCTTTAATTTACGGAAACTTTACGACAATTAGGTTATTGAAAGAATCAATTCCTACCTCTTCGGCTTTTGCCGGAATTTCGCCATGACTTCCCTATTATTCTTCATTCACCCAGTTATCGACAAACATGCACCACCACACCAAAATTTAGTATTCAACACCTAAAGAGGCTCACAATAACAAAGGGAACTGAAATTACCTTCTCTAGTTCTGAAACACGAACTCAGCGCCTTATCCTTGCCGGATCAAAACGTGTAGCTCCCTCCTTCTCACCCAAACAAACTGGAATTCCACCAGGGTGTACCTGGACCTCCTCGATGTACAACAAAGCTCACCAGAACTTGGTCCGTGTCGGGTACCTTCCTGCTCGATTCGGCAGGGTTGTTGTACCAACCCATTCTAACTGCTAACACTCTAAACTCCACCATCAAGCACCTAGTCCCCAACAAGATGTAAAAATACTCCCCAAGACTCGACGAGATCCTCGGAGACGCCAAAAACTCGACAAGAGGGACCTCGGCGTTCATCCAAGAAAAACCAAAAAGGGAATATGAAATTAAGGCTAGAATTCGACTTGCAGAAGCATGGGAAGGATGAGAAAGACAAGAGGAGCAAGAAAATACCCTCGGTTCGTCGAATCTCCGCTTGAGCCATCGGATTTCCGTTGAGGACAGTCCTCGTCCTCCGATCTCCGTCGTTATTGGCTTAAGGTTGGGTGTGTTGTCTGGGCTTTGTAGAGGAGAGGAAGGGAGTCAGTTTGGTGGTGGTGCGCCAGCAGAAGGCGGCCAGACGGCGGAACGCCGCTGTGGCCGAGTCGGAGCAGAAGGAAGAAATCGAGAGCGAGAGGAGAGAGAGAAGTCAGGGGGGAGGGTCTGACCTGAGTCAACCCTCTCCCAAATATTTATACTGAAATCGATGGCCAGGATTAAAACCCTAAACGATCTGATGGCCCAGATTAAAGAAGGTAAAGAGTAAAAAGGTTAAATGGTAAAACTCCTTTTTACCGGATTGATAATTAAAAGTTACCATAAACTTCAGAAATTCACAGAAATTAGCCGGAAGCTCCGACAAATATTCCGAAAATACCGGAAGACTCGTGTTGACACGTACTACTACATCGAGTCATCAATTCAGGTATTTGGAGTACTTTTAAAAACTCGAAAATTACTCGAGCGATAACTTATCGAATTATCGGTCGCAATTAACAGTCCTCGGTAACTCGTGAATCTCTGTGAAAGGTAACTTTTGGGTACGAGATGTTACAGAAGATAACTTTTATTAACTTCAAAAGATTCGGGGTGTGACATCATCACTTTTGCAATCTCAGAAAATGAGTCGAGCATTAAATCTGCCACATTCTAGAGATCGAGGATTCTCTTCGCTTCACTTCACTTCACTTTCTACATGTGAGGTGCGGGGATCATAATGAGACAGTGTGAGAACACACCATCAATTCTTATCCTTCCCTCTGAACATCTATGTTCCTATCTCCCCCAACGACGGGAAGACGATCTCATTTAACTGACAATCAGCGACCGTACTTTAAAGCGATCACCTGTCGAAGGCTCTAGGTATCAGACAATAGATGACGATTCATAACCAATATAGATACGCATACGTCATCTCAGACCTATTTTAGTGCACAGTAGAGGTGTAATCTACATATATACTCCACATCCAAAGATGAATAAGTGTGAAATGTCAAACTCATATCATATAACCAATTGGTACGCACTGAACACTAGGTTGGAGTTGGGTCAAAACGAACTAGTACTGCTGCATGCAATATTGCGTCTTAGAACTATGCAATATTAGAACTATGCAATATTGCATAGTTCTAAGATGCAATATAGAGATTGGTGCACATGACCAACGCTCTAGCTATCATTTCAAGATTTGCCTTGGGCATCGAGAACGTCAAAACTTGAATGAGTACAATGTTGCATTACTTTTGCATACAAAACTAAGCTGTTAAGAGACTTGATAGTGGTCACAAAACAATACTTTAATGGTTTATCCTACGGATTGATACAACACAATCCGTTCTCTAAAAGTGATACTACACAATCTATACTAATGCCGCGGTTGATACAACACAACCCGGACTTGTAGGATTACAATCCATAAATAATAAAACCAACATTGATACCACACAACACGGACATAAGAACGCTCTTAGTTCTCGGATTTTCCCTGCATACACTATATTCTAAACATCAAACATGGATGAAGAAGGGAGGAAATGAATTTTGAAAAAGTTTAGGGTTTCGAAACATCTCTTTTGAAACTTCAAACACTTGAAGAAGTCGAAAAATTGGAGTAAAAAAATCGAGACATAACGACGTGCGGCCAAAGATCTTGCTGCTGGAAGTTGTCGGACGACGGCGACAACATGGAAAACAGTGGTCGGATAGATGAGCCGAAAATTCTTTTAGGGTTTCTAGGGTTTTAAAAAAACATAGTTGGCTCATTAACTTAGGGTTAGAACCATGTCGCTAACATTTTAAATAGTAAAAAGAAACATATTTTGATATCCTATTGCCATCCAGAATTTAAATTTCTTCTTTAACTAACCTCAGAGAAAGACACATTAAATATACACAAATAATTCGGCACCTTCATAAAAACAATTTACTAACCAGGATATCTCTTGCCACTAGGAAAAAATAAAAAATAGAAACAATTGTTTGAGCCGTACATGTCATGTTGCTCTCCTCCTGTTCATCAACCCTTCTCAATCTAATCTTGTTCTATTTTGATCATTGAAAGAAGCCTCCACCTTCTCAACCAGCTTTATGTCTTTCTGTCTTCTCCTTTGTTTAGCAGAAAAAATATTCAAAACCCTGATTTGTATTTTGGTGAAAATTGTTGTATACATGAAGAGGTAACAAAATATTTATTAAATATTTTAAAAATTAATAATTATATTTAATTTTTATTTTAAAAATTAATAATTATATTTAATTTTTATTTTAAAAATTAATAATTATATTTAATTTTTATTTTAAAAATTAATAATTATATTTAATTTTTATTTTAAAAAATAAATAATATTATAAATATAATCTAATTAATTTAAGTTAATTTAATCGTGTATATATTTTTGGGTACAAAAACTAAACACCTCACTCGCTTGCCATCAACCAGACTTGATAATGAGTTATGAGCCGTGAGTAGTGATCTACCTACTAACCTACCCCTCTTGCGTTCTCTTCAAAGGATTGAATAAATACATCGTTGATTTCGATAGAAACTAAAACCCACAACTCTCAACTCTCTCCTAAAAAAACTCTCGACTCTCAACAAGTCTCAAGCTCAACATTACCAGCAACGGCGATGAAACCCAGCAGAGTATTTGCAGGACTCTTCCTGCTGTTGGCTCTCTACTGTGGCCTAGACCCTTTTAAGCACAGCGCAATCTCCGACTTCCCAGACTTTGTATCCCACGAAATCGACATGCCCAGTTGGTCATCGGTTCCTAAAGAGAGAGACACCCAGAATTTGCTTCTGAAATCGGAGATTAAGTTCCTGAACCAAGTTCAGGGCCCTGAGAGCGTCGCGTTTGACCCACACGGACGTGGACCATATGCTGGTGTTGCGGATGGGAGAGTCTTGTTTTGGAATGGCCAGGCCTGGACTGATTTTGCCTATACATCGCCTCACAGGTTACAGTTACTTTGTTTTGTCTCTTGTTTTCGTGCTTATGTGTTTCGTAATGTTGTTGTACATGATCAAGAGAAATGTGGTGACTAATTCGTTGCGTCGAAATCGCTCGACATATTTTTGAGGCGTTCGGGTTGATTATCATGAACTCTTACATATAATGGAAGAGTTCATGATGTTGAGAAGTTCATTATCAATTTTAGTAGGCTGCTATCTGTGTTTTTGCCTTTTCCTTTGTAAATGTTACCATTCACTTTGCTCATGGTTTATTTGGGATACAGGTCACATATATGTGATCCAAAACCATCAGCTATGACCTACTTGCCAAATGAGCACATCTGTGGAAGGCCCTTGGGCCTTCGTTTTGACAAGAAAACAGGAGATTTGTACATTGCGGATGCATACTTCGGGTTGATGAAAGTGGGGCCAGAAGGTGGTTTGGCAAGTTCACTTACAACTGAGGCAGAAGGGGTGCCTTTGAGGTTTACTAATGATCTTGACATTGATGAAGAAGGCAACATTTATTTTACTGATAGTAGCACCAAGTACCAGAGGAGGTACTTCATTTATGCTTATTTCTTTCAATGTTCATTACTGTACCATACAAAAGATGCCTGGTTAATCTGTTATTGAAGTGTCTAACCAGTAACAGGTGGATTTGCTAGTTACACTAGGGCAGAATGTCATTTGATGCGTTCATAGTTTAGTGTCTCTGAATGTCATTTGATCAGTTGGTAAAGTAGAATGGGCATAGAAATTTTGAACATTGGATTCACATCAGTAACCTAGTTTTCTATTTTACTCATTAACAATACATGACTGGATGCCTTTCTACTGCTTAAGGACTCTGCAAGTATTGTATATTTATAGAGGGCCTTTCCACTAAGTGATCCCTATTTTTGGTTTATTTATAGAGATAGGCATTCGACAAGCTTTTCGAACACATTTTTCAATCTTAACCGTTTAGTTCTTAGGTCCTAATATATAGATCACGTGTACAAAATTTCATCCAAATTGATGATCGTTAAGATGTTCAAAACTGTGAATTAAAATTATAGGCATGAACGGTTCAGGTTTGACAGATTTGACCCGTCAATTGATTTCAGTTATTTCGAAGCCTTAACGATCACCAAATTGGATGAAATTTTGCAGAAATGATCTACATATATGTATCTATGTATTGAACATGGAGATGTTGATTTGTGATCGAAAAGTTTGTCGAATGCTTATCCTTATAAATAAACCAAAAATAAGGATCCCTTAGTAGAAGGACTCTGTTATATATATATTTAAAAAAAGTTGACCAATTAAAGAAATTCTCACCAAAGCTTAGGTAAGGACGTCCTTACCTGAGAAAAATCCTATATATATAAGAAGTCATTCTAATGAGGACCTCTAAGTTGAGGACTAGTTGAAGACTTTTGAATTAATTACTTATTAGACCGACTTTTTGATCAAAATTTGACATTTTAACCGTTTTGTAAATTTATATAAGTAGATCAATTATACAAAATTTCAGCCAAATTGGTGATCGTTAAGTACTAGTTTTAGATCAAATAAATTGACGAACCAAATCTGTTAAACATGAACCGTTTAAGTTCATAATTGGTAAATCACACTTATGAATGCCTTAACGATTTTCAATTTAGTTGAAAATTTGCAGAAATGATCTACTCATAAATATTTATAAAATAAACGGTTAAGATGTGGATATAAGATCGAAAAAATGGATAAACCGAAAAGTCCTCAACTTAGAGGTCCTCACTAGAAAGACTCCCTATATATATAGTAGCTCTGTGTTTTACGCCTGAACTTCCAATTGATTTGGGTGATTTTGACCATTTGCTTCCTGTCAATCTGGTGTTAGAAGTAGATTTTGAAGTTAAAATAAGCTCTGTGTCAATATCTCAGTGATATGTTCTGGGACTTCCAAAATAATAGATATTAAATAGACTGATACATAAAAAGAGGACAGATATGAAGTGAAAGAGATTGAGAAACTGAAAAGAAGAGTTTGTGCACTTGAATTTTATAAGAGACGCCTAGAGGAAATTTTATAATTCAAGAATTGTTTGAATATTCTAGTTATGGATTAGAAGGACAATACATAATCCATGTACGTCGTATATGGTAACATGGTGCCATTTTACAGAAGTAACCCCTTTCTCTTATTCAGTTAAAGAAAACCCTATTCTCTTTACACTGTGACAATGGTGTTTCCAAGGACTTATATTTTTCGTTGTTTGTTTTATTTTTCCTGTATATAATTAACAGACGACATAAAACATTATTATTAGTAGTTTGAGCTCTAACAGAGCCTTTTCATACAGGAACTTCCTGCAGTTAGTTTTCTCTGCTGATGATTCTGGCAGGGTTCTAAAGTACAACCCAACCACCAAGGAAACAACTGTTCTCGAACGGAATCTCCAATTCCCAAATGGTCTGTCTCTGAGCAAAGACGGTTCCTTCTTTGTTTTTTGTGAAGGATCTAAGGGCAGGTGAGTTGATATCTTATTTCTACTCGTTCACATTTATTGTGCGTCTTCCCTAGTTAAGGTAGATATGCAATGTGTGAGTAGGGTATCATTAAAAGGAGAAAGGACCCTTATTATTCCCCAGTAAATCTGTGTAATCACTTTGCTTATATTGTCTATGGCTTCTTTCAGTTGAAATCAAATTTTAAATAATTGATTTCTCAAGGATCCTAGAAACCGTTTCCTGTTATTTATTTATTCATGCTACGACTCTCGTTCAACTCCTCAATGATCCTTAATAAGGTACATATGTATTGGAGAAGCCAATTACTAGAAATATGTGGACAACAAAAGTTAAAATAAACCATGCCTACTTTCTCTCGAGACAGACTCAATAATTTTTATATGATGAACAAATCAAAAATATATTACAAGTTAGATTACTTCCATGAAAACCTTTGCCATCTCAACGAAAAGTATCTTTGAAGGCAGGTAACTGCTGGATATTGGAATATCTACTGAAAGTGCACCTTAAAAGCTCAAAGCGGTTATAACTGGTTAATTGCCAAGTTTCTTTTTCTATCCTGGCATGTTCCTTTCAAGAGAAGACTGAGAATTAACAACTGGAATTTCTTGCTATACTATGTTAGATATATGATGCAAGGACACCAATACTTTTTTCTTGTACCCCTACAAAATGAACAAGCATTAATTGCTGATAGGACTATGCCGACTATTTAGTTTATTTTTTGCAGCTAGGTTGGACTATTACAGATGTTATTATTAACGTTTAAATTTACTAATGAAAGTTTGTTAAATTTGTAGATTACGCCAGTATTGGTTGAAGGGTGATAAAGCAGGAACTTCAGAAGTTTTCGCTGTGCTGTCTGGATTTCCTGACAATGTCAGAACTAATAATAATGGGGAATTTTGGGTAGCACTCCACTGTCGCAGGTCCATGTACACGTATTTTTGTGCCTTATTCCCAAAAATAAGGAAAGTAATACTCAAGCTACCCATTTCTGCTAAGATTCAGTTCCTGCTTCACATTGGGGGCTGGCCTCATGCAGTTGTTGTCAAGTACAGCCCAGAGGGTAAGCTTTTGCAGATTTTGGAAGATAGTACAGGAAATGTTGTCAAAGCTATCAGTGAAGTGGAAGAAAAGGATGGAAAACTATGGATGGGAAGTGTTTTGATGCCCTTCATTGCAGTCTATAACCTAGCTTAAGAAAAAGAGTGTTTTAACAGCCTTTCCTGTACATTTCATCGTTATTTATTCATACTATCTGCTTTGACAATTTTAAGCAACCACCCCTCTTTCCCTTCTATTAACACCTTGCTAGCTTATTTTGCCTGTCTATTCAGTATATTCACTATGCACTTGACCAAGCAATTGTTTTGCCTGTCTCTAAAAAGTAATATCTTTTTAGATTTAAAAGAGGAAGTGTAAGTGGTTACGATAATTTCAAATATTTAATTAAATAATTGTTCAAGCAGAGAATATATCAAGAGAAAATGTCTACTTTTTCATTCACAGATAAGGCCTATATGTAGGCATTACATAGAGTTAACTGACTGATCTTGAAATTTTATTCATACAACAACCTATTCTGATAAGGATACGACTAGGTCAACACAGAACGGATGGAGATGATATGATGGAGATGATGCAAAATATAATAGAAGTCTTAATTTAGGATAATTTAGGATTATACGATGGAGATGATTCAAAATATAATAGAAGTCTTAATGATTAGATGAAGCGTTGGTGGTCTCTAATTAGAATTGGAATTAGAATGAATAAATAAGATTTTCGATGCTACTTGCTGCCTCTTGTTATTTATGATTTTGTTACATGTTACTTTGTGTGTTTCTGACTTGGTTATGTGTTTGGTTGATGATCACATATGTGTATGTTAATTTTAGAATTTATTTTTGGTATTTAGATTTTTAGAAATATCTTTCAAACCCCCCTTAAATTCGTGTAAATTGTAAATTGTAAATGTGTAATTATGTTTGTTGTATAAAACGTCACTAACTCTTATTACAGGAACGCCCTTATGTTTCCGGATTGACCGAACCCTATTTACCAATGCTATAAATGACAACAAAGGGTTCTAAATTGGTTTTCTCGTGTTTTCGTTATTGTACCCCGGTTTCGGACACACGCCCTCTAAAATGGAGGCAAGTTAGCTCTGAAAACCTGTCCAGACTTATAGGTGGATGATCAAGCTTCAAAACGACACCAAACTTGTTGTCTAACTCAGCTTGACGACGGCGTTAGGTGGAGGAGAAGTTTCTGCAGAAAACGGGTCGGGGGAGAGAGAGAAAGCCCAGTAAAAACTGATTTTTCAACTTACCTATTTAGGTAAGTTTCATCTTTTAGAACCCTTTTCAGAAATAGTAATTTCCATCTTTAGACCATAACTTTTTTATGTGAAAATATCATTTGGAAACTGTTCCATGTTGCCTAAGCCAGATCAAAACGACCCATATGCTTGTTCACGCTTTTCTAAGCACTGAAAGCATCTAACCCGAACAAGAACAAAGTTCGTTACCACCATCCGGTTAGAATCTCATGACATCATGCAACAACTCGTCATCACACTGCTTAATAACTCAATGTCAAATCTCACTTGTTATGACACTAACATTCACACATCGACACATGCTCAAAGCGATCAGCTAACCTTCCAATCGAATCGATTGGGAATTCGTACCCTGCAAAACTGAAGGAAGCCAAAACTCTTAATGGCAAGGTACATCATAGAATTAAAGCTCATGCTAGTCCACAAAGAAAAATCATGGCCGAATTCAGACATGTGAACTCTTTTTCCTTTAAACTAGATCACATGATCTAGTTCACGTTTTTCTAACAATTTTCCATTGTACGAGTTTGATAAGAAATATTTTTTTTTCACATGACCGCTAAGATGATCTCACTTGCAAATACTAGACAATATCCTAAGGTTACGAAACATAAAATCATAGTTGCAACTACTAAATCCAGAATACCCGATTCTATAGACAAAGGACTCAAAATACTTACTCCTCGAAGAAGTTTAAATGAAAATTTACGTTAAAGCCCTTTTTAAACGTCAACTCTAATAGAACAGTCTGGATCCCCACTTCTCAAACAAAATCATAACTCATAAGGTTCAGTTGACGTCTCAGATATAAGGACAATAGTCTTATAGTCTCAAAAAGTTGATAATACTCTCTCTCACTTCGCTACTATGATAAACAGTAATCGTAACTTTACTTTAAACTTCATAAATCCACAGAAAATAGCTCGTCATTTCGGAAAATAATTTGGCCATACTGGTGAGCTCGTATTGTCGCATACTACGACTTCGAAATTTTAAATCCCTTATTTACCAATTCCAGAAAAACTCAATAATAAGCTCGAGCGATAACCTATAGTATTTATGAACGCTATCAAAAATCCCTAGTAACATTTACCACCCAGTAAAAAGATAACTATTAGGTTCGGGTCATGACATACTCACATGTCTCTTTGCTGCTCATATTATCCATTAGCCATTACGCAACACAGTACATGATCTGCAAGATGTAACTCTATTGTATTCCTGGCCTACACTTGTAGCCAAAACTCTGGCTTACGTCCACTTATGTGATCACTCTTGAGAGATCACTAGCACTATGAAGAATAACAAATTTATTACAAGTACTAATTAAAATCCATATGTTAATCCCCAACTTCCTTGTAGATCTCTCTATCACTCTTGGCTCCCGGTTTTATGTGTTATATGTCTTCCCCTTAGAAAACTCATGCAGCTCCTAGTTATATTGAAGAGGGGCTGCAACAACATGATTTAGGACTCCTAAACCTAATAGACATAAATATATTAAAAATCATAATAGAATTTTGAAAGACTAACTTTTCTAGACCTTATTAAAAAAGCTACAACGGTGTGCTCTTTCCATTCTAGACTTGAATTTGCCTACTGAATCCTAACTCTCTAGATTGTATCAACGAGCCAAAAACACAACAAAATTTAAGTGTTTGTTTAATCTTAATCTCCATGCAGTCATTTTCTATTCATCTTATTAATCAAGTTTCATGTTTCTTTAGTGTTGGAATTTTAAATGTGTTCTCTGCGTAATGTATGTATTAGTACACAGTTCATTGAAGCCACCATTCCAACCCCCATCTGATTGTGATTTTAAGTGTAATAGCTTATACGATGAAAGTACCGTACAGTATAGGATTGTTTATACGGTTTCAGGTTTCCTCTTTTTCAGCATCATAGTGAGGCTGAGGGGTGAAGGGGGAAACCATTCCCACGTTATGAGACATTTTCTCAAATATTTGGAGTCGATCGGCCGTTGGAAATGCTGCTAAAGTGTCTGCTGCAATAGTAAACGAAGTCAAGGTAGAGCTTGGAAACCCAGTGCAGACTGATGCATTTGATTAAGTTAGAGACGGGCCGACTATCCACCGATAAATCTGAGACAACTGCTAAATCTGAGTCCACAAGCACAAGTAGAAGGAGAAATAGAGAGTGATGATAGTATAACTCGTGGACTAGACAAATTTGCTGCAACATTTAAAAAAGTCATGGAGACTTTGAATGAGCAGATTCACCTTCTTGTTGAATCCTTCTAACCTAAAGGAAGCAAAAAGGATGAATTACGAGCAAGAAAAGAGGAATTGTGGACTGAGCTCTTAAAGTTGAACCTTTCAGTAAAAAACCGAATCAAAGCCTTGACAATTCTCATGTCTGAAAATGCTTATCTCTTCTTGGATTTAGATACGGATCCGAGGAAGAGAAGATAGAGTTCAACATGCAAATTATTTGAAATTTTGTAAATTTGTAGTACAATTTTAACTCAGTAATTGTATTTTATGTCTTGGACTTGAAGTGTCACTATTATATCTATTCATGAGTACCTTGAAACATGTTAAGTTCAGCAGCATAACTTTATGTCTTTTGATTTTGATTCTGTTTATATGTGGAACCTAATATTTCTCCTTTACCGGGTTACAATTCAAGAAATAACACCAAGTATGGTCAATTATTAAATATGCATCGTTTATTATGCTTGAACTACTGTTTATAGGGCCAAAGGCCAGTCAGACTGGAGAAGCCACTCTGGGTCCTTTGTCAGGGCCCAGTTCATTGTAAGTTTGAGGCAAAGCAAGGGAGTTCATTCCCACATTGGAAAAAGACAAAGTGCAGCCTTTAATGCTACTATAAATACCGGTGAGGACCTCCCGGTAAGAGGACGGACAATACCTTAACTACTCTTGAGTTTTCTGCTTATCTGACAGTGTCTGACTTAAGCATCGGAGTGGCTTCCCTCGGTAAACCCGGGGACGCCCTTTGACGTGTTTGTTCTTTACACAGGAAAACTCGGGAGTACAAGGAAGTTCGCTATTTCTGGAACCGTGCAACCCGTTAAAGGGGCCACGACCATCCCCGGAAACAATTGGTGCTCTCGTTGAGAGTCGAACTCAAGACCTCCCAAACACGTATTTCGAAGAACGATGGAAATGGCAGGAGAACAAGATCCAACTGGAAGGCTTAATTTCTCAGGGGATGATAACCCAGGGACCTCCGGGACCCAGTTTGGCCAAACAGATTTAGCAGCAGCGTTCGAGCTCTTGAAAAAGGACTTTCTCGCTCAAAAGGAGCAATCTACTCGAGAACATGCTGAGTTGATAACGGTAAGGGAGCAGTTAGCGACTATCCAGGCCGAGCATGGGCTTCTTCAAGCAACCTTAACTCAAAGAGCGAATGCCATGGGGGCGTCAGCCAGACTTGCTGATATCATCACCCCAGAAGGGAATCCTCCGGGTTGTGGAAACCCGCGAACTTTTGACGGTGCATACATACCACCCGCTATTCTCCCAACCACTGCCCACCCTAACCCAAATCCACAAATGATCCATCTCTCCAATCCTTTGTTTAATCACAATCTTACAGGACCTCCTCCACCCCCAGAGCCGTTGTTAAATCAACCCCTTCCCCCAGCAGATGCCCAGACCCAGCTGCTGTTACAGTTGACACAAACTGTGACCCAACTTGAGCAGCGGCTAAACTCGGGAACGGGACCACAACAATATCAACCCTTTATTACCCGTGCGAGCCCATTCTCCGCACGGGTTCAAGCAGACAAAAAGCCACCAGAAGCAAAGCCATTTAAGATTAAGAGATATGCCGGAATGGGGTGCCCGTATGCACACCTTGAGTTGTTCCAGTCTCAGTTAGATTCAACCCGGTTCACAGACGCCCAAGCATGCTATGCTTTCCAGGAAACACTCAGTGAGGAGGCGTTGAGTTGGTTCCTCAAGTTACCGGCTTTGTCAATAGAGACCTATGGTCAGTTGACACAGAGGTTCCTGTCCCGGTTTATCCTGCTGTCAAGTGCCAATCGAAGCACCACTTCGTTATTCAAAGTCCAACAAAGGGATGATGAAAGCTTGAAAATTTTTGTAACCCGTTGGCTGTCCACGACTTCCAAGTGTGGGCACCTGGACGAGTCAGTAGCATCAGAGGCGTTCTTACAGGCGCTCAAACCAACCCGCTTTGTGGTAGAGCTCAGGAAGCAGCGGTTCAGGTGCTACGACGATCTAATTAATGAAGTAACTCGGCAAGCTCAAGCCGAGTACGACACCTTCGGGGAACGCCGGACGAACACCGGGTTCACAAGCCAGCGAGCTGATGGATGGAAAAAGGAAGGGCAGCATAAGAGTGGCCAGGGATACTACGGCAAAAGTTCAAACAGACTAAGGGAGAAACCAAGAGAGGCTCCATACCTTCGTCATCCAACCCGGGAGGAAAAGAACACTTACATCCCTCGATATGAAGTGTTAACCAACTTGACTGCCTCCTATGAAGAAATTTGGAACCGCCATAGGAATGAAGTTCCCCCGGCTCCAAAAAGAAAGTTTCCCAAAAGGACAGGGCCGGACAACGGGCAACATTGTGCCTATCACAACGAGTCTGGCCACACGACCGACCGGTGCTTTTCTCTTCGGAACGCCATTGAGTACATGATCCAGAACGGCAAACTACAGCAGTATAAATCACCCGCCACAGGTGTCAACCTCATTGAAGTATATGGGGAGATAATGACAATTCACGGGGGTGGCACCCAAGGGGTGTCCGGTCACCGGGCCAAAAGACTCTGCCCAAGAGGCCCGGAGTTTGAGATAATGCAGCTTCGTCAAGAATGCCGCAAGGAGCTGGTTCCTTGGGATACCGTGTCATTTTCTCAGTCTGAAGACACGCTGAAAGTGCATCACAATGATCCTTTCATAATCACTCTTCAGATTGACCACTGGAGAACTCGGAGGGTTCTAATAGACACGGGAGCCGCTGTCAGCGTCATGTTCAGCAGTTGCTATAAGGGGTTTAAACGAGGACGAGATAAGCTCTATAGGAACCACGAGCCATTGATCAGTTTTTCAGGAGAGACGACTCAACCGTTGGGGTCTGATCAACTAACGGTTACAGTTGGAACCGGCCACCAGTCCACAAGAATTGTAGTTCCCTTCATAATTGTGGACTGCCCATCCTCCTACAATGCCATACTCGGGAGAGATGCACTCTGGGGCCTACAAAGTTTTATAGCGGGTCACATGCTGCTTATGAAAGTGCCTACACCCGGGGGTTGGGTTACAATTCGCGGAGATCAAGAAGCCGCTGTCAGATGCAACGCGATAGCAACTCAGTCCCAGCACGAGATGTTTTCGGCCGGTTTTTCCTTGTCTCCATTTGACAAACCCGATGACCCCAGGGATGACCCGGATTCTTTGCCCATCAGCAAGACGACACAAAAGAAGAGCCAGAAGTATCCTGCTAAGTTCCCCCGGCCAGCCCCAATTGAAGCAACAGAATGGATTCATATTTCAGAAGAATACCCGGAGAGGAAGATTTGCATTGGCACAGGCCTTGACCCCGAGGTCAGAAACCGAATGGTTGAGCTGCTAACCCGGAAACAGAAGGTGTTCGCATGGTCATATGCAGACATGCCCGGGATTTCTCCAGACGTTATGACACATTCCCTCAATATTATCCCGGGTGTTAAACCGGTAAGACAGAAGCGTCGTGCATTTTGCGCAGAGAAGTACAAGGCCATTCAAGCAGAAGTTAAACGTCTTAAAGACATCGGGTTCATTGGAGATGCAACATACCCGGATTGGTTGGCCAATGTGGTGATGGTCAAGAAGGCAAACGGAAAGTGGAGGATGTGCGTCGACTACACAGATCTGAATAAGGCTTGCCCGAAGGATAGTTTTCCCCTTCCAAAGATTGATCAACTGGTGGATTCAACCGCGGGCCACCCCCAGTTGAGCTTTATAGATGCATACTCGGGATTTAACCAAGTTCCGATGAATCCCGCGGATCAACAGCACACATCTTTTACAACAGACAAGGGGATGTATTATTACAGAGTGATGCCTTTTGGACTCCGGAATGCAGGAGCCACGTTCCAGCGCCTCGTAGTGGGCATGTTTGCAAACCAACTCGGGGATACTATGGAGGTTTATATAGACGATATGCTGGTCAAAAGCCGGGAAACAAGCAAACACCCGGATGACTTGGAGACCGTCATCGACATTGCCTTGAGCAAGGGGATGAGGTTAAACCCGGAGAAGTGTGTGTTCGGTGTTTCAGGAGGAAAGTTTCTCGGGTTCATGGTCAGCGCTCGGGGAATTGAGGCAAACCCCGACAAAATTCAAGCCGTCCTGGCCATGCAACCGCCGAAAACCAGGAATGAAGTTCAGCAACTTACTGGCAGGCTGGTAGCCTTATCCCGGTTTATATCCAGGTTAACAGATAAATGTGCCCCCTTCTTCAAAATTCTCAAGAGTCAACACCGCGAACGGATTACATGGCAGGAAGAGCACAATCAAGCTTTTGAAAAGTTGAAGGAATACTTAGCGTCAGTCCCTTCTTTATCCAGACCAAACCCTGGGGACATACTCTATCTGTACCTGGCGGTGTCTCAAACAGCTGTCAGTTGTGCCTTGATAAGAAAGCCAGACTCTGAAGAACTGCCGGTCTACTATACTGGGAAAGGATTCAATGATCCTGAAACTCGTTATCCAGATATTGAAAAACTGGCCCTGGCCTTGGTTGTAGCAGCAAGGAAGTTAAGACCCTATTTTCAAGCACATTCCATCCATGTACTCACCAACCAACCGCTACGGCAGGTTCTGCAAAACCCGGCAACTTCGGGCAGACTGGTCAAATGGGCAATTGAGTTGGGGGAGCATGATTTGCACTTTAAACCGCGAACGGCAATCAAAGGGCAAGCAGCAGCAGACTTCATTGCCGAGTTAATCCCAGCAGATTCAACATTTGCTGAAACTCTTCCTACACAAGCTGAACCGGAGAGTTGGCAAATATTTGTAGATGGATCAGTCAATCAGAGACAATGTGGAGCAGGCATTACGTTGGTAGACCCGGAGGGTAATATGTTTGACTATGCCTTACGCTTTAACTTCAAAGCATCAAACAACACGGCTGAGTACGAAGCTCTAATCAAAGGGCTCCAACTCGCTAAAGATATGGGCGCCCGGCATCTCCGCATACTAAGTGATTCACAGCTGGTAGTGCAGCAGGTTAACGGCGGATTTCAGGCAAAGGAAGCACATCTTTCGTCCTATCAAAAGTTAGCGGCTTTCTTGCTGGAGAAATTTGATAGCTTTGAGGTTACTCAGATACCGAGGCAGCAGAATGTGAGAGCAGATACCCTGGCTAGGATTGCAACAGGGGACGATTCCAATACCGAGTTTAAAAGCTTACTGGTCGAGACATTGGAGAAACCAAGCATCTCACTCTCCTTTTCTGAGATTTTCGCGGTAGAGGCAAACCCGCCACCGTCTTGGATGGATGAGTTCATCAACTTCATCCAACATGGAACCCTACCTGAGGACCCGGTAGCGGCCAAACGATTACGGGTTCGAGCGGCTCGGTATAGTATCCATGATGGGAAACTGTACAGACGAGGACAAACTTTTCCTGATTTGAAGTGTATTACACCCGAGGAAGGAGACCGGGTTTTGCAGTCGCTTCACAGCGGGGTATGTGGAAATCACTTTGGAGCCCGTAACCTGGCTTTCAAAACCCTAAGAATGGGATATTACTGGCCTTCTTTGGAACACGATGCCAGAATTGTCGTAGATTCCTGTCTTCAATGTCACCGATTTGCAAGCTTTCCACGTGCACCATCAGTCCCACTATCAGTAATAATTTCTCCATATCCATTTTGCATGTGGGGGGTCGATTTCATCGGACCGCTACCCACAGCTCCGGGACAGCTCAAACATGCCATTGTCTCAGTGGACTATAATTCCAAGTGGATAGAAGCTCAACCCCTGGCACGGATCACGACCGCAAATGTTAAGAAATTCCTTTAGAACAATGTCTTTTGCCGGTTTGGAATCCCGGAGACGTTTATCACAGATAACGGGACGCAGTTTGACAACGATGAGTTCCGGGAATTCTTACACTCTAATGGGACAAAGGTCCTATATGCCTCCCCTGCACACCCGCAGACTAATGGACAAACTGAAGCCGTTAACAAGCTCATCAAGCAAGTTCTGAAGAAGAAGCTGGAGGACGCAAAGGGTTTATGGGCTGAGAAACTTCCAGAGGTTTTGTGGGCACTAAGGACAACTCCAACAGAAGCCAATGGGGAGAGCCCATTTCTTATGACTTTTGGATCTGAAGCAGTGATCCCGGTAGAGATGGAAGTCCCGAGTGACCGGGTACAACTGTTTGACAGGGAAACCAACGATGAAGGCATCCGCCTTAACATGGACCTCCTGGAGGAACGCCGGGAGCGTGCACATCTCCGAAATATCAACAAGAAGCAAAAGGTGGCTAAACACTACAATTCCCGGGTTATCAACCGCCCACTCAAACTCGGGGATTGGGTAATGAAGGAGGTTATCCCTAAGCCAACGGGGTTTAAAGCTCCATGGGAGGGTCCATATGAAATCGTTGAAGTCGTGGGCCCGGCAACGTTTTACATCCGGGGTACAGATGGAGTTACGCTTCCGCGACCATGGAACGCCCAACATCTGCATCTCTTCCCCAAATAGGTACCGAGTTATCTATGAATGTCCAATTTTATTGTTTATGATGTTGTATATAAAGCCTTTCAGGCCCACAATGCATGAATTACCCTACCGGGTTATGTTTTATTAAAGAGTTTGTTGAAGTGAATGCAGCCTTTAGCGGCCCTACTTGTATGCCTTAATCGCCAAGCTCCGATAATCTCCGATAATCTCCATGACATGAAATATTGCAAGCCTTTCACGGCCTTATTTCATGGTCAAAACTCGCCAAGCTCCGATAATCTCCAATAATCTCCATGACATGAAATATTGCAAGCCTTTCACGGCCTTATTTCATGGTCAAAACTCGCCAAGCTCCGATAATCTCCGATAATCTCCATGACATGAAATATTGCAAGCCTTTCACGGCCTTATTTCATGGTCAAAACTCGCCAAGCTCCGATAATCTCCATGACATGAAATATTGCAAGCCTTTCACGGCCTTATTTCATGGTCAAAACTCGCCAAGCTCCGATAATCTCCGATAATCTCCATGACATGAAATATTGCAAGCCTTTCACGGCCTTATTTCATGGTCAAAACTCGCCAAGCTCCGATAATCTCCGATAATCTCCATGACATGAAATATTGCAAGCCTTTCACGGCCTTATTTCATGGTCAAAACTCGCCAAGCTCCGATAATCTCCGATAATCTCCATGACATGAAATATTGCAAGCCTTTCACGGCCTTATTTCATGATCAAAACTCGGCAAGCTCCGATAGATCTCTAATAATCTCTGGTAATCTCCATAACTTGAAATATTGCAAGCCTATCACGGCCTTGTTTCAGTCTTCGAAAGTCTTAACGAACCCATACAGCCCTAGCGGCATTATTTTTACTTACATGCTAAACCGGCATTATATGTGTAAATTATCACACTTGCATATTTTGCATCAGATTACCGTGTTGTTTGGCAAAGACGCCCTTGGAAGTCCTAACGGACCCGTAAAGCCTTACTGCCCCTACTTTCACTTTATAATGTTAATATGCCAACCCGGCACTACGTGTGAAGTTGTCAACACTTGCAGGTTATGCATCGGGTTGAAAGTCCTTATGAACCCGTAAAGCCCTAGCGGGACTATTTTTATTTCCCACAAACCGGCATTATATGTGTGAATTTTATCAACACTTGCAGGTTATGCATCGGGTTGGAATTCCTAACGGATCCATAAAGCCCTAGACCTTTAAAGCCTTAGCGACACTATCTTTATTCACACAGAAAACCGGCGTTTTATGTACATTTTTGTACTTATCAGGTTACCGTGTTTTGGAACAGGAAGGATTGCGAGAAGGAAAAATTTTATTACTTCAAAAATATCGATTACAAAAAAGTAGCAAACCGCTACAGGTAGACTAATCTTATAGAAATGAAAAATATCCTAAGGCTCCGTTGACGACCCCCTACCCCGGCCAGTGCTAGAACCGCCACGACCTCCCCGGGGCTGTATGATGAACTGACCCCTACGCAGAGTTGGCCGATTCCTAGGACCACCCACAATCCCACCACGGGAAGCACCTCTCCCGGCTGCTGAAGAACGAACTGGGGGACTCCGAGCCGGGTTCGCAGGAGCCCTAGGGTTCGCAGCCACGGCAGGAGTCGACCGGGAGGTGCCTGCAGCCTCGTCGGGTCTAACATGACCTTGATGACCGTCATAACCCGCCTTGTCCAGCCAGCCTTGGCGAATACCAGCGCTAACTATTTCGGCACGAGCCTCGGCCCTGGCCGACCGCAGCTTCAGGTCAAACTCTGCGCTCGCCAGAAACTCGGAGACCGCTAAGTCCTTGGCCCGGGAAACTGCCTGGAGCAAGTCTCCTTTTTGTTGCTCCAGGGAGGTGACCTGTTGCTGCAGCCCCTGGTTTTGCTCGGTCAGCTGGGCTATCGCGGCGTCTTGAGCACACCGGTCCTCCCGGTGACCTTCGATAACATTCTCCAGTTCAGAGTTCTTGGCCACCAGGTCTGCTATGTGTTCTTCCGCCTCGGCCAACTTCGCACTCGACGCGATCGCTGATGCGCTTGCGAATTCCCGGACCCGAGCCAGGTTTTCTTCGCTTGCCGTCACCTGGTCCCGGGCGGCCCGGAGATCATCCCTGAGGACTCTCTCTCGCTCGGGGATGCCTTCGGTTATGAGCCGGTCAGTCGCCAAGTACGACAACCTGACAGCCTACACAAATAAAACAACGGGTTAGTACAAGAAACCAAAAACAAAAAGATAACGAGTTACAGCAGAAGACTAACTTACCCGCATCAGCTTCTCCTGCGCCCTCCGGGCTACAGTCAACGGGTCCTCGTGCTCCAGGACATAGGAGTCAGCGGCGCAATTCTTCAAATCCGCTACCATCCTTTGGATGGCCGCGTCCGCCATTCCTGCACTCGCCAACTCCTCCATTATCTCAGTAGTGTCCCGCTGCTGCTTTCTCTCCCTCCTCTCCTTCCTCTCCTTCCTTCTCTTCCTCCTTTCGGACCTCCCCGAGCTGGATGCCTCCCGGGTACGCTTGCGAGAAGGCACGGGCTCCACTTCAAGAACCTCGTCACTCCCCTCACTCCCCTCCGGGTTCTCACTACCTATTTCCCTTTCCAACCCTCCGACCTCTTCACCCCCTTCGTCATCCTCCTCGGTAAATTCCTCCTCGCCCGGGAACACAGACGAGGGAACCGCGCTCATCACCGGTTCTTCAGTCTCATCGGCAAACGGTTCTGCAAATACCGGGTTGTCGTCCGCCTCCGAGGGACTCCCTTCAACCTCCTCTCCTTCTGGGTAGACTTCCGGCCCGAGAATCTCAGCCAAGTACGCGGGAACCTCGTTGTAGTAGGAGACGTCAACGTGGAACTGCCGAGTTTCCCCTTGCTCGGCGTCTGGACGCAGAAAAGCAGCCTTCGATGTCAGGTCGATATCGTACGCCAGCCCCTCCGTGCCTTGCGCCCGGATCCCGGCCCATACAGCCTTGTCCTCGAACCCGTCGTATATTCCAGGGTTCTTTCGCTTCGTGAACTCCATCGGGAGAAGAGCTGCAACAAAAGATCTAACCTGTTAGACCGGGGCATGTAAACAAAAATTGTAAAGGAAACGAGACAAACCTGGAAGCTCCATCAATCGGCAACGGCTGTACACATACAGCCTGCAAAGCCGGTACGAGCTCCGGTCATCTTGACCTCTGAAGGCCCATAGCATCCTCCGGATCCTCTTCTCCATCACCGGCTCCAGAGGAATGTCGGGAACATCTGCAACACGTACAATATAATTATAACCCGGGAAAGATAAAGGAAAGAAAAATCCGGAGAAAAAGGACTTACTCATCAGTGGCTGGAAGTCACCCGGTACTTGAAACGCGTGTCCCGGGTCTTGAAAGTTTCTTATCAAGAAACTCTTTTCCCTCCAGGTCCGGCTCACAGAGGTAGGCAGGTCCTCCACGATCTTCTTGAAGACCCCTTTGGACTTCAGTTGGATGGTCCCACTGAAACCCGCCTTCCGGGAGTACTCGGCCCGGTACATGGCGTGTAACTCGTGGTAACTCGGCATCTGCTGCTTCAACACTTTGTACATCACGCACAATCCCAGCAGCTGCCTCCACATATTCGGGCCAACTTGCCCGATGGCGAAGTTGCTCGCAGCCAGGAGATACTGCACCTCCACCTTTAGCGGGAGTGACAGACTACAACGTAGCTGGTACTCGTGGCATAGCGTCCACCCATCCCCGGGAGCGAAGAACTGATCCTCGGGTTCTAAAGTCCGGATTTCAACAGACTCGGGAATCTTCCAGTTGCTCCTTAGCTCCACAATTTCCTCCGCGGTCAGCGAGTACCCGGGAGGGTCAAGAGCGGTACCATCAGTGAAGGTAACTGAGGCAAACTCGGGGACGTGAGCATCCATTGCGGGGTTTGTCATCTGCAAAACAAGAAACACGGGGACATCGTCAAAACCCCAGATAAACCCGGCGACCACAACGATGAACACACACACTAACGCAGCAACCCAGTTTGGATCCCAGAAAACAGTACACAATATCGACCCAAAACATTCAAAAACATCGTAACAGAGAACAGTACCTTACTTGTAAGGATTTCAAAGGATTTGGATGTCGATTTGCGTTTGGAAATCCAACAAGCACAGCGACAACAGAGGACGAGAGCAAAGGCACGAAAAAGTTTTCGATTTCGAAGGTACGACAAAACTGTCACCCTCAACCCCTATTTATACTGTTAAGAGACGTACACTGAAGCGACGTTTGAGAGACGTACACAGAAAGGACGTTTCGGTTTTTCGAGAAAATCGACACGTGTCGCGCATGCCGCGTCCCAAAACCGAAAAACTTTTCTGTTTCCCCCACTTTAAAACCGAAAACTTTTCGTTTTCCCCCACTTCAAACCGAAAACTTTTCATTTTCCCCCACTACAATACGGAGATGTCATTTTCAGTTCCCATAGTCAACGTGTCTGCGGGGCACCCTTGCGTACGGACTTGGGGGACTGGGTACACCGGGTCTGGATGATACCCTTGTAACCCGGTAAAGAAATGGTTTCAAGTCCCCACCCAAGCGTACCCCTTGACTGAGGACTTGGGGGACTTGTTTATATGTGGAACCTAATATTTCTCCTTTACCGGGTTACAATTCAAGAAATAACACCAAGTATGGTCAATTATTAAATATGCATCGTTTATTATGCTTGAACTACTGTTTACAGGGCCAAAGGCCAGTCAGACTGGAGAAGCCACTCTGGGTCCTTTGTCAGGGCCCAGTTCATTGTAAGTTTGAGGCAAAGCAAGGGAGTTCATTCCCACATTGGAAAAAGACAAAGTGCAGCCTTTAATGCTACTATAAATACCGGTGAGGACCTCCCGGTAAGAGGACGGACAATACCTTAACTACTCTTGAGTTTTCTGCTTATCTGACAGTGTCTGACTTAAGCATCGGAGTGGCTTCCCTCGGTAAACCCGGGGACGCCCTTTGACGTGTTTGTTCTTTACACAGGAAAACTCGGGAGTACAAGGAAGTTCGCTATTTCTGGAACCGTGCAACCCGTTAAAGGGGCCACGACCATCCCCGGAAACAGATTCATTATATGACCTGAAATACATTACAAATATAAATACAATTTCCATCGAAGAAAAAAATCTCATTTTCAGAAACTTTCCAAATAAAAAAGTTATCCAATAAAATATGATCATTTTCTTCTGAAAATAACTTCGTCGAAAATAGTTCATAAAAAGGGGAATCAATCCCGTCATTTAAAATTTTGCGAAATAAAATGATTAATTTATATAAATTCATTGCATGCATTTAATTCAAAATAAAGGTCCACTCACAAATTTAAGCCTAAGTCTGAAGAAATGTGAATCGTCATTCACGCGAGGTCTCCTTGTTTCCTAGCACAATAACCATGCTTAGAGCCATATTTCAAATTCGGCAAAACATGGATACCTCTAAACATAGGTACCGAAACCCTTACGCTTATCCCACTACTCAAACTTTAACAACACCATCCCCGACCACCTCCAATGCTCACCAAATTTTGACAAAATCTTCCTCACAAGGGATCGAAATCAATTCCTACCATGAACTGGTCAATTAGATCAAAACATAAAAATCTCAATTTCAGAAACCCTTTAATTTCAAATCCTCAAATCTCCTTACCTAAACTGAATTGAGTCGAGCTATTTTGAGGGTTTGCTACCTAAAGGAAGACCTTCATGTTGTGGGTGGTGGCGCCGCCTAGGTTGGCTGGAGGAGAGAGAACAGATTGGGTTGCCAAATCGGATACTAGCGACATGTTTTTGGCTTTCTGGGCTTAACTCGGCTCGATACTTGCTGCAAGACCACCATAGGGAGGTAGGGATGAAAGGACGAATCCAACGCCGCAGGTCTCACCTCAATCAGATGTCAGACGAAGGAGATATAGCAGAAAACGAAAATGGGTTGGGTCGGATTTCTGTGTCACGTCACGAGTCGAGAGTTTACTGGGTTTTCTAAAAATTTAAGTTTCCCAAAATGGAAACTCACCCCATCTATTTATAGCAATTTCCTAAAATAGTAGCCTTTGTTTTTAGACCGTAACTTCTTTATATGAACTCTGATTTGATCGTGTCACGTGTTTACGAACTCGTTTCAACGTCCTCTATGACGTACCTTAAGCAAATTATCCAAAATAATGATCATATGAAAAATCAACTTTATGGTCTTTGTGTAGTAAAACGGTCACTAAATACGATAAAAATAACCAACTGTAAACCAATTTAAGAATTGGAACGTGACACCATTTGTGTTGCAGGATCCTTACAAACTTGGCGGTCAAATCCACTTTGCAAACAAATCATCCGGAACAAATTCGTAGTGATGAGCTTACAATCCTCAGTCATCTTGCCCCATATTTTCTTGTACTAACAATTGGAGTCTTCTCGCCCCATATTTTCTTGTACTAACAATTAGCGCCTTCTCGCGGTCTCAAATTCCCCTCCCACGTTCGATCACCTTATTCCAGACACTAAAATATAAAATTTACGTTCCTATCGACAAGAACGAAGAACAGAACACCACAACCGTCATCATTACTGCCGACCCCTAAAAAATAAGAAGGTTCTCATTATTGCCGAGACCATACCCATGAATGAAAATAGGAAGCGAAAGAAAGGGATGTGGTCTATAAGGTAAGTTGAGGGAGACCGTAAATCAAGGGGACTCTAACCAAAATAAAATACATGACCGATCAAAAAATGTTAGTACTTGGAAGTGATTTTAGGGACGTGCAAACTTTCCACAATCATAAAAGTAAAATAGCCAATACTCCAGAATTTTGATGCAAAGCTGATTCTCCGATGAGAAGACAACATAGTATATTATGTATTAGTCAATAATCTTTCGAAACATCTAATACATCTATCGGTCTGCATACCACCAAAATATTTTCATAAATACGCTTTATAAACATATACAAGCATATGATGGTATCCATGTCCAAATAGTAGAGCATTCTGTAGTTTCTTTATTCTGAATCAGATCTTACTCAGCAATGCCCCTTCCAAACGTAGAAGGATTATCCACTATTAGTCTGGCAGTGTGGCCAACGCATGAGAAACCACAAGATCTGGGAACTGGAAAGGAGAGAATTCTACCTGTCATGACATAGAAATCTTCATAAGCTGACAATTGTCTCAAATAAAGACGATCTTAGCAGGCCACCCAACAAGTGAGGCTAAATGTATATATGAAGAAAAACAAATACATAAATAAATAGACAAACAAATAGAAGGAACTCATAAGTACAGTAAAACAGCATTAAAAAAATCTCCCTTTCATTCATAGGTATGGTTAGAATATATACCAGTATATCAGTACACAATGTAGACTTATGAATATGATATGGCAAGATCTACTGGTTATGGGACGCAATATTTCAATCATATATTGTTTACCATTTGCCAGGCGATTAGCCCAATGTTCCAACCCTTGTTATCAACATACATCCCAATTATGAAAGAAAAATTGATCTAGCTTCACTTTTTTACCAATGTAATAACATTCCTCTTTATAAATCCTCTCAGAAAGTGTTCTACTGTTGCAGGTTTTTAGACCAGAAAATATATTATTACCCGAATATTGAAACCACTCCATAAAGAATGTTCCTAGGCCATACCGCCAGCTCCAAGAAATGACACACCCCCACCACCCCAACGACAATCCAACATATAAGGAGAAAAATTACGAAAAATGTTTAGACCATTTCCTTGCAAACATGCCTAGTTGGACATAGATGACGGAATGTGACTAAAGATCGAGTTATTAACTATGCTTAAAAGTAGACAAGCTGACAACATTACCTGCATGTAGAATACCAAATTTTTCTGTTATAACTCAAGTTTGCAGAATGACCCTATTTGTAGCAGATAATCAAGGATACATTTTATGCCATAAAATAACTATAAGAAAGTATACGTCGGGTTGAGATGAGAGAAGCTATTCTAATATGCAGGAACACATTGATTTACCTAGCATTTTACATGACTGACACATCTAGTGCTGTGGAAAACAGTGCCCAGGCGCAGAGGCATATACAATATTAAGATTAGATCATATAAGCTCTGGCCTCCTAGAAACCATCTCTTCCATGATCCTATACCATTGTAAAACTATTCAGCTACACTAGGTACATAAGAATCATACACAGTTCAACATGGTAAGCATTATATAGAACATGCATTTCGTCAAAATACACCAAGGCAAAAAACATAAAGCCTAACGAAAAGAAAATATAATAAAATCAGACAACCAAAATGTAACAGGAAAAAGGAATGAGCAAATCTGTCTAATCATAGTTAATTCAATGATGTAGTTTCAATGCCAAAAGAACTAAATGCACCTTACCTTACAATAGAAAATGCTCTTCAATTCAGTTGCCAAATAATTTCTAATTTGAATTAGAACCCGCGGCGCATGTAGCTGGCTTATTTTGCTCACTCAAAGAAATTTGACCAACATTTTCTGATATTAGCCTATTTTCTGATTCGGGAACTGAACTATCTGTACTATCTGGCCCAGAAGCACCATTAATTATACTATTTTCTCTTGTTTCCAGACGCTCCATCATACGTGATGCTGCTGCAATCCCTTCATCAACCTCTCTTCTAACTTCAGGACCAATATCAGAAACGGAATTGTCAACCTCTCTTCTAACTTCAGGACCAATATCAGAAACGGAATTGTTGCGAGAGAACAATCTTTCCTTCCAACCTCTTGTACTCTTCGAAATTGACTCTTTGTATCTAAACAGAAAAATGGTAAACAAATGCGGCAAGTTTCAAAATCAGGTTTTTAAAATACGTTACTCCCATTAATTAAAAATAGAGTTAAAAAGGAAAAAAAAACTGAGTGCTTTCATACTTCATTGACACTGCATTGAATCGAGCCTTCAGATTTTCTGAAAATGATTGTAAATCTGATGGCCCAGCTCGATCATGGCTACTTGGTGATGACTGACTAGGAGACCTCCTATAGATAAACCCCCTTACATGATAGTAAGTTAACCAGAAAATTTGTAAATGTTTAATAGTATGTAACAAATAACCAATAATCAATAATAGGTGAAGAACATAGCACCTAGTACTCATGGAAGACCCATGTTGATTGGATGGGGGGACACAAGATCCAGATGCTGAGGCAGAAACTGAACCAGATTGGGAAGAAGGGCCTGAAGTAGTCAGTCTAGAAGTTTCTTCTCCCACATTCATAGAAGGTGACGGAAAAGATACTGCAACGGAAGAAGCTTGTTCACCTTCTCTCATCTGATCTGGGGAGGAAGAAGCTGTGGCAGGAGGATGAGTCGAGAAGACCAGGAATTGTGGGCGGCCTTGACCTGATGACCTATTTCTCTGGCCGTCCCTTCTGGCAATATGGCGAGCCCGGCCCATTGCAGCAGCAGCAGCTAAGTGCTGAATTATACGTTCTTCAAGTTCAGCATCATTCACACCCACAGGTAACTGCAACAGAGACAAAAATACATGATCTTTTGAATATGATCGTGTTCTAATAGATCGATGTTAAATCTGACTTGTTCATAAGAGATGATGCAAAGGCAGAAGACAAACATGTTGTAGTTCAAAATCACCAAGAGTAGGATGATGAAATATTGCAGTACTTCGAGGTGGGTTAGACCTAAAGCTTCTCTCCCGTTCTACACCCTCAAACAATTCCTGGCTGGAAAAGGAACAAAATGAATGGCATTTTTTCTTTTAGTAATGACCAACATCAGTAGTAAGAATCAACATGAATGGCCAGCAAAAGTATAAACCTGGTGGGATCTTTTAAGCTGATTGGCTGCCAGCACATAGGGCACTGGGAACTTCTCTGACACCTAGCAGAATGAAACAAATATCAAACTGGAAGTGATATTTCAATATACTTCAATTGAAACTCGTAAATATTCATTAGTTTTGAGTATAAACTTTAGACCTGTTATTATATTCTATTTCAGTTGCAAGAAATAGGACTACATTGTTTTCAAGCAATAGGAACAAACTTGAAAGAAGATTTGGAAAAAGTGAAGATATGATTGACTAATCTGGCATTACTCTAATTAGACTCCAGACTATCCGGGGACCACACCCAAACTAGAGTGGTCAAATGATGAGCAATTGCAGTAATACTAATACATACATCCACATAACATGTCTGTAAATCTCAGAAAAAAAACTTCCCTTCATATGTTGTCACTCTTAATTTTGATGAGGACATCATCACCAAACCTTTCACGGTTTATGAGCGAAAGAAATGGACAGAAAATACCTAGTCAGTCAAGATAGTTATTACACCTCGGAAGGAGACAAAATCTGATTCTAGAAGTCTCTAAGCTGCCTGTGTCTTTTCGTATTTCCATTTCAGTTTAGAAGTCTTAAAGTATCTTTTAGTAAGTCTTAAATGTGTCAGTTTCAGTAGTCCTAATGAGTCTTTAATGCATCAGTTTTAGAAAGAGTCTTTAGTGCAGTCAATTTGAGCTATCAGCTCCACTATACCTAAGTGTAGGGGTATAATGCCCAGGTATGCTATGTTTTATGAATAAAATTATCAGTGTTTCTGAGTTTTCCTGTGATAGGATTGGCGTGAAGCCTAGTTCTGGGTGAGAAGCCTAGATTTGGTGAGAAACCAGGGAGAGATTCCTAAAATTAGAGTGCTCTGCATGTTTAAACCCCTAAACCTTAGAGCTTGTTGGTCCTGCTGGCTTAGCAGTAGGTGTGCTGCATCAAAATTTCACTAAATTGAGGAAGACCAAACTAAACTAAGAATCAACGCAACTAACAGGTGTTGCCTAGATTCTTATTGAAACAAATATGTGATAAAAGATCCTAATAAGAAAATGATCAAAGTAAGACAAATACACATATTATCAGAATTAATATATCAACCGGCAAGAACGGCACTGGAGACAGAAAATGTAAAAAACTAAAACTATAGATATCCAAGTCATCAATGCAGACATACTGGAGAATTGCAATGACAAGAAATTACTATTGTTACAATCTGTTCCTACAGTACAATGAGGCAATAGTTTAGTATCTAAATGATAAAAGCTTCTGGACTCACAATTGGGTTTCGAACAACAAAAGTAAAATAAGGATCTCCTGTTGTTCAGTAATGACAGATCAGAAAATTCATGAATTGGAAGAAACCTATCAAGTCCAGTGGAATTAAAGAGCAATTGCCAAGAAACAAAGTGACCTAAAAGGGACACTACTGGAAGTATCTTCCAAGCCTTCGACAACCAGAACTGACAATGAAGGACTTTCTGCAATTGAAAATATATAAAACCCTTCCTTTACGATAGCTTATTATTTGCAGGTACCTAAGCTGGATAACGGTGAATGGTTATGCCAACAGTGACATGGCAGTTGTAGATTTCAACTAAAACAAACCAAATTGTTTGTTCCCCCCTTCTTTTTGATAAATAAGACTTACCAAATTATTTTTTCTATAGGAACACTGTTTTCTTTGAAATATGGAAGTAGAGTAAGGTTAGCCAAACAGCTTAAAACAAAAATGTTATTTGCCTGATCATTATCCAGCACAGTTTTTAGTCATTTCACAGATATAATAATACTCTCACTTCCAAGTCCGACTAAGATGAAGAGGAGCTTAATAAATTTAATACCGACCAAGAAATACAAGGCCAAATTTACCAAAGTACCATTCAAGAATGCACTGAAGATGAAATTCATGCTTGCAACCAGTCAACTGCAGGTAGAAAAACGGAATTGGTTAAAAAACAGACCCAATAAGAAAAATGCAAAACCTTACAACACATAGTACCGTAGAAGGATCACTGTCACAAAAAGCCTCAAGGCATATACTGCAAGCATCATCACAGGCCTCCTGGATTCCACCCTCCACAAAAGCCGCTGCGGAGGTCAAGTGGGCCTCAGACTTTCCGCTCTCTTCCAATTCAGGAAGAACCTGTAAAGCAATCATCCATGATTAGTAAGTCCAATATTATCAAAACAAAAACAGGAAAGCTGCTGCCGGAGAATAGAGAATTAAGAATCGAAAAACAAGAATGAAACTCGTAGGCGAAATCATCAGAGCATCAAAAGAGTGAACTGAACAGTACAAATCCGACTGAATCTAAAACAAAGCCTCATACTCGGAGTGAGACAGAACTAAGCGAAATCCAAAAAAAGCATGGAAGATATGGAAAAGAATTGAAATTGAACAGTGAGATTATAGGTACTACCTCCATGAAAGATAAAGTCGATCTTGATTTGCAGAGGGATTGGATTGGGGAAAACCCTACAGAGAGGTGAAATCGGTGGCTTTACGAGCGAAGACTTTTAGACGTATGGGCTTGTAGACGCAGGCGCGGATTAGCCCCTAAAAAGGAATGGGCGACTATTTTGAGGGGCTGCAAATTAGTCTCCTAGTGTTTGCAGCTTACAAAATAGTGATGCTTGTATAAATAGAAATTCATGGATTTTGTAATAATAAACGAGAATTCACCTACTCATTTCATTAAAAATCTTCTATGCAAAGAAGTGAGGTTACAAATGTAAAAATATCTAATAGAAATTATTTTTTGTATCCGAAACAAGGCTGAAGTGGTGTATCCATCCAATAAGCTAAAGACACGTGTATATTTTTTTTACACATCACTCATAGCATATGACGTTTAGAAAACCACCATTATTTGTTTGTCATGGAAACAAGAACCTTTCAGACTTGTGAAGAAACACATTCGTCTTTGATAAACTCTCAGATTTCTCCTCTTTGATTTTGTCTGCTCTTGGATAAATTAGATCAGGTTTGGTATTCGAAATAAGAAATTAGGTTTTGGGTTTTCTTGTCCCCAAATTCAGATCTAGCCGTTGATTCCCCATATTTTGTCACAGTGAATAGAACGACATAGGCACACATTGAGCTTCAGACCCCATATATAAAAATGCTTAACCAAATATTAGAATTCAAACACCTTATATATGAATCTTATATGAATATGATGGCAGAATCATAGAAATGTCAACTTTTATATTTTAAAATCTGGCCTCATACGTGAGTAAACACCTCATCCACATTGCTTTTGGACCCAATCAATTTCAAAGGATTATCTTCAGACTGACAGAGTTAACAGACCAAGTCCACGTAGTTCTAGTTATAACACCCGGTCCGAAAATTTACCCTTTTACCGAGATCAGACGGGTTACAGAGGGTTGTAACCGCTCTGTTAGATTTTCCTGAATTAATATTCGAGTTTAATATTGAGATATTTTCGATTCTGAGGGAAGATAGAATTAAAGTCCCGAGGTGGTAGATTATATTAATACGAGTCCTCTGGTATGTCCGGGATGTTTTCCGGAGCTACGAGCTGTTTAATATGGGGATTTATTCAGTTTACAGGAGTAATAAATGTTATTTGCTTTACCGTAAAAAATGTGACTTTGAGATAAGTCGAGAATTTAGGGAAACTTTATTTGGAAAAGTTGGAGAGGATGTTAATACGAACTCGTTGGTATGTCATATGAATTAATCAGAGCTCGTATGCATAAGTTATTCGCGATAATATATAGTTACTGCGCCGTAAATAGTAAATAGCAAAATATTAGTAACTTTCTATTAGTTGTTTTGGGCCGTTGATTTATGGAGATTTAATCTAGGCCGTTAGTTTATATGTTTATATATAAGGGGAGGGGGGAACTCCGTCACACTCTCTCTCTCCCTTTCTCTCTCCTTTCTCCATCGAGCTTCCCTTTTCTCCTCCACTCTTGCCATTCGGGTCGCTGTCGTCACAGGCCCCACGTCCAACGAGCCAGACTTCGACATATATCTATCAAACTACAGGCCAAGGCTCGACGAGCTGACGGACCTAATGTACCATCCACGGAGCGGCAGCACGTTGGACAAGATGAGGAGCTTCAAGAAGGCCTTTGAGGCGAACCAGGTTTTGGTGAAGTGGCGGTGGTGCTGCGGCACCTGATATCGCAGACGCTAGAGAAGCTTTGCCTTCTTGCCCCTCTGTTGAGTCTCGGGCCTTTAACTTATTCTTGTTTTCTTGTTGTGGTGTTGTTTGTTGTTAGATGTTGTGTATTGTTGAACGGGGAAGGATAAGGAGGTGGTCGGAGAGGCCGGTAGGCCGACGGGGGCCGGTTAGGGTAGAAAGGGATAAATCTTAAGATTTTTACTGTAGTAGATCTGGTGTTTTTACCATTTACCATGGGTGTGAAAGGACAGAACTGCCCTTGGCTATTTTGTCTAATTACAAGGATGTCATTGAGGCTGAAATCTCAAAAATGCCCCCTGGCTGTTTTGTCTAATTACAGGGATGTCATTGAAGCTGAAATCACATAAATTCCCCTGGCTGTTCTGCTTAATTACGAGCTACCATTAAGGTTAGAATGACCATGCTGCCCCTGATAGCTTTAGATAATTACAAGGGTGTCATTAATGTTGATTTTTACCTTAGTGCCCTTGGTGGATTTATTATTTACGTGGGTGCCAATATATTTATTTATGTGATTAATATGTGTTTGGATGATGTTATTCGGTTTGGAATTAGTCGTTAAATAATCCGGATAAATAGATGTTTAATGCTACCCCAGCTGTGGGGTTGAACTCTGGGTTTACGATAGGAATTCTTTTAGCGGGTTTATTAAATGGTCCACTAAACAGAATAGTGAGATTTAGGGAGGTAAACTCGGGATAACCTCAGGTTTCGTGGGGTCTATTTCGGTGTCGTTTGGACTGTTGAAAATGGTTTGGGTAAAAGGGTTATCCCTTCTCAAGGGGGATTACGAGGGAATCTCTCTTGGGATGGGTCCCACACGTTCTATCCCAGGTTTAAGGAGGTAAACTCCGGCATGTGTGTGACAAATGGTATCAGAGCCTAGGTTCAAAACCTTGAACAAAAGGATTGCGTAATTAAAGTCTTTAGAAATGATTAAACGCATTATTGTTTTTCCAAGTGAGATTAGTCGCTTATACTTATTAATATGTGTTGTAGCAAGGATTGCCACCTGGGGTCGAAACAGTAATGTTAAATGTAATTATAAAGTTTGCGACATCAATTGCAATTAGATGTCGATTTCAACTTTTCATTGGATCGAAAAGTCGAGAGGTTCGTAAGTTTAGTGTCGAGCCAGATTAGGGAAAAGTAATTTTGAATTTCAGTATTAGGTGCAAATAGGCTTAAAAGATCACGACGATTATCGAGCTTATTAGAGTTTGATCCTTGTCGATTAGTCGGAAAGTCTTAGTCAATTTCCTGGACAAGCAAGAAAAGACTTGGTCAAGCCTAAAGTCAGTCATTGACTTTTCCTGGTCAAACAAGGAAAATTGGGTTGTTAGACTATTTGATAGTCGTTTCGCGTCCTACATTTTGATCGATGGGTTATGTCAGGACCCACCCCGGGTTAAATCCCTTTAACCCGAATTAAATCCTGCGGGGACCACCTCAAGGAAATTTCTTACCGAAACCCCCTTGAAATGGACAACCCTTCCTATACCAACTCCGCTCATCCATGAGTATTTAAAAACAAACCCTAACTCATGGAGGCCTCCTGCTCCCTAACCTACTTAACTAGCTAAACTGGGTTAGTCAGAGCAGTCTACGCAGAAGTTACCCTAATGAATTTGTAGCAGCGACAGATTGATTGACTATGCCTCGACTCTTGTACGCGCACGACCTCCGCTCAAGAACCCTGCACCACTGGGCATTTGAAAACGAAGGGCCCAGGGGAGAAACATTTAAAAACTGTCAGGGTGAGTGGACAAAAATAAAATATAAAAGCTCTAATTCCTTTAATGCTCTCCCTCTAAGTCTTTTAAGAAAATCCGCATGCAAGTAAATCATAAACAATGCCTTAGCTCAAATATAAACAAATATGTGGGGTGTTAACCTCATCCACGAGAAATCCCGACCTGCTCTATCCGGGAAGGTCTAATGACCAGTTCCACCGGAGAGGGTCCCCGACCTGCTCTATCTGGGAAGGTCTAGTGACCAGCTCCACCAGAGAGGGTCCCCGACCTGCTCTATTCGGGAAGGTCTAATGACCAGCTCAACCGAAGAGGGTCCCCGACCAGCTCTATCCGGGAAGGTCTACTGACCAGCTCCACCGGAGAGGGTCCATGCTAGCATACAATCCTTATATCCTTTTCCCTTTTCAAATCCCTTTTAAAACCTGTAAAACCTCGTAAAACCTCGTGGGAATAATAAATCGAAAACCCCATTAAATCCGTGAGCCAAGTTTCTCCTTTTAAAATCATCCCCCTCCATAATCCCAACACGGTGATAATCATTAAAACCATATCCCGGGAAAATCCTTTAAAATCACGGGAAGGGTATGAACCTCTTTCCCGGCTTGTTTGCCTTTAAAATCCTTAAATCCCAGTTTCCCAAATCACCGTAAAACATATAAATGGAGGAAACCATATATGCAGGAGAAATCAATTAAAGTATATAGCATGCAATTTAATTTAAAACAAAGGTCCACTCACAGTACTATTGCGACCTTCTTCCCGCTCGGAAAGCTCCTCGAGCGAAACCCTCGAACTAACCGCGTAGTCGAGCCCGTCTCACGTTCAATCAGAGACTGTACCAACAAATCATTATATTAGTCATTCACAGTTGACTTGGTCTTTTCCTAGTTTGACCAGGAAATTCCTATTTGACCACAAGTTGACCAGGTTACTTTCTTATAGCACTTTAACCTTTTTGACTTTCTTTCCCGGTTATCGACTCTTAACTCAATTTATCGGAAGTCCGACTTAGCTTCCGAATTTTCCTTTATTACGTTAACTTGACGTTTGGGTGTCACGTAAAAATTCGTTGATTTACTATGGACACCCAACGTGTCACATTAACCAATATATTTAACCTCGAGTCGATTTACCGATTTACCATTTTCTCAGTGATTCCAGTTATCAATTCCCGATAACAATTTAACACTTTACCCATTTGACCAAAAAGTGTAACCTTCATTGAACTTCAATTCATTAACCATTTATCTGAAAATGCAACTTTCCCAAAATGGAAACTTTCCCTTAATGGAAACTTTCCCAAAATGGAAAGTTCCTAATTTAGCAGGTTTCCAAACATAGAAGGTTTCCTAAAATGGAAGGTTCCCAATTTACGGTTAGTTTCCGTTTTTACTCGTTTCCTTACGTAAATCCCGACTTACGACACTTTAACTCTATTAAACGGAACCAACACATTTAAAGGGATCGAAGACTACCTCGGCATTTCAGCCGGATTTACTGCCGTCGGAATCGTTACCGGATTCCGGCAACTTGCCGGAATTTCGCCATAACCTCCCCGTTTCCTCCGATTCACCAAGTTATCGACAAAAACACAACAAATCAGCAAGTCAACAAGAAACCACAAAGACAGCAACTACTACACAATCCAAAGGGGAAAAAACCTTACCCTCTGCTTCTGCCCCTAAACCACAACAGCTGCCCAAACCCGAGATTCCAGCAACAGCCTCCCTGTTGCCTGCCTCCACCCTGCCTCGATCACCACCTCCTAAACCCCCTGCAGCAGCTCCCCGGCTTCCATCCATCACCAACCCTGCCTCGGACTTGCAGGGGCTGCTGCATCGACTCAGACGAGGTACCACTGCTCCAACACCACCAACACGCAACTGAGCTCCAACAGAACTCAGTGAGGTTCCCTAGGGCACGGCGGAGATGTCAAGGGCTCCAAACACTCGATCACCGGAAGTCTGCCCGAGAAACCCAGAAAACCCGAAAAAACAGAAAAGAGGGAGTTATTGATTGAGGCTCCAAACCATCGATTCCTTGGCAAGGAAATGAAGAAGAGGAGAGGAGAACAAGAAACTCACTTCCAACCGTCGAATCGCCGCTTGAGTCGCCGGAAAACGGCGAACACAGCCGCTCCTCCTCCCCTTCCGATCTCCTCCGATTGTGGATGTTTGTTGGATTAGTTTGAGGGGGTTTGTAGAGGGGAGAAAGGGGAATCCAGTGGGGGTGATCCGCCGGCCTATAGTGGCCGGAGTCGCCGGCGCCCGGCGGAAAACAGCGGAGCGGAGAGAGAGAGAGCTCGGGGAGCTCGGTTTGACCGATTTGGGGAGGTTTGACTCGGTCAAACCTCTCTTATCTATTTATAGAGAAATCAACGGTTGAGATTCAATCTTGAAAAGATCCAACGGTTCAGATTAAAGATGGGTAAAAAGTAAATGATAGAATGGTAAAAATTATTTACCGGAATAGAAATTGGAAATTACCATACACTTCATAAATTCATAGAAATTAGGCAGAAGCTCCGAAAAATATTCCGAAAATACCGGGAGACTCGTGCCGACACGTACTACAACATCGAGTCATCAATTCAGGTATTTGGAGTACTTTTAAAACTCGAAAATTAACTCGAGCGATAACTTATCGAATTACCGATCGCAATTAAAAGTCCTCGGTAACTCGTGAATCTCTGTGAAAGGTAACTTTTATTAACTTCAAAAGATTCGGGGTGTGACAATTCTCCCCACCTTATAAAAATTTCGTCCTCGAAATTCCAATTACACCACTCGACACCTTCGACCACTCTTCTCGGGTCAAAACTAAAGCCTCTGAAATCTTAACGTGGATCACAATGATTTTCCCTTGAATCATTGATTAACTGAAACACCGAATTCTTACTGTACTCCATCTCATTTATGAGGTGGGATACTACTCTGCTTAACACTGATCCATCAACTGTAATCCTCGCGAAAGTCACTATTGTTTTTCACGAAAAGATGACAAATTCTGTCATTCGCTGAAAACATCCTTTGACAACAATTCCATGTTGCCTAAACCGGATTATAACCATATCCTTGAAAATCCAACTGCACCACACTAATACTTCGACCAGTAACCAAACTCCTATCCCTTCTTGTTTAGCCAAACAAACACCAACAATTGTCCTTACCAACCGCATGTGACGTCGTCACAATACCGCTAATACTTGTTCCGATTTAACAACCCCTCGCTTGTCGTGAGTAAAATTTCTTCAAGAATACTCGTATTCTTTCGTTGAACTTTAGATATCATCTCCCACATTCCCTATGGAGGAAATGATTACCACGCCTGAGGAGTAGGGTCCGATGTCACTAATGGATTTAAATCCTCCGGTATCAATACACAACGTGGGGTCAAAACCCATGACAACATGCCCACGAGAAAACCATGACGACTGGTGTTACACAAATCGTCACCTCATTTAAACCAGGCTCCCTGCTCTGGTTTACGCTCTCTAGAAACCATTCAGTCAAGTTGTCCTGTTGTAGAGTAATTGTCTTCCCTTACTCTATCATTACTCAAACCACTTGCACACACAGGACATGAGTTGCCATGAATTTTAGCGTAAATCCAAACCATAACCTTAAATCAGGGAGATACAAGTCTCCAGACATCGAGATCCAACAATACTTACTCCTCGCATGGAGGCAAATTGTCAGGCTACGTACCGTACACGTAACTATTCTGACAACACAAATCCTGGCTTTTTCTCATAAGCCAAACATTAGAGTCGCCAACTCAATCATCACCTTGTGGGGTTACAGCGTACTCTACCACTGGTAAAACATAACCGTACTACTCATAAGTGAGGTGCCACTGGCCTCTCTATCCCTTACCTTAGCCTGGAACGACGCATAGTGTCAAACTTGCACTTCAACCATAACTGTGCATCTATTAAACATTATCTGTATCGCAATTAGGGATAGGCTTACCATTAAAAGAATTTCCAGAGCCTTACCCGCTTAACAAGGATATTTCATTCCCAGATGTCTCCACTACCAAATCGTCTGGCAATAACCGACCAAATCAGACATTTAACCAGATCAAATATCTATATAAACTTTAGTGCCACTGGTGCACACCCAAAGGAACCCCTGATCAAAGCATCGGGAATTAATTCCACATCGAACCAAGCCACATTGATCACCAAGCATCCAGTTATCAAGGCACAATTTAACAAATACCAACACCGCATTGGGCGCGTAAACATCACAGAGTCAACTCGTACAACTAGACAGTTTCCGACCAAACTGTCCCCCATGCTCTGCAAGTTTACCATCCACCGCCTCCTCTATTTGGTAAGATTCAACATTCACAACCACTTACCATTATAATTGAAAAGGCAAAATAACTGCGTGCACCGGAAGTCAAATTACCACTTCAGATCCTAGCTTACAAGATCCACTGTCACACGTTAACATCCCCTCAGATCATCACTTAATCTGAACGTGGCTTCAACACTCAACGATTTCCAATGGAGTGTTGCTCCACTTAGCAACATACCTTACCAATCTTAGTAACAAATACTACCACTCTTAGACTCGTAACACCTTCGAGTCATCAAGAAAAACCTTTCCTAGTTCCACCGCATTTCATACTCACTGAAATATTGACAATTTCGAGAGTCACCTCCAATGATCTTTCTTGCTATCACTCTACACTCGTGGCGCCAAGAATTTCCGCTAGGTCAATAATTCCTAACAAGTAGGGTCACTACTCAAATGACCAATGACCATAGCAATGCCAACAATACTTTAATCCTTTCAGGATTTCATTAAATTACACCAAAATTTAATCTCCCGGATCTAATCCTCATTCCACAGATCAAATTGAGAATATTTCCTGTCACTGCAGTGGGTGTAACTTATGAACCCCAAACACGACTAAGTACACCTTCGGTTACAATAATTGATTAACCCACAGCTAGCGAGTGCACTGATTCCCATGCCAACAAACTCAGTTAATCACCCCTGGTGGAATCAAGTTTCATAACAGACAACTTTGGTTGCAGGTTGAAGCTTAACCATCTACAACCTTCTCACTCCTATCCGACGATTCAGTAAACCTTGTGACAGGACCCACCCCGGGTTAAACCCCTTTAACCCGAAGTAAATCCTGCGGGGACCACCTCAAGGGAACTTCTTACCGCAACTCCCTTGAAATGGCCAACCCTTCCTACACAACTAACTAAACCGGGTTAGTCAGAGCAGTCTATAGAGATGATTACCCCAAAGAATTTCAAGCAGCAACGGAATTATCGACTATGCCTCGACTCTCGTACGCGCTCGACCTCCTCTCAAGAACCCTGCATCACTGGGCATTTAAAAAAAACGAAAGGCCCAGGGGAGAAACATTTAAAAACTGTTAGAGTGAGTGGACGAAAATCAAATATAAAAACTTCATTTCCTGTAATGTTCTCCCAAAAGTATATCAATTTAAAAATCATTTATGCATGCCCACAATTACTAAATTTCCGCAAGTGCATAATAAGATAAACCAACAAGGAATATGGGAAGAGAAATGTTCACCAAACATAATAAGTCTGACCTCTCAGACTAGGGTCGGAGCTAAGAGCTCTAGTAGCGCCCTCACGCTACGATATGCTAGCTAAATAAAATAATACGGTCAACCCTTATAATATCAACCTGACCTCTCAGGCTTGTCTGTCCTCTCAGACCAGGGTCGGAGCTAAGAGCTCTAGAATATGTGATAACGGTCAACCCTTATAATATCAACCTGACCTCTCAGGCTTGTCTGTCCACTCAGACCAGGGTCGGAGCTAAGAGCTCTAAATAAAGTGATACGGTCAACCCTCATAGTGCACTACATAGTTTGCCTGACCTCTCAGGCTAGGGTCGGAGCTAAGAGCTCTAGTAGCGCCCTCACGCTACTCTAGCTAGCATATTTATTGGTCAACCCTTAAAATAAACATTCATAACAATACATTAATCAAATTCTCTTCCCAAAACAATTAATTAAAACAATTCCTTGTCATATATGCATAAAACCAATTTCCAACGAAGTCTCGGGTTCAATTCCATTCGAAGGACGGCCCTCACCGTCTATAACCATTTTCGGAAGAAATAGAAAATTGAGTAATAATGTAAATACGTTCAAGAACCCGAGAAGGATATAATTTTCGGAAACAATCATAAACCATGCAATTAACTCAATAATTAAAGCATGCATTTATTTAAAATAATATGTCCACTCACAGTACTATTGCGACATTTCCGCTCGGAAAGCTCCTCGAGCGAAACCCTCGAACTACCCGCGTAGTCGAGCCCGTCTCACATCCGACCAGAGACTGTACAACAAATCATCAAATTAGTCATACCACAGTTGACTTGGTCTTTTCCTAGTTTGACCAGGAAGTCCTATTTGACCACAAGTTGACTGAGTTCCTTTTTATGACATTTTACCCTTTTTGACTTTCTTTCCCGGTTATCGACTCTTAACTCAATTTACCGGAAGTCCGACTCAGCTTCCGAACTCATGGTTATCACTTTAACTTTACGTTAGGGTGTCACGTATTAATCAATAAAAATAACCTCGAGTCGATATACCGATTTAACATTTTCTCATAAATTCCAGTTATCTATTTCCGATAACCATTTAACACTTTACCCATTTAACCAACAGGTGTCACATTCATTGAACTTCAATCCTTTAACCATTTTTCTGAAAATGCAACTTTCCCAAAGTGGAAACTTTCCCTTAATGGAAACTTTCCCAAAGTGGAAAGTTTCCCAATTAGCAGGTTTCCAAACATAGAAGGTTCCCAAAAATGGAAATTCCCAATTTACGGTTAGTTTCCGTTTTTACTCGTTTCCTTACGTAAATTCCGATTCACGACACTTTAACTCTATTAAACGGGACCAACACACTTGAAGGAATCGAAGACTACCTCTCGGCGTTTCAGCCGGTTTAACTCCTCCGGAATCGTTACCGGATTCCGGCAACTTGCCGGAAATTCGCCATAACCTCCTCGTTTCCTCGTTACCAAGTTCTCGACAACATGTAACAAGCACACATCCAAAACAAGATCAACAACAATTCAACAACACAAAACTTCAACACACTGTCCTAATACTAAAACCTCACCTCTGCTCTACTTCAAGCCATGATCCAGCTGCTCCTCAACCTCCTCCTTGCCGGCCTCATCCTCAGGTCAGCAATGAACTGAACCCAGCAGCTCCTCCTCGGCTGCAAGTCTAGCTGCAGCTCACTGTCCTTCACCCTCCACCTCACCAGCAATGCCATATAATCCTAGCAATCAACTAAGCTACTCCAGCAGGCCCAACACTCACTGCCACACCTCCAAGACACGAAAAAGCTCACCAGAGGCCAACATCTCTTCGCCGGTGACTCGCCCTCGAGCACAGCATAAACCGAACTCATTCAGGCCCAGATCGAACTCTAAAAGGCATGGGAAAAGAAGAGGGGAAAGAAAGAAGGAGAACCCTACCTCTTGCTACCCTCGCCGCCGCCTGAGCTGGCCCGTCTCCGACGAGCACAGCTGTGCTTCACCTCGGCCAATCTCCCTTGTCATGGGTTTATTGGAGAAATTGCTTTGGGGGTTTAGTAATAGGAGGAAAGAGGAGTGTTTCGGTGATGGCGCGCCGGTGAGAGGCGGCCGGACACAGCTCCGACGAGGGGAGCAGACGGAGGTCGAGAGAGAGAAGAAAACTCGGTTTGACCCGAGTTTTTGATTTTTCCAAAGTCAACCAACTAACTTCCTTTTTATACTTGAATGGACGGTCCAGATCAATTCTCCAAATGATCTGACGGTCCAGATTTAAAGAGAGTGAAAAGTAAAAAGGTTAAATGGTAAAACTCCCTTTTTACCGGATGGATAATTAAAAATTACCATAAACTTCTGAAATTCACAGAAATTAGCCGGAAGCTCCGAAAAATATTCCGGAAATACCGGGAGACTCGTGTTGACACGTACTACAACATCGAGTCATCAATTCAGGTATTTGGTATACTTTTAAAAACTCGAAAATTAACTCGAGCGATAACTTATCGAATTACCGATCGCAATTAAAATCCTCGGTAACTCGTGAATTTCTGTGAAAGGTAACTTTTATTAACTTGACAAGATTCGGGGTGTGACAATTCTCCCCACCTTATAAAAATTTCGTCCTCGAAATTTCTATACTCAAAGTCCAATACTGTGGGGGATAATACCACTTAAAATAATAATATTGTTCTCCAATATCACTTCCTTCTGAGAACTCATTTGAAACGTCTCACGAATAGCATTGTCAAAACTCTAAACACATGCCCTTTACGCTCAACATAAAAACTTCGACCAGTAACCAACCTCCTATCCCTTCTGGTTTAGCCAACTAAACACCACCCAATATTCTTACTAACCACAAGTGACGTCGTCACAATACTACAAATACTCGTCTGATCCAATAACACCTCGCTTGTCGCGAGTAAAATTTCTTCAAGAACACTCGTATTCTTTCGTTGAATTTAGATATCAACTCAACACATTCCCTCTGCAGGAAATGACTATCACGCCCGAGGAGTAGGGTCCGATGTCACTAATGGATTTAAATCCTCTGGTAACACAATACCACGTGGAGCCAAATCTACTGATAACAAGTCCACGAGAAAACCATGATCACATTGTGTTACACAACCATCACCTCATTTGAACCGGGCTCCCTGATTTGGTTTACGCTTTCTAGAAACTATTCTGTCATGTTGTAGAGTAATTGTCTTCCCTTACTCTATCATTACTCAAACCATAGTACACCCAGGACACGAGTTGCCATGAATTTTAGCGTAAATCCAAAATCATAGCCTTTTAATCAGGGAGATACAAATCTCCAGACATCGAGATCCAACAATACTTACTCCTCGCATGAAGACAATGGTCAGACTACGTACTACTCACGTAACTATTCTGACACAAATCCTGACTTTTACTCACAATCCAAACATTAGAGTCACCAACTCAATTATCACTTGGTGATGTCATAGCGTACTTTACAACTGGTAATACATACCCGTACCACTCAAAGGTGAGGTGCCACTGGCCTCTCTGTCCCTTACCTTAACCTGGAATGACGCATAGTGCAGAGCTTGCACTTCAACCAACCGTGCGTCTAATAAACGTTATCCGCATCACAATCTGGGATAGATTTACCATTAAAAGGATTCCAGAGCCTTACCCGCTCAACAAGTATATTCCATTCCCAGATGCCTCCATTACCACATCGTCCGGTAATAACCAGCAACTTGGACATTTAACCAGATCAGACATCTACATGAAATTTAGTGCCACTGGTGCACGCCCAAAGGAACATCTGATCAAAGCATCGGGAATTAATTTCACCAGACACAACCATGTTGATCACCGAGCATCCAGTTAACGAGGCACAAGGTAACAAATACCATTACCGCACTGGGCACGTATACATCACAGAGTCAACTCGTACAACTAGACAGTTTCTAACAAAACTGTCCCCCAGGCGCTGCGGGTTTACCATCCACCGCAACCTCTATTCGGTAAGATTCAAAATTCTCAATCGCTTACCATTCTAGATCTTAAATCACAAGATCCACTGCCACACGTTAACATCCTCTCAGATCATAACTTAATCTGGACGTGGCATAATCACTCCACGGTTTCCGATGGAGTGTTGCACAACTTAGCAACATACTTTACTACTCTTGTAACAATTTGGTTTCCAAAACCTTGACTCGTAACACCTTTGAGTCATCAAAGAAACTCTTTCCTCAGTTTCACTGCATTTCATACTCGCCGAAATGTTGACAATTTCGCAAGTCATCTCCAATGATCTTTCTTGCTACCACTTTACACTCGTGGCGCCAAGAATTGTCGTTAGGTCAATCATTCCTAACAAGTAGGGTCACTACTCAAATGACCAATGACCATAGCAATGCCTACAATAGTTTAATCCTCTCAGGATTTCTTTAAATTATCCTCAATAATTGATCTCCCAGATCTTAATCCTTATTCCCCATATCAAGATTGAGGATATTTTCTGTCGCTGCAGTGAAGGTAGCTTATGAACCCTAAATACGACTAAGTACACTTCCGGTTACAATACTAGATTAGACCACAGCCAGTGAGTGCACAAATTCCCATGCCATCAAGCTCAGTTAATCGTCCTCGAAGAAACCAAGTGTCATAACGGACGACTGGGACTGCAGATTCAAGATTGAGCAACTACAAACATTCTTGCTCAAATTAATGACCCAGTAAACCTTGCCTCACTGCTGTCCCTTCACCATTTCCGTGCATCTAACTCAACATGCACTCCGCCACCTACTAACGACATGTAATAATCTCGCTAACCATCATAAAAGTCGGAGCCACCAACAATAACCCACTTCCGACATATACTTAAATGGTTAGGCCATCTTCTGGACGTTTTGTACAGAAACTTCCAACCAAACGTCTCTAATCTCCGTTCTCACTAAATGGAACTCTCATGAGAAATTCTTAAGATGATGTCATCACTAGTATTAGTCACCTACCTGGTGTCATTTTGACCACACATAACTGCACACCATAATTATGCCTTACCAGCATGTGCTACCCAAATTTCAACTTCACCACTTCCCTACACAGGAGGGTACACGTGCTCATGTGGGGTATACACATGTACATCTTCAACCGTCAAACAGTGCCGTTTGCACAACTACCGGTTCCTACCCACAATAATACCAAGTCCATCAAGGCTCGTATCACTATCTCCGGTACCCCAAGCACCCTTGGTCCGAGACCCGGTGGCTTGCTGCTACTTCCAACACGTTCCTTTAAATTCCGAAACCAATTACCTTTAATTACCACTAGTAACGCTTCCTCGATCTGAAAATCGATCTCTAATACAGCCAACCTGGAGACTCCTCCACTGGTGTACTAATTACAACACTTTGACCGCAGGTGGATAACTCACCTTGAGGTTGCCATGAGTCCCAAGATCTGGTGACACGATTAAATTCTTGCCTCCACGATAAATGGCCAAATGACCATTGTCACCTATAATTCAAATCACGCTTGGACTCACTAACGATTCGAATATTTCTAGTACCCCAAACATGGGTGGCTGGAACGAAGAGGATCTCGTCGCAACTGACGACAACAATGTCAGCACCAAAGCTGACCCAAACCATTATTTTCAGTGGCTGTCCCATAAAGCATCAAGTGACCAAAACAGCCTTTACTTCCTTAACATTCTTCAATAGTGTCACATCATGGACTCGTCACTAGAAAAAGTCCATTGATCACAAATAATAACACTCAATTCCCTTGAGTCTTTCCTCTTCATACGTCAGTTGGTTTTTCTGAAACCACACTCATGACGAACCTCAACAAAATCGTGGCAATCGTCAAATCTTATTATTCATCCTTTCTGAACAATCGCGTTAGGCGACTTCATCTCTTACATTAACTCGTACGACTCTCCACTGTTAAGAGTCTCATAACTCGAACACCAAAGCCTTGTCTTAGGCTTCTACAGCATCCCTGTCAACAACCATGACAGCCCCTCAGGTGTGAATTAGCTGTTTCACCACCGAATATTCACACAAATGTTCAAGCTCGTTAAATAGCGGGAGTTTACAGCTCGATCCCCAACTCAAATCTCGTAAATCAATGGGGAATACAAAAACATAAATACGTAACGAGCTTACCTTGTTCCTTACAGGAACTCTCTATGAGGTCGCGCGTACTGAGGCATAGTCTTGAAGATTCAATCGTTTATAGGACCACTCGGTCCATATCTCAATCAGGAAGTACTAACTCATATCCTCAATAAACACTAAGCGTCCAAGCATAAAATGCCGATGGATCCGCCGCGGTCGGACCATCACTCTATAGACACTAAGTGATACCAAGTATATGAGGTAGTAACAGGAAACGATAACCTAATGCTCTGATACCATTGACAGGACCCACCCCGGGTTAAACCCCTTTAACCCGAAGTAAATCCTGCGGGGACCACCTCAAGGGAACTTCTTACCGCAACTCCCTTGAAATGGCCAACCCTTCCTACACAACTAACTAAACCGGGTTAGTCAGAGCAGTCTATAGAGATGATTACCCCAAAGAATTTCAAGCAGCAACGGAATTATCGACTATGCCTCGACTCTCGTACGCGCTCGACCTCCTCTCAAGAACCCTGCATCACTGGGCATTTAAAAAAAACGAAAGGCCCAGGGGAGAAACATTTAAAAACTGTTAGAGTGAGTGGACGAAAATCAAATATAAAAACTTCATTTCCTGTAATGTTCTCCCAAAAGTATATCAATTTAAAAATCATTTATGCATGCCCACAATTACTAAATTTCCGCAAGTGCATAATAAGATAAACCAACAAGGAATATGGGAAGAGAAATGTTCACCAAACATAATAAGTCTGACCTCTCAGACTAGGGTCGGAGCTAAGAGCTCTAGTAGCGCCCTCACGCTACGATATGCTAGCTAAATAAAATAATACGGTCAACCCTTATAATATCAACCTGACCTCTCAGGCTTGTCTGTCCTCTCAGACCAGGGTCGGAGCTAAGAGCTCTAGAATATGTGATAACGGTCAACCCTTATAATATCAACCTGACCTCTCAGGCTTGTCTGTCCACTCAGACCAGGGTCGGAGCTAAGAGCTCTAAATAAAGTGATACGGTCAACCCTCATAGTGCACTACATAGTTTGCCTGACCTCTCAGGCTAGGGTCGGAGCTAAGAGCTCTAGTAGCGCCCTCACGCTACTCTAGCTAGCATATTTATTGGTCAACCCTTAAAATAAACATTCATAACAATACATTAATCAAATTCTCTTCCCAAAACAATTAATTAAAACAATTCCTTGTCATATATGCATAAAACCAATTTCCAACGAAGTCTCGGGTTCAATTCCATTCGAAGGACGGCCCTCACCGTCTATAACCATTTTCGGAAGAAATAGAAAATTGAGTAATAATGTAAATACGTTCAAGAACCCGAGAAGGATATAATTTTCGGAAACAATCATAAACCATGCAATTAACTCAATAATTAAAGCATGCATTTATTTAAAATAATATGTCCACTCACAGTACTATTGCGACATTTCCGCTCGGAAAGCTCCTCGAGCGAAACCCTCGAACTACCCGCGTAGTCGAGCCCGTCTCACATCCGACCAGAGACTGTACAACAAATCATCAAATTAGTCATACCACAGTTGACTTGGTCTTTTCCTAGTTTGACCAGGAAGTCCTATTTGACCACAAGTTGACTGAGTTCCTTTTTATGACATTTTACCCTTTTTGACTTTCTTTCCCGGTTATCGACTCTTAACTCAATTTACCGGAAGTCCGACTCAGCTTCCGAACTCATGGTTATCACTTTAACTTTACGTTAGGGTGTCACGTATTAATCAATAAAAATAACCTCGAGTCGATATACCGATTTAACATTTTCTCATAAATTCCAGTTATCTATTTCCGATAACCATTTAACACTTTACCCATTTAACCAACAGGTGTCACATTCATTGAACTTCAATCCTTTAACCATTTTTCTGAAAATGCAACTTTCCCAAAGTGGAAACTTTCCCTTAATGGAAACTTTCCCAAAGTGGAAAGTTTCCCAATTAGCAGGTTTCCAAACATAGAAGGTTCCCAAAAATGGAAATTCCCAATTTACGGTTAGTTTCCGTTTTTACTCGTTTCCTTACGTAAATTCCGATTCACGACACTTTAACTCTATTAAACGGGACCAACACACTTGAAGGAATCGAAGACTACCTCTCGGCGTTTCAGCCGGTTTAACTCCTCCGGAATCGTTACCGGATTCCGGCAACTTGCCGGAAATTCGCCATAACCTCCTCGTTTCCTCGTTACCAAGTTCTCGACAACATGTAACAAGCACACATCCAAAACAAGATCAACAACAATTCAACAACACAAAACTTCAACACACTGTCCTAATACTAAAACCTCACCTCTGCTCTACTTCAAGCCATGATCCAGCTGCTCCTCAACCTCCTCCTTGCCGGCCTCATCCTCAGGTCAGCAATGAACTGAACCCAGCAGCTCCTCCTCGGCTGCAAGTCTAGCTGCAGCTCACTGTCCTTCACCCTCCACCTCACCAGCAATGCCATATAATCCTAGCAATCAACTAAGCTACTCCAGCAGGCCCAACACTCACTGCCACACCTCCAAGACACGAAAAAGCTCACCAGAGGCCAACATCTCTTCGCCGGTGACTCGCCCTCGAGCACAGCATAAACCGAACTCATTCAGGCCCAGATCGAACTCTAAAAGGCATGGGAAAAGAAGAGGGGAAAGAAAGAAGGAGAACCCTACCTCTTGCTACCCTCGCCGCCGCCTGAGCTGGCCCGTCTCCGACGAGCACAGCTGTGCTTCACCTCGGCCAATCTCCCTTGTCATGGGTTTATTGGAGAAATTGCTTTGGGGGTTTAGTAATAGGAGGAAAGAGGAGTGTTTCGGTGATGGCGCGCCGGTGAGAGGCGGCCGGACACAGCTCCGACGAGGGGAGCAGACGGAGGTCGAGAGAGAGAAGAAAACTCGGTTTGACCCGAGTTTTTGATTTTTCCAAAGTCAACCAACTAACTTCCTTTTTATACTTGAATGGACGGTCCAGATCAATTCTCCAAATGATCTGACGGTCCAGATTTAAAGAGAGTGAAAAGTAAAAAGGTTAAATGGTAAAACTCCCTTTTTACCGGATGGATAATTAAAAATTACCATAAACTTCTGAAATTCACAGAAATTAGCCGGAAGCTCCGAAAAATATTCCGGAAATACCGGGAGACTCGTGTTGACACGTACTACAACATCGAGTCATCAATTCAGGTATTTGGTATACTTTTAAAAACTCGAAAATTAACTCGAGCGATAACTTATCGAATTACCGATCGCAATTAAAATCCTCGGTAACTCGTGAATTTCTGTGAAAGGTAACTTTTATTAACTTGACAAGATTCGGGGTGTGACACCTTGCCCCACTGCTGTCACTACACCATTCCCGTGCATCTATCACGGCATGCAATCAACTACCTACTATCAACATGTAACAATTTAACTAACCATCTTGAAAATCGAAGCGACTACCAATAACTCACTTCCGACCTGTCCTTAGACGGTTAGGCCATCTATTGGACGTTTTGCACAGAACTTCTAACCGAACGTCCTTAATCTCCATTCTCAATAAATGGAACTCCCATGACACATTCTTAAAATGATGTCATCATCAGCCTTAGTCACTTACCTGGTGTCATTTTGACCACACACAGCTGTACATAATAATTACGCCTTACCAGCATGTGCTACCCAAATTCCAATTTACCACTTCCCTACAAAGGTGGGTACACGTGCTCCTGTGGGGTATTCCCATGTACTTCTTCAGCTGTCGACACAGTGTCGTTTGCACGACTGGTTCCTACACCACAGTAATACAAAGTCGATCAAGACTCGTATCACTATCTCCGGTACCCCGAGCACTCTTGGTCCAAGACCCGGTGGCTTGTTGCCACTTCCAACATGTTCCTTTAAATTCCGAAACCAATTACCTTTAGCTACAACTAGTAACACTCGCTCGATCTGTAAATCGGACTCTAACACAGCCAACCTGGAGACCCCTCCACAGGTGTACTAACCGAAATACTTTGACCACAGGTGGATAACTCACCTTATGGTTGACATGAGCCCCAAGATCTGGTGACACGATTTAATTTCTGCCTCCATGATAAACGACCCAATGACCATTGTCACCAACAAGTCAAATCATGCTTGGACTCACTAACAATTCAAATCTTTCTAATACTCCAATCATGGGTGGCTGGAGCGAGAGAATCTGGTCGTAGCTGACGACAACAATGTCAGTACCAAGGTGACCCAAACCATCAGTTCCAGTGGTTGTTCCATAAACATCGAGTGACCAAAACTAGCCTTTACTTCCTTAACATTCTCCAGTAGTGACACAACATGGACTAGTCACCAGACCCAGACCACAAAATAACAACACTCAACTTCCTAGAGTCATTCCCTTTTCGTATGTCCGTTGGTTCCTCTGAAACCACACTAAAGACGAACCTCAACAAAATCTTGGCAATCGTCAAATCTCAATATTCATCCTCTCTGAATAATCGCGCTAGGCGACTTCAGCTCCTTTTTCCATCGCAGGATGCAATCTCTTTCATAACTCTTACGACTCTTCACTGCTGAGAGTCTCATAACACGAACACCCAGGCCTTGCCTTAGGTTTCTACAGCATCCCTGTCAACAACCATGACAGTCTTCCAGGTGTGAATTAACTGTTTCACCACCGAGTACTTACACATAATGCTCAAACGTTAAACAACGTGAGTTTCCAGCTCGATCCCCAACTCAAATCTCAATTAATCAATGGGGAACTCATAAACATAAATACGTAACGAGCTTACCTTGTTCTTTACATGAGTTCATTGTGAGGTCGGCGTACGGAGGCATAGTCTTGAAGATTCGAACGTTTAGAACCACTCGGTCCAGGAAGTACTAACTCATATCCTTAATAAACACTGAGCGTCCAAAGCATAAATGCCGATGGATCCGCCGCGGTCGGACCATCACTCTATAGACACTAAGTGCTACCAAGTACATGAGGTAGTAACAGGAAACGATAACCTAATGCTCTGATACCAATTGTCAGGACCCACCCCGGGTTAAATCCCTTTAACCCGAAGTAAATCCTGCGGGGACCACCTCAAGGAAATTTCTTACCGAAACCCCCTTGAAATGGACAACCCTTCCTATACCAACTCCGCTCATCCATGAGTATTTAAAAACAAACCCTAACTCATGGAGGCCTCCTGCTCCCTAACCTACTTAACTAGCTAAACTGGGTTAGTCAGAGCAGTCTACGCAGAAGTTACCCTAATGAATTTGTAGCAGCGACAGATTGATTGACTATGCCTCGACTCTTGTACGCGCACGACCTCCGCTCAAGAACCCTGCACCACTGGGCATTTGAAAACGAAGGGCCCAGGGGAGAAACATTTAAAAACTGTCAGGGTGAGTGGACAAAAATAAAATATAAAAGCTCTAATTCCTTTAATGCTCTCCCTCTAAGTCTTTTAAGAAAATCCGCATGCAAGTAAATCATAAACAATGCCTTGGCTCAAATATAAACAAATATGTGGGGTGTTAACCTCATCCACGAGAAATCCCGACCTGCTCTATCCGGGAAGGTCTAATGACCAGTGTCACATCCCGGACCATCTCCGCCGTAGCACGATATTGTCCGCTTTGGGCCCGCCGGCCCTCACGGTTTTGTTTCCAGGAGCTCTCAGAGCAACTTCCCAGGGGGTCACCCATCCTGGAATTGCTCTAAGCTTAGCAAGCTTAACTTCGGAGTTCCCATCCCCTCCGAAGCCACTGAGCTCCCAAAAGGCCTCGTGCTAGATGGGTGTCACCGATGTACATATATAGTACATCACCCTCTCCGTTGGTCGATGTGGGATGTTACATCCACCCCCCTTAGGGGCCCGACGTCCTCGTCGGCACACCCGCACCCTTCGGCAGAGTGGCTCTGATACCAATTGTCACATCCCGGACCATCTCCGCCGTAGCACGATATTGTCCGCTTTAGGCCCGCCGGCCCTCACGGTTTTGTTTCCAGGAGCTCTCAGAGCAACTTCCCAGGGGGTCACCCATCCTGGAATTGCTCTAAGCTTAGCAAGCTTAACTTCGGAGTTCCCATCCCCTCCGAAGCCACTGAGCTCCCAAAAGGCCTCGTGCTAGATGGGTGTCACCGATGTACATATATAGTACATCACCCTCTCCGTTGGTCGATGTGGGATGTTACAACCAGTTCCACCGGAGAGGGTCCCCGACCTGCTCTATCTGGGAAGGTCTAGTGACCAGCTCCACCAGAGAGGGTCCCCGACCTGCTCTATTCGGGAAGGTCTAATGACCAGCTCAACCGAAGAGGGTCCCCGACCTGCTCTATCCGGGAAGGTCTACTGACCAGCTCCACCGGAGAGGGTCCATGCTAGCATACAATCCTTATATCCTTTTCCCTTTTCAAATCCCTTTTAAAACCTGTAAAACCTCGTAAAACCTCGTGGGAATAATAAATCGAAAACCCCATTAAATCCGTGAGCCAAGTTTCTCCTTTTAAAATCATCCCCCTCCATAATCCCAACACGGTGATAATCATTAAAACCATATCCCGGGAAAATCCTTTAAAATCACGGGAAGGGTATGAACCTCTTTCCCGGCTTGTTTGCCTTTAAAATCCTTAAATCCCAGTTTCCCAAATCACCGTAAAACATATAAATGGAGGAAACCATATATGTAGGAGAAATCAATTAAAGTATATAGCATGCAATTTAATTTAAAACAAAGGTCCACTCACAGTACTATTGCGACCTTCTTCCCGCTCGGAAAGCTCCTCGAGCGAAACTCTCGAACTAACCGCGTAGTCGAGCCCGTCTCACGTTCAATCAGAGACTGTACCAACAAATCATTATATTAGTCATTCACAGTTGACTTGGTCTTTTCCTAGTTTGACCAGGAAATTCCTATTTGACCACAAGTTGACCAGGTTACTTTCTTATAGCACTTTAACCTTTTTGACTTTCTTTCCCGGTTATCGACTCTTAACTCAATTTATCGGAAGTCCGACTTAGCTTCCGAATTTTCCTTTATTACGTTAACTTGACGTTAGGGTGTCACGTAAAAATTCGTTGAATTACTATGGACACCCAACGTGTCACATTAACCAATATATTTAACCTCGAGTCGATTTACCGATTTACCATTTTCTCAGTGATTCCAGTTATCAATTCCCGATAACAATTTAACACTTTACCCATTTGACCAAAAAGTGTAACCTTCATTGAACTTCAATTCATTAACCATTTATCTGAAAATGCAACTTTCCCAAAATGGAAACTTTCCCTTAATGGAAACTTTCCCAAAATGGAAAGTTCCTAATTTAGCAGGTTTCCAAACATAGAAGGTTTCCTAAAATGGAAGGTTCCCAATTTACGGTTAGTTTCCGTTTTTACTCGTTTCCTTACGTAAATCCCGACTTACGACACTTTAACTCTATTAAACGGAACCAACACATTTAAAGGGATCGAAGACTACCTCGGCATTTCAGCCGGATTTACTGCCGTCGGAATCGTTACCGGATTCCGGCAACTTGCCGGAATTTCGCCATAACCTCCCCGTTTCCTCCGATTCACCAAGTTATCGACAAAAACACAACAAATCAGCAAGTCAACAAGAAACCACAAAGACAGCAACTACTACACAATCCAAAGGGGAAAAAACCTTACCCTCTGCTTCTGCCCCTAAACCACAACAGCTGCCCAAACCCGAGATTCCAGCAACAGCCTCCCTGTTGCCTGCCTCCACCCTGCCTCGATCACCACCTCCTAAACCCCCTGCAGCAGCTCCCCGGCTTCCATCCATCACCAACCCTGCCTCGGACTTGCAGGGGCTGCTGCATCGACTCAGACGAGGTACCACTGCTCCAACACCACCAACACGCAACTGAGCTCCAACAGAACTCAGTGAGGTTCCCTAGGGCACGGCGGAGATGTCAAGGGCTCCAAAAACTCGATCACCGGAAGTCTGCCCGAGAAACCCAGAAAACCCGAAAAAACAGAAAAGAGGGAGTTATTGATTGAGGCTCCAAACCATCGATTCCTTGGCAAGGAAATGAAGAAGAGGAGAGGAGAACAAGAAACTCACTTCCAACCGTCGAATCGCCGCTTGAGTCGCCGAAAAACGGCGAACACAGCCGCTCCTCCTCCCCTTCCGATCTCCTCCGATTGTGGATGTTTGTTGGATTAGTTTGAGGGGTTTTGTAGAGGGGAGAAAGGGGAATCCAGTGGGGGTGATCCGCCGGCCTATAGTGGCCGGAGTCGCCGGCGCCCGGCGGAAAACAGCGGAGCGGAGAGAGAGAGCTCGGGGAGCTCGGTTTGACCGATTTGGGGAGGTTTGACCGCATGTGTCGCGTTGCCAGTATGGTAAGTAAACCTTTTAATTATTTTAAAGAAATGTATGCCATGGTTTATTACTTAAATGGTTTTAAAATTTTTCCCGGTAAGGATGATTTTCCGGGTTTTTGTATATTTCGATTCCTTTGGTTTTTGCGAGCGACTCAGTGGAAGGTTTTATTTGTTTATTTTCATTTGATTTATGGATTTCAGCTCGCTTATCTTCATTTGGGTTTTAAATAGTTTTTGACGGGAGAGACCCGTCGTACAGATGGGAATCATACCCAATGTTTTAATGGGTTTTGGATTATTTTTTGGCATTTTTCTGCATTTTATAGACTTTGGGCCTGGGCCTAAAGTTTTTTCCGTACATGTGCACTAATAATTACCAGATTCGAATCACACCCTCTGCTCATAACTAGACCATGTAAGCACCGACCAAGTTTGACAATAGCGGAGACAATGAAGTCATTCAGCTCAATTGTGAACCTCACCATCTCCCAAAACAACTCAACAGAAGTAGCGTAGCCGATGATCATGGATGTCGAGGAAAATACAGGGCATCGAATATTTTTTGGGTTTGGGTTTGGATGCGTTTGAAGTAGAGAGAGAGGAGGGAGTTTCCGACGAAGCGGTCGGTTTTGACTTTCGAGGCCGGTTTTGATGACGATGGAGTTTGAACCAGTTTGACATGCCCTTCTCCATCGCATGTGAAACACGCGTAGTAAAAGTGAATTGACACAAGAAGTAGAGGTGACAAACAGGCCGTAAAGCACGGACACGACACTAGCACGACACGTTTAAAAGTGGACCGGCACGGCACGAGCACGTTACCGGCTCGGTACGGTCCAAGCACGTTATCTTAATGGGTTAGGCCGGGCCTAGAAAAATGAGCCTTCGGAACTGGCCGGAGCCCGTTATAGGCCCGGCTTGGCCCTGTCGCATCCTAGGGACTATTCCTGGCCCCGGAACAAGACGGTAACCGCCGTAATCCCGATCTAGCGAGTAATCAATACGTCATTTGACGTATTAATAACCCTCCGGACCGAAACTACAAGGCTATAAATAAATAATCAACACACAAATGATATGAATGTCAAATACGAAATGACAAATACATAGAGTAGCATACAAATGTTTTACAAGCGGAAGATAACAATGGAAAATACCCGAGACGAATATAATACAAGGAAAAGTCTCGGGACAATGAGCCCGAATGATGTCTCAAAGTATTCAACAGATTATCAAAACATCAAATACGGAAATCACATGATATGGAGTCCACACCAGAATGGATGCCCTCGAAAGCGGAAGTGCACGATGACTGACGACGCTCCACGAGCTCCTAGTCCAGCTCTTCTAGAGATGGGTGCTGAAGACCTGAAAAGATGTAGAGGTGAGCAACTCGTCTTCGCTAACCCAAATGGGGCCAAAGCCAACCAAGTCAGGGTTTAAAACCCATGAGAAAACATATAGCTTATATATGTAGGTAATCGTAAGTATGCGTAAAGAGCATGTGGAAATATAAATGCAAAAGCCACGCACACAAAGCTCGGTAAAACATGTTAACCACACATGAAAGAACTTTCTGGATCCACGCGGCCGAAATCCCGGGTTTGTCTTCACTGCAAACCAGGGCCAACTACCTATGCGCCCGCCCGAGTGCGCGTAGTAGCGAGAGCGTCCATTTACAGCTAACACCCAACTGACAGCACACCACACTTACGTCACGCTTAACTCTGTACGAGGCGAGCGTAAGCGGGATAATTAAAATAAACAGGGCATTGCCTCTCCTTCATGGCTCTTTCGTACAAACCCAAAAGTTTTTCATTTTCTTCATGCATTTCCACAATCTGATGCTCCAATTTTTACAGCTAACGCCCAACAGAACCACCATTACCATAAGTTTCAGTGCCAGCATGAGTACATTCAGACTTGTTAAAATTTCTGTAGCTAGGTTCTGATGTGGCCCCTTCATATAATTCAATGAGCTTGTTATTATCTTCGATCAAAACCTTAAGCTTCTTTCACAGTTCATCATTCTCTTTAGACAGGGTTATCGCTGTCTCATGAGCCTCAGCTTCTCTCTGGCTTGCAGCAGCAATTGCGTCAACCATTGCTTTTAGCTCCATTTGATCACTGAAATTGATGACAGGCACGTCTGATGACAAGGAAGGAAGCTCAAATTGAATCGTCTTTTCTTTCAGGGCTCTAGATGTCTCTTCTTCAAGTCTTATCATCAAATCATTGACATTCCTACAGAGGTAAGTAGTATTAGATCAAAAATCCTGTGTCATTACATACTGATCATAGTAAAGCAAAATGTTTGTAAAGTATGAGACCTCTAATAAATATAAAACACTCGGTAGGAAGGCTATTGAGGATTTCTATTTGTATGCTGATACATAGATTGCCTTTCCAAATTCAGAATGCCAAGATTTTTATGAAGATATAGTATTCCATATGATTACCTTTCCAAATTTTCTCTCTTCAAAGCAGACTTCAAGCTGTCTATGAAGGGTATCAATTTCTGATTTGTTTTGAATGAATTGCCTGCATTAACAAGTAAAGCTTGCATAAGAAACCCTCTTCTATGAAGGAAAACTGAAGTTCGACTGATAAGGGATTTACATATTACCTGCATACGGAGAAATTCATTCTCCTCATTGATTGAAGATTGCTAATGTAATGCTTTCTCCTGTGTAAATTATGTCATAGGCAAAATAACAAAATAAGATTTACTAATCTGTAGATGAGCAAAGAAATAAAACAAAATGTAAATAAAACTCAAGAAGAAAAAACAAGGACACTGCTATATGTTTTGGTTGAAAGAGTGAATAGTTGACTACTACAACTAACTTGATTAAACACATAAACGTGGTGAAGCAAAAAGGGGGCAATGCAATAAGGTGTAAGAGGCCAGGATGTTTAGAATATGTTGGTAAACAAATAATGAACCTGGAAATCACCTGTTTGGAGTTCAGAAAATCATCATCATGCTGAGCTTCCATCGCCGCATCAGGATTTATATTCTACTGTATAAACAACTGAGTTAACAAAAATGTCTCTTAATATAATTCACCTTCAGAAATTAAAACAATGCATGAAATACCTGAATCATGGAGGGATCTGATTCATGCATAAGTTTCCAATCGAGAGCTTCTAGCAACTGCATGTTACAGGAAAGCATACTGAGATCCACAGAAAAGTGAAAAGAAAAACAAATAAATTGAGGCCTTCACATAAGTGTTTTACCTTGTTCTTTAGAACCATTATTTGTTCATTCAATATCTCCCGCTCACCTACCTGGTAAAATGACTTTAACCTGTGGTTTGAAATTTAAAAAAAAATCTCAGAATTTCATTAACCCAGGGGGAAGTTTCAATCAAGAGATTAAACGTTTTTAAAAGAGATGAAACTTCAAGGAAACAATAAGTGTTTCCGAAAACTGTGTTAGGCTTTTGCAGATAGAATCAAGGAGCATGTACTTATTTCTTGAAGAACTTTGTTCAAAATAAAAACCATTAAATCATGATTAGACCTTCAAACCTTATGGCATTCAATACTAGCATCTTCTGTGAGAAGGAAAATAATTATGAATAATACTAGCTAACAAAAAGGAAAAGAAAAAAAGGACTCACGTCGATCAAAAATAACTGTACCTTCTGATTTCTTCCTTTAGCTGCAAATTTTCCATAGCAAATCTAGTCACTTCTTGGCTTCGATCAACCTGAGACCGCAATACTTCTATTTCTTTCAAATGTTCCTCCTTTTCCTTTAGCAAGTGAGTCTCAGTAGACATCTTTCCACTGGCATCACTTCCAACCTTTTTATGCCAGCCTCATCTTCAGACCCTGTATTTCATCTTCTCTTTGTTTGGCCTAATTCACCAAAACACAAGGAATTACTGAAAAGTAATTTTCAAATTTCATTAATTAAATAGAACTAAAATTGATATCAAATGTCTAGAGATGACAGAATCACTGAAAAAGGAAATGGTGGACCTAAAGGTCATATTAGGGATCTTGATGAACAGAGAGATCATCCAAGAAAATCTACAGTATAAGCATAACTTCAAAAGTAGGACATATCTAAGCCATATGGTAAATGACAATCTTTAGAAGCATACTAGCTACATACTGCCTGGCATTCAGAAACCGACGCCAGCAGTGCAGTGTCTTTGTCCTTTTCCCTTCTGAAAGCACCAACAAGAGCAACTTCATAGTCCTTTTTCTGGAAAGCAAATGTATTAGACTTGGTTAGTAACCAACTTTCACAGTAATATACTTCAAGCTCCCGTCTTCAAAATTTGGGACTCTCACAATAACGTCCTTAACTTCCGTTCTTAATTCATCATCTGTAATTCTGAAAGTATAGCCCGCCTTTCCTTCTCAGCACGAGAAGAAAGGACTTTCGGGTGAAAAGCGATTTGTAGCATGAATGAAGCAGAAGCAAATGAGACCTGACAACTACAAACCTCTAGGCATGTAGTGCAAGCTCATAAAGGACAATTGATCCCTAAATACATCATTCAAGGCATCCAGAACGTCTGGCAGGAGATCATCAGTCCTGCAAAGCAACATATTGTTGTCAATATATATACAAGACACTAGGTTGTGATCATCTTCGTTGCTTTTCGGTCACTTTCTGCTCACTACAACCCTAAAGAGCTTTAGACCTTTTCCCATTGCCAAGAAAATCAATTTCTTCTTTCCTATCAAAACCTGTTATCAACACCCAGCTAACCCAAGCCTCCCTCCATCTATAACTTTCACCAATCATCTTAGTTGGATTTACAATTTCTTCTTTCCTATCAAAATGTATATCACTCTTTGGGGAGTCCGGACCTCTAAGTTGAGGACTAGTTGGAGAACTTTTGAATTAATTGTTTATTAGACCAATTTTTGATCAAATTTTGACATCTTAACCGTTGAAGTTATAGATTTATATAAGTAGATCAATCATACAAAATTTCAGCCAAATTGATGATCGTTAAGAACTAGTTGTAGATCAAATTAATGGACGAACCAAATCTGTCAAACATGAACCGTTCAAGTTCATAATTGGTAAATCACACTTATGAATGCCATAACGATTTTCAATTCAGTTGAAAACTTGCAGAAATGATCTACTCATAATTATTTATAAAATGAACGGTTAAGTTGTTGATATAAGATCGAAAAACGATATAAACCGAAAAGTGTTCGATCCTCACTATATTATTTATCTCTATTTTGACCAGTCTCATTACCCCTTAAAAGATTTGTCCTCACGCGTCAGAAACCGTCGACTCTAATTTTTTTGGTTAATAAAGGATTCATTTCATATTTCAAAGGGACCGTTGGAGAGAGCGAGCGAGAGAATGAGATCTAGCCAGGTTTTAGGGTTCTTCGAATCTGAACCCCAAATCGTCTCCTCCAACTCGTCAATCGCTGCTGGAAAAGTTTTCGCCAGTAGCTTCATATTCATCTAGGCGACGCCGGGTACCCTCGCCAACTGTGCCGACAGGTTCGTCTCCGTTGCGGAGGTCATGGACGAGATCCGTGACCCTGTAAAGGTGAAAAGCTTCAACTTTTACTCCACATTTTGGATTAATTTTGAGTGATTTGGTTATGTGATTGGAGAATTGGATTGGATGTATGAGATTGTGAATTGCATGTTAGAATTAGGGATTTTGATGAAGTACAATTGGGTTGGGGTTGTATGCTTTTGTAATATTCCAGTGCCAGATAATAGGTGGAATCAGACAATAGATGCCATGAGTATTGAACCAGTTATTGTTTGGTATGCTAATGTGTAGTACTTATGATTAGAAGGTAGGTTGTGGAAGGCTTGTGAGATGACCAAGTACATACAAGACTGATAGCTAGATGACTAAGTACTCATTTGAAATTCTATAAGAATTTAGTTAGTTGCATCATTCTTCGTAAGTGACTCTTATGTGTTGATTTGCGGGATTGATACCCATTATGAGACCCATTCAATTTGTAGTCGCTGGGTTCGATTTCTCGTCCTCGTTGTAAGAATTGGCTCTCTCTCTCGCTTTAGATATTTGCTTGAATCCAAATTCGCTCTAGATTTGATAATTGAATTTTTTGTCTCGCAATGAGATTTTGTTGCCTTGCCTTGAAATTACAATCAAATTATTTTAGGGCTTTCTTTCTATTGCCTTGAATCTCTAATTGGTGTTATGTTGCCTTGAGGGATCAATTGATTCTGGGTATTCTCTTTTTGGTGGTGCCTTGGATTAATATATTGCTAGGTTGTGTTTTTATTGATTCTATTTATTTTCTTGTTTGTAGTTTACAGAATCATCAACATCTGAGCAAACTGATTTGGTTAGTTTTTTTTTCTACTTGGTATTGTTGGTTCAATTGTTAATGGATATGAATTTAGGCCAAGTCCTCTCTTTTTTGTTGTTGTTTTGTTTTACATGTTGTAAAGGATTTTGTATTTTGATTAGAATTTCCTTTATATAACATGTTTTGATGCATTGTAAAATGTATGAATCTGCTTGTCCTTCTTTACTCTTATGTCAATATTTGTTATTGTCTTTGGCCATACTTCTGACACCTGAACAATTTCTTTTTTATTCACCTCAACAGATGATGATAAGGCAAGTGTCAAGGCAAGGCTTCTTTTCCTACTGATTAGGATTTTATCAAATTTGATTGCTTGGAATACTTTGTTTGATGCAATTTGAAAAATGCATTTAAATATATGTATATTAAGCAACTTTGTTTGATGCGATATATAAGATGCAACTGAATATATGAATAGTAAATGCTTACAGAAATGATACATATCAACATGGATTTTTTAACTTGGTCATGTTTTTCTGGTTTGTATTGCTGTGTCAGTTTTGCAATTTATTCCTTTCATTTTTACAGGGTGTGGTCTTAGCAAGGGGCCTTAAAAGGCATCTGTTCTTTTGTTTTTAAGGTTGCTAAGATGATTGCAGAACATATGAACTCCTAATGTATATGCATTTGCTAATACAAAGGCTGTTATGAGTGGAGCAATGTTTTGTTATTAACGAGTCTGTATGTTTCCTTCTATTTGCATCCTATAGTTTTGAAAGCAATGAAACAAGGCTATATATCTGGTGCTGGATATTTTTTGCACCTACGAGAAGTTATTTTAGAGTCAGGGTGGGGTTTTGATGGATATTTTAGCTGGGAGCTTATTTAGAATCAATGTCTACCTAGATGAGGATTCGCCTGGAATTTCATAATTTCATATCATAAATTCAAAGATAATGTCATTTATATCTTTTATATCTTTTTGTTTGTCAAAATTACTTATTGACTACAGTAATTGCTGTTTGGCTGTAAGTTATTGGTCTCTTAGACTTTTTAAAATATGACATATTAAATACAATACTGAGGCCCTTTTTTTTCTTTTGAAAGTCTCATTGACATCTAAAAAATGCAGTCTGGTTGTTGATCATGTATTCAAGAAGCTCAGAAAACCAAGATTTTCTTTCTGGAATCACAATGATACAAGGATTCTAGAAATGATTCACAAAAGAACATAGACTCGGTCAGCATGCAGCTGTTCAAATCGAAGCTTAAAAAGAAAATGCAGAGGTAACTCCTTACCCTGTTAATATGTTTTGCAGTTGCAGCCTTTATGTATGTCTTTTCTTTCAACTTTACCTACAATGTTGAATTGACATTGTCTTCTCAATCTATTCAAATTGAATTGCAAATTTCAAATGCTTAAAAAACCGATTCAGTTTTTTTTTTAAATTTTTTATGGGGAAGTTCTATCGTTTCGATCATTTGATCAATCATTGAGTATTGTAATTCTGGGTCTTTTAATCTTTGTTTCTATATAGCTTCCACACTTTCTTGAATTTAACTAAAAAATTGATTTTTGTTGAATATATAGGAGACTGGTGATTGAGCATTTTAACTCTTTCTGCATTTGGAGGCTGTAATATTGTTCTGTCCTTTAATTAACCGTATTGCGGTTTAATTTTGCATTATCTTTATCATTGTTTTGTATGCATTATACTATGTATACATCTTAGATTATACTGGATTGTATAACGAAGATTCATGAATGCTTTGGTTTTTGATTAGCTGCAGGTTCAGAGCTGTTTATTCTCTCTGCTGACTTCAAAAGGTATATATGTTTGCTCTCAATTTCATAATAATCTGATGCTCTTCTCCACAGAAAGTTTGACATAAAATGAATTACATACACTAGATTTCATCATTGCAACCAGTAAATGTTCGATCAAAGACTGTTTAAAATCATCTGTGTTTTATATGCACAAATGTCAAGTCATTCCCTCTTTCTCTAATTTTTTGTTTTTCCAAGAATCTCCAAATAAACATTTATCAGAATCTCTGAGCTTTAAAATATGGATAACTTCGTGCAAAAGTATGCGTTTAGATATACCACAAGTTCAACCTGCACAGGTTTCTTATACAAAAGAGGGTTTATTACATGTGTTTTTGATAGTGACACATGTGCCTTTGTTAGTATAGCCTTGGATCGAGGTTTTGAAAATTAATGTTTATGTTTTGTGTCATATGTTGGTAAGTCAGTTGGGAGGAATTTAATGTTAGGTTGGATTTTTCTGTTATATTTTTATATACGACTTCTGTTGGATTATTTTCCATTCTTAATTTCAACTAATATCAATTTTTATGTTACACACATTCGGTTTGTTCTGTATTTCGACATCTGGAAACAATTCCAACAGCTTCAAGGTATGTCTGTCATAATTTCAAACATGTAATCTATTGTTAATGAAACTATTAACTTCTAATAATGTTTCTGGGGTTTACTTGAGGCAATCAACATATTTTCGAATTTGTTATAATTTTCAATTCGTGTTGGTGGTGTTTAAGTTAGCTAATATGATGTTAATGTATTGATATTCATCAGATGTGTCAAGTTAACGTATTCATTCCCCCTTTATATTCTTCTTGATGTTTCAACTTCATTTGACTTACTAGCTGTTTATCATTACCAAATCGTAGGTCATAACCAAATTGTAGTTTTAATTTTTAGTTGAGAATTTTTAGTTGGTGGTCTTTAAGTTAGCTAATATGATGTTAATATATTGATATTCATCAGATGTGTCAAGTTAACGTATTCATTCCCCCTTTATATTCTTCTTGATGTTTCGACTTCATTTGACTTACTAGCTGTTTATCATTACCAAATCGTAGGTCATAACCAAATTGTAGTCTTAATTTTTAGTTGAGAATTGAAACGAAAATTGGGGAAGTATCATTATTTAGGTGATTTGGTTATATCTTTGGATATCAAATTTGCATTTGTAAAAATTATCATATATCATGATTTTGTTTGTGTTTTACAACCAGAAATCTGAGTTCTTAATGTTTATGCATTTGATTGGATCATGGGTAGGTCTGGCAAACGGCATCTCTGTACCATTTGGTTCACACAGCTGCTCTGCTTGCTGCCCTCTCACAAAAAACCCCACTATTGAGTTCTAAGTTTAAACCTTTATGGATTTTCAGCTACTTTTTTTATTTTAGTTTTTATTGTTTAGCATTTGAGAAACATATTATTATTGTTCTTCTATTTTGCTGGTGTTCTTTCTTGCTGCTATTATTGAATTCAAGCAATGATTGAAAAAGAAAAGTCACAGTAGCGAAAATATATGATGGAATTCATGCACAGTTCATACATTGTTATGTTGGTCAATGTTAGGTAGTGGTCTACTGGTCTTTACTAATGCTGTTGTTGTATTCTATCGATATCGTTGTAATTATGGTCTACTGGCAATTTGAATGAACTAGGTTTTTTTTCTTGGTTTTGTGCATCTAGATATATCTCTCTGTAATAATTGCTCTTATTTTTTATTTATTTTGGGAGACTTTGTTACGTCTTCAACATTGAAACTCCTTTTTTTTGGTTACATGGGTGCCTAAAAGGCGCAAATGAAAAAGAAAAGGAGACTCAATACTGAAGCAGTTACCAGTTTTCCTAGCTCTAGTGACTGAATATATGTCATCAAGGAAGGCATCCTTTCCATCGTTTCTTTTTCAGTTATGAATTTTAAGGTCTTCTGTTCTGTTCAGGTGGCGGGTTTGTTTTGGATTCTTTGTTATTGGTTCAACATGCTTGCAAATAAATTTACTGTACTATTCGGTTAGGAATTGAAACTTAGGTTTCCTTTTGTTTTAGAGTTTTATGAAAAGTTTATTAGAATGTTTCAATTTTTTGTGAAGCTTATACGATAATTAAATTCCGTAGATAAGAAGTGTTGTGTACTTATGTTCGCTGAAAGGCTAACTATTTTTGGTTGCTGTTGCTGTGCCTATTTTTGATTGATCTCTGTAATTTTGGTTCGACTTTTTTTCTTTTGGTGGGTATTATTAAATGATACATACACTAATTTAATTGCACTGTTGATTTAGTGTATTTTTTTGCTTTGAATAAAAAGTAAATAAAAGGAGTGGAAATAAATTGTAACATGTGTGGATTGTTTTACAAATTATGAGTATGTATGATGTGTTTTAGCATCATTCAAATTTGATAGGTTTGGGATGATCATGTAATATAATGTTAATGGATGACATTTGCATACTGAGAATCACATCCATATATACATCTAACTATGCATCTCCTATTGTCCATCTTTGAATATATCATATTTCCATCATCTGCTTGCATTGGGTGTGAAATTAATGTAAGTTCATCAGTGCCAACCTTCCTGTGAAACTGTGCAGATAAAGAGATATTGATTTAAAAGTTCCTCAGAAGCCAACAAAGTAATTAAGAAGCTAGAACAAGGGGAGGTAAGACACTGATTCCTGTGTATTTTGGTTGGAACTATTCTCGAATGATTTTTCTCTTCTGTTAAACCCTTCATCATCTAATATCATTGAATCTCCATTTTCAAAATCGGCATTTGCGCATATTTTGGGACTATCCTTTCTTATTTTTGGGTAATCTGATTGCTTAGTGGAGTACTCAATTTTGGTTAAGAAACACCTGTTGTCATTGTATGCACTCAACTGCATCCAACTGGTGTGTAATATGTTGCGTCATGTTCCTGGGGTTGTCTAATTGTAAACCAAGTGAAGTCTTAGGCAGTAAAAGGAAATTTAAAAGTTTCTGTGTCTATCAGTTTTTTAATAACCAGTGGTACCCTTTTGACCAGTGTTCTAAAAGGCCCCGCCTAGCACCGCCTAGTCCCCGCCTAGGCTCTAGGCTGCAACAAGCTGCCTCGCTTTTCTTCAAGGCCTTTGTGCCAGGCTGTGGGCAATTAGGCGGCCGTCTAGCCCGCTTAATCGCCGCCTAGAGGCCGCCTAGCCGCCTAGGGTTCTAAGCTCTCCGGCTAATTTTATTTACATTTAGTGGTGGAGTTGTTACATTGTGGGGAGCATGCGAGTATAAGAGTAAATTATGTTTTTAGAATTAGAAATATATGTGTTTATTGTTGTTGCTCACTTTTACATGAAGTTATGCTAAATTTTAGCTATAATCTATTTTATAAATAGGTCTAACAAGATTTATGTCGAATAATTTATCCATATTTGACTGTTTTCAAATATTATAGTACATAAAATATATATTTTTAATTAATAAATATGAAAAAAGTAAATCGCCTAATCCCCGCCTAATCCCCGCCTAGTCCTCGCCTAGGCTATCCAGGCGCTAGGCTATGGGTCGCCGCCCGCTTACCGTCTAGCGCTTTTTAGAACATTGCTTTTGACAATGACCAATACATCTCCATCATGTTAAGTTTTTACATATGATCTTAAAATTGGTAATGCAGCAACTGATTCATATCATAAAAAGTAACAGATCGCCCCAACTGAATCTATCATTACATGTGTTTCTGATAGTGATACACGCACCTTTGTTTTAGTATAGCCTTGGATTGAGGTTTTGAAAGTATCCGTCATATGTTGGTAATGAAGTTAGGAGGAACTCAATGTTAGGTTGGATTTTTCTGTCATATTTATGCATACGACAACTTCTATTGGATTATTTTCCATTCTTAATTTTCAGCTAATATTAATTTTTATGTTATACACATTCTGTTTGTTTTGATTTTAACATCTGTATACAATTGCAAAAGCTTCAAGGTATACTTTATCTGATAACTATTAACTTCTAATATTGTATATGGGGTTTACTTGAGGCAATCATCATATTATTGAATTTGTTATAATTTTAAATCTGTGTACCATGATCCTTAAAGATATTGAACTAGAAAATACAAACTGTGAGGCAGTCAATTAATTATCAAGTTGTATATGTGAAGGGTAGACATTTGGATTTCGGTGGTAAGCAAGGTGATTGATGAGAAACGAGACATTGTTCTTCTAATTTGTTACCTGGGAGGCAGTTGTAGTATATGGCTACAGATATAGAAAACAAATGTTTTATCTGCAGGTCCCTAATTATCTGCAGTGTCATGTATGGTTTAGGGATTTGTTTGGGACAGTTAATTTTCAACAAAAATCTCATTGAGGAACTATATCACTGCTCACCTACAGTTTTTGTATAAATTTCAAGATCCATAACCTACAGTTTTTATATAAAATTTCAAGATCCATATATGAGACTTGAGGGGCAGTGAGTTTTTATTTTATTTATTTTTATTTATTATTATTTTTTATGTTGCCTCATTTCTTTTCATTATTCTAGTATGCTGTAGCTTTCTTTACAGCATAGGACCCTTCTTTGGATAAAGTATAATCGCAATTTCTAGTCCTCATAGTCATTCTCATACTTTTCTTTTCTGGTATCCTTTACATGCTTGCCAAAATGAATTCCTTATTCATGTATCCATTGGTCCCCTCTTATTTGTTATAATTATAAATAATTATACCAGAAATTCTTTGTTATTGTTCACCACTTGTTGAGATATAAATCCCACATTGGAAAAAATGGGACATTGTCTGTGGTTTATAAGGGTTTGGGCTATTCTCTCAATTGCCAATTGGTTTTGGAGTTGAACCCTAGATTACTTTATCGTGATATCAGAGTGGGTTACCCACGTCCACGTGTGTTGGCGTTACCGGCCACACGTACTCCACGTCATCCCTAATGTTGTCCACATGTTAGGCTTGAGGGGTCGCCACACATGTGGGGGCGTGTTGAGATATCTATCCCACATTGGGACAATGGGGCCTTGCATGTGGGCTTATAAGGGTTTGGGCTACTCTCTCTATAACCAATTGGTTTTGGAGTTGAACCCAGACTACTTTTTCCAAATAACTTAAAGGAAACCTTGTTAGTTTTGGATTTCTTACCATGGTGGATATTAATTAAAGGTTGGTTTTTAAATTGGAATATAGGAATTGTGAACATGATCGCCTTTCTTCTGGTGTTTTACCTAGAATATTTTTTTTGTATTCTGACCTCTTAGTCCGTTGAAAAATGAAAGTATTGGTGCTGTAAACTTTTTGAGGATGTTGAACATTTTGAGTAAAGTTTTCTTGGAAATTTTGTTGCTGAAAGGCTGGATGAGATTCGTGGATGGTAAGTTCAATTGTTCCTTTCATGTTGGCTATCACTACTGAGTTGGGTTAGTCAATGTTAGTCGTCTAGAACTTCTTAATTTTTCTGTAATCATTTTACCCGATTATATCAATTGTGTATGTACATGTGTGGCAGTGATACTTCTTTCCACATGGATTCTATTGTTATCGATCTGTATGTGTTTATAGTACTATTCTAGTAAAAGTCTGAAAAACTATCCTTCACCAATTGATGTTATCGATCTGTATGTGTTTATAGTAACAGATTGTTCGTATTATAGTTTCAGTTCCTTTTCTTTTCCTGGTTTCAGTTCCTTTTCTTTTCCTGGTTTAAGTTCTTTACTAGGGTCCATATAGTTGCCTTAACCTTTTTTTTTCTAAAAGTTATCGGCTACAACCAGTACAAAACTATGCTTGCCTTCTAATTGTAATGCATGATCTCATTCAAACAAATAGAAGTAGATTATGATGATGATTGTTGTTATAAATCATTAAGTTTACTTATTGATGTGGAAGCCAATTCGTTCTATTGATCATCTTTTTTTTCATGATAAGTTTTTTATTGTTTTTTTTACTTTTTAATATTATTGTTTTTATTTCTTTAGCACATTTGTAGTTAGTATTATCTATGCTGACAGTGATGTTGTGATTTCAGTTTGAAAGAAGGTTATTGGATCAATCTGAGATGCTAGAAAGAGGTGGACACGTAAAAGTTAAGACTTTCAATTGAAATATCTTTTTTGTTGCTATTTTTGCATGAATGAGATTAATTTTCTTAGGGATAATGCCCATTTAGTCAAAATCAAAGTTTTAGTAGCTCATTCCAATGAAAAAAAGATTGGTATAGCCCATCCCAATTATTTTGATAAAAAAGACGATACTACCCTCCATATCTTAATTACCCACATCTCTTTCCCTTTGCCATCATCTAAACCTCTCTCTAATCTCCGTCGATCAGACTCTCTCTCTGTCACGCCCCGGCCTGAGTTTACCTCTCTAAACCTATGTTAGGACGTGCGGGAACCATCCCAAGAGAGATTACCCTCTTAACCCTTACCCAAACCAATTTCACAGGTCTAGACGATACCGAATTAAGCCTTATAAAACCTGAGGTTATCCCGATTTCCGAATTAGATTTCGTACTAATTACTTTAGAGGACCTAGGGTCTAAATATTATTTGTGACTGCACCCGAATCCGGGTCAGGCTGCTTACGTACCCTGTCCTCAGAGATGAAGCCACACGTAGCTCTTATATTAATTAACGTCATAACCGGGCAAATCCCGCTTTTCTATATATCGGTTGATCTATCAATATGGATTGCAAACGCCCAAAGTATAACCGGAGTTTAACATCTCCGCTGAGGTATTCACCGACCAACTATCTATCGGTATTATTCCGAACACACCACCATACATGTCTATAACATCCATACGCATATAAACAGAAAATAATAACAAACACATAATTATATAAATCCACCAAGGATATAATAGTCAATTTATCCCCAATGACACTTGTAAATACCTAGAACTATCAAGGGCAATATTGTCAATTCAGCCTCAATGACAGCTTAATATGCTAAGCTGCTAAGGGTATTTTAGACATTTCAGCCTCAGTGGCAGCCCCTGTAACAAAACAGCCAGGGGCAGTATGATATTTTTAACCTCAATGGCAGTTATGTAAATATACAAATCTACCAAGGGCATTTCTGAGATTTCAGCCTCAATGACATCCCTGTAATTATACAAAACAATTAAGGGTATTTATGAAAGTTAAAATGATAGTAGATGTTTGAATTGATGATGACTACGTGCATGTGTTTGTGTTTTGGTTTGTTTTGGGTAAAATTAATGTTTACTATCTTCAGTAAAGTTTACTACCTCTAATAAAGTTTACTGCCTTCAGTAAAGTTTCGTTATAAAGTCTACTTCTAAAGTTTCCTTATAAAAGCTTCAAGGTTTACTTTATCTGTCATAACTATTAACTTCTAATAATGCATCTGGGGTTTACTCGAGGTAATCATCATATTATTGAATTTGTTATAATTTTCAATCTGTGAGATCCATAAAGATATTGAACTAGAAAACACAAACTGTGAGGCAGTCAAATAATTATCGAGTTGTATATGTGAAGGGTAGACATTTGGATTTCGGTGGTAAGCAAGGTGATTGCTTAGAAAGCCAAGATTTTCTTTCTGGAATTACAATGATACAAGGATTCTAGAAATGATTCACATTATGCCTACTGGAGTGTAAAAGAACATAGACTCGGTCTGCATGCAGTTGTTCAAATCGAAGCTTAAAAAGAAAATGCATAGAGGTAACTCCTTACCCTGTTAATATGTTTTGCAGTTGCTGCCTTTATGTATGTCTTTTCTATAGGGCTGGGCACTTCGTACCGCAATCCCGATCCCGTACCGAAAATTTGCGGGATGAGACGGGACAAAATTTTAAAATGGCGGTACCATCCCCGTCCCAGTAGTTTGGAAACTGGACGGGATCGTCTTGAAAGTATAAATGTACCAGAAATTCTTGGTTATTGTTCACCACTTCCTATCCAAAAAAACCTAAATATTAAGTCACTTCCTTCCAAATTATGATCCTCAAGTTTAGACAAGGAACCAAGTTGTGAAGGAAGGTCACCGACCAACAAGTTGTAAAAAAAATCGAGAATGATGAGGGTGAAGCACAGAGATATTAGCAGGAATATGACCATTGAGTGAGTCAGTGAATTGTTTCCTAGCCGTATTATCTGCAACCTCTGTAAGTGCCCAATTTCTGGAGGAATTTTGTTGGTAAGACTATTGTTATAGAGACGTACATCCCTTAGGAAGCTCAGGTTTCCTATGTGAAGAGATATAGACCCAAACAAGTTCAGGAAAGAAATGTCCAGCTTAGTGATCCTCTGTATATGGCGTTGGCTACATGTAAAACCATACCACATGCAAAACTGAGTGGACTCATTCCACGAGCTCATGACCGGCCGGTTGGGATCTTGGTGTATTTGAGCTTTAATGGCAAGCAATGCTAGCCGATCCGTTTTGTTCCTCCAATCTCCAGCCTGTCCATGTTTGAGGCCATGGAGTTGCAGCAACAAACAAAAGCAAACTAGTACTAGCATTTGAAAGCAAGTATGATGAGGTCAATCTTACATCCACCACCATGTTGAATTGGTTAATGGGGTAGCGAAAATTTGTGAGTTTCATTCGAGGCCTGACAAGTTAACGTATAAGATGGTAAATCTATGTTCAGATGTATCTGCATCACACACTTTGGTTTGTTAAAAGTTTGAAGCAATGGACAATTTAAAAGTTTAGAAAGACGACTTGACTGGATTCTGCAACGGGGCAATATCCCCAAATGAGAATACGCGCACACACACACGAGCAACGGCTGCTACCTGCTAGTGCAAGATAATGAGATCAAATTCCATTTTGTAATTTATTCGTGCGTGACAACAATTATTCGATCCGCTTGTAAGGATTCACATATTAATTAAGATCCCACACTCATTTGATTTGGATTTGCTACATAATAAAGTGCAGATCCCACTCATTGGATCTGCTGCACTAATCGATAAATCCCCCTAAAGTTGTATAAAAACGTCGGTGGAGAAAAGTCCCAAAGCGCGAAGACGAAGGAGAGCAAGATAGATCAACATGATTATTGTATTTCAGGAAGTTTGGTCAGACCTCAATATCAATAGTAGTTGTTGATCATATGCTGAATCGATGTCAAGGTAACAAAATTAATAATAGTAGCATTAGTACATTGCTGCTAGCAATCGAGTGTTTAGTAAAATTTGGCTCAACGAAAGATCTCAAGTCAATTTTGGAAAAATAGTTCTTAGCAGCGGCGTGAAGGAACCACACCTAGAAATGTTAAATTTTGTTCATTAAAAAGTTTAATTCATCTTTAGTTACTCTCTAGTAATGACATAATTTTACTTAAAATGACACAAACTTAATTTTTGTCCTATATCAGTTCTTTTTTAATATCATAATTGATATGTTACCTCAAGGCAGAAAATGTCATTACATACTATAAGTAGATAAAGAGTTTGTGGTAGTACCCACAATAACACGTAGACTAAATCTAATTATTACAATTTTAAAGATTCGTAAAGATAGCGAAATCCTCATTTGGTACTACACTAGAGGCGTTACAAATACATCGGGTGTGCACAAAAGACACCTAGATTTCTAAAAACAAGGAATTATAGTAATAGATATACTAAAACATAAATTTGGGTTTAGACCTAACACCACAGCCCATAAAATGATAGCCCAAAAAAGCAAGCCTAACATGGATCCAACCAAGGCCCAACTAACTTGATATGCCATGTTCCAGTGAGTCATCATTGCTTCCGAAGCATGAAGCAGCCGCCGCCTAGTCGCCTCCTTGACGTCGTCGCGCCTCTACGTTGTTGGAAAAGAGCTTGTTAAACAGTGACAAGCGTGGCTCGTGGATCATCCGTGTATCGATACTGTCTAACTTAACCACATTTAAAGTGTTGGGTTTTGTCCACAAAAGGCCTCGTACAATTAGGAATGATCCACCCACTTATTAGTTATATTTTATTTGTCAATTTTCTGTTGTGAGATCTATTACTCTTTAATATTCAACACGCCCCCTCACGTGCAACCTGACTCAAGACTTGCACATGATGAAATGGGACGGGACAAACCAAGGGACACTTGGTGACAATCCAATCGAAACTTTTCGATGGCGATATAAGCCCATACCGGACGAAGATAAGGAACCCACATCGGGTCCATAAGAAAACTGGGCGAGACATATAGCCCATGAGAATTGATAAGTAATTGGAGAGAGACCCGCTCTGATACCATATTAAACGGTGACAAGCGTGGCTCATGGATCATCTGTGTACCGTTACTTTCTCAACTTAACCATCTTTAAAGTGTTGGGTTTCATCCACAAAATGCCTCGTTACAATTAGGAATGATCCACTCACTTATTAGTTATATTTTATTTGTCATTTTTCTTATATGAGATCTATTACTCTCCAATATTCTCAACATAGCTCACGACATCGTCGTCTCTCCGCCATGTTTTCGTTCAAAACTACCTCATAACCACGTCGTCTCGCTGCCAGTTCAAAAAACGCATCCCTCAATCCATCTCTACTTCATGGATTCTGGAAACTGCTGCGCACACTCACCAAGATCCATGATCTGATCCAAGCATGTTGAGAAACTTGGTCATTCTCCACCTCAGACGCTGCCAAACTGATGAGCGTTTTTACGTCACACATGTAAACACGTGATCAAATCAAACCTCACAACTTTATAACCCTGCAAAATGTCATCGTTAGTACAAATAAGTAGGGATCGTTCAGTCCGGGGATATTGAAGGGTAATCGAAAACAGAAATTGTTAACATAATCAAATAAACATATGGGGGATAAAAATGTTTAACATCTAAAGAAACTAAAACTTAACCTAAAACTAATTATTTACAATTGATCAACCACTCTACACTTAACACATAATTCTCTAAACATGTAACAACTCAAACAAAAGAATAGGGCAGCAAGTATAAAAACCGAATTCAAGATCCAATTTAGTTCCAATTTAATTAGAGCCTTCGCGGTTATTCTAATCATTCAAGACTTCACAATTATTCAGGATTAACTTCGCGTATAATCCTAAACATAGTACTAATCGGTTTAAAGACACTTCGCGTAGAAATTAAACACAAAGAGCACATAAGCACAATAAGTCGAATTGGAGACATGTTAGCAAGTATGGCGTCACCTCATCTCACATCGACATGTAAATTTACAGAATTATTCTAGCTCATATAAAGAACACAAATTGAACCAACTTCGCGCATGATTCAACTTATATTCGATAAGCATATGAAATCTATACACAAGGGACAGCCATGGCCGAGGCTGCCCTTGTGCATATGATTTGTTGTGTGCACAAACTCTGCAAATAAACCAAACTAAAGCATAAATTCAATTAATTACTACTGCCCTTAAGTCTTAAATTCGAATTAACACATGCATATATAGAGAATTCAACCAAACAACAATCAAACACATAAAGAAATCCAAAGAATTCATCAAATCATGTAAGAACATTGTTAGTTTGTTACAAAATTCAGAAATAACATGGAATTTAACAACTGAATTTGAAACAAATTTAAAGACAACCATGAATCTTGGACTGACTTAGGAGTGGAGATCGATGCTTGGTTGAGCAACGGCTGAATTTGTGGTGGAGACGGCGGCGGTGTTGGTGAAGAGGGGCGGCGGCTGCTGCACTTTTGTGGAGGAGATGAAGGCGGCTGTGTAGGAGGAAGAGAGGAGGACGAGATGTGTGTATGATAGCGGCTGTATGCTTGAGAGGATGAATGGAGGGCGGCTGTATTGGCTTGTGGAAGAGGAAGGAGCGGCGGCGGCTGCTTGGTGATGGGGAGGGAGAGAGAGCGGCTGCTGTGTTTTAAGTATAGGGGGGTCGACCTCTTCTCCTTGCAGCTGCCTCACCTATTTATAAGGAGTAAGTAGGGTTTACTCCCTTGTGGGCTGGGCTTTTGGCTGCATTCCTTTTCCTTTTGGGTTAAGGATTGCTTCTTTCCTTGTTGATTTAGGCCTCTAATTCAGCTATTTTCTCTCTTTTTGAAGTTTGACTCGAATTCAATCTCCTCTTTTGACTTCAATTCAGCTACAACTTCTCCTTTCTTAGAATTCAGCTCGGCTGCAACTTCCTTTTCTTGAAATTCGAACACAATCTCTTTCTTTAACATGTTGGAATATTTCTGTAAATGAGAGAGAAATAATTGTTAGTCCACAAAAATGGTATATATAGAGCTTAGCAATCCTAATTCAATAAGGTTTCCTAGTTCAACTTAGTTTCCTTGTTAAATAAGGATTCCTAACTCAACTTGGTTTCCTAGTTAAATAAGGATTCCCATTTCAATGAACTTCTGAAAATTTCTAATTTGACTTTACATTCCTAATGTGATTAGGATTCCTAGTTTGATTAGGATTCCTAGTTCAATTAGGATTCTGCTAAAACTCCACATTTTCTTCTATTTAAGCACGTTTTCACTTGTTCTCCACCAAACATTCATGGTTTAGTCTAATGATTCAAATCTGCAAAATTAAGAGTTAAACAAAGTATAAATAAGGGTAGAAACACATTAAAAACGTAGCATTTTATGTTCTTATCAACTACCCCACACTTATCCTTTGCTAGTCCCTTAGCAAATCTAATTAAAAGACTCTACTACTGCCCCTAAATAATTGTCTCAGAATCTTTATACACATAGAATTCAAGTTTAAGCATTCAGATGTAAGCGCACAAATTCCAAGTGTCATAAACATGTTTCACGGTATGAATAAGTAAGAAGTGAGAAAATGAGCATGCAAGCATGTTAAGTTAATTTAATCCTCCTTACTAGGCATACTCTCTTCTGTTCACACCTGATATGGCAATACTCACTCAAGTAAATGCAAGAGAAACGATTGTAAAGCAACAGATAGCTTGCATATTTTAACAGATAAAAGCACTTTGTGAAACATTTTTCTTGGATAATCTCATTTAACAACTAAGTGCAAGAATGGACCAAAACCATATACTTAACTCTTGAGAAAATCTCCACATATCATAATTCACCCATTTTAAGAATCATGAAAAGATATTTTGAAAGGATAATAATGGGGCTTGGCACAAGGCATTCAAATTTAGGATAGTGGTGGCTAAAACGTCACCAAGACTTAATAAAGCTCAATTCTCCTTATGACTTCACTCCATAGGTCGAATTTCATCATGTTGGACCAATTCTTCATTCTTTCCTTCCCCTTACTTTGTGAAAACGAACAAAAGTCAAATATAACAAAGATAGACCTTCAAATCATGTACAAACTCCAAATTCACAGCAAGAACTAAATCCAATCATCACAATTCTTCTTCATTTCGTGCTTTATTTCTCTTTGGCTCGAAACACATGTTTGTTCGATTTTTCTTTCTTTTTCATTTAGCACACACGTTTTGTATTCACAATTGGATAAGTTCACCCCACACTTGTTTCACATCATCACTTCATAACACAATTCTTCATCCAAATCAAGCTTTATCAAGTCTCAACGACAATGGTCAAGATATTTCTATTCTAAGCAATGGGAATGTGTATGATGGTGATGAAAGAAAGGATAAATGTAGGCTCAAAGGGGGTTAATACTAAGGAGTCCCACGACGGGCACAAATTGGGCGAATGCTTTATTTGGCTTTGGTGGTAGTCCTAATAAGATCTTGTTCAATCATTTTCAAAATCAAGGCATAGTCATGAATAAAAGTTTCAAAAATCATCAAGAGCAAGTTCTAGCATTCTAGAGTCCATTAAAAAACTATAGCACATAGTCATTGAATATGCAAAGAATAATGAGATTTAAGAACAAGTTTTTTGCCGAAAATTTTGTCTCTCATTAAGAAAGTATATAGGCTCAAAAGCTCACATAGGTTGTTATGGATTAAAACCAACTCAAACATACACGTTTTTACATATATCAATCAAAGTCTCACATATTCATACCAATCACATTATCCATGAAACTCACAATTTAATTCTTATAATCATGCGAAACCATCATCTATGCATTCAAAGACATACTCATCATCAACTTTAGGGGCATAGACTCAAAACAAAAAAAAACAAAAAAAATTTATTTGGAACGATTTTCTGATTTTTCGAAACAAAACAAAGCAAAGCAAATTAAAAACACACAAAACAAACTAAAAACATGTGAATCATGTAATCCCTACCCCACACTTAGAAAATTGCATTGTCCTCAATGTAAACTCGAAAATGGTGTTGTAATTCCTAAGCATATGATAAATTTTACAGTTTCACACATATACAGTTCAACCATAAGAGTGTAAGGATTTAGAAAATGCAAACTCTCGGTGATGGCTCCTCCACAGCTACGGTTGAAATGGGTTGCCTCCCATGCAGCGCTTAACTGTTTATAGTCCTTTAGCCTAGACTCTTCTCCATGTTCACTCGGATCTTGGTGCGTCCTCCACTTGGGTTTCCTCAACCGTGTGCTCCTTAAAAGGCTCGTAATAAGGCTTTAAACGATGTCCATTCACCTTAAACGTTGTACCTGTTGTTTCACTTTGAATTTTAATGGCACCATGAGCAAACACGTTATTTACAATAAATGGACCAACCCAACGAGAACGTAATTTTCCAGGAAAAAGCTTAAGTCTTGAATGAAATAAAAGAACTTTTTGCCCTTTTTGAAACGATTTGCCTCGGATCATTTTGTCATGATACGCTCGAGTTTTCTCCTTGTAGATCCATGCAGCATCATAAGCATCGTTCCTTATTTCTTCAAGTTCATTGATTTGCAATTTCCGATGAAGTCCGGCAGCATCTATGTCCATGTTGAATTTCTTCACCGCCCACCATGCTCTGTGCTCTAGTTCGACCGGAAGGTGACAAGCTTTCCCATAAGTGAGCCGAAAGGGAGACATCCCAATAGGCGTCTTGTATGCAGTTCGGTAAGCCCATAATGCATCATCAAGACGGTCGCTCCAATCCTTTCTTGTTGGGCCGACGGTTTTCTCCAGAATGCGCTTGATCTCTCGATTCGACACTTCAGCCATCCCACTTGTTTGAGGGTGATATGGGGTGGAAACCTTGTGTGTGACTCCATACTTCTTGAGTAAAGCCTCTATGGTACAGTTGCAAAAATGAGAACCTCCATCGCTTATCAAAACACGTGGAACTCCAAACCTAGAAAAGATGTTAGTTCTCAAGAAAGCTGCAACAACTTTAGAGTCATTAGTCCTAGTGGCTTTCGCCTCCACCCATTTAGACACATAATCAACAACCAACAAGATATAAAGAAAGCCTCTAGAAGAAGGAAATGGTCCCATAAAATCAATACCCCAAACATCAAAAATTTCTACCACAATAATAGGAGAAAGGGGCATTTGATCTTTTGGACCGATGTTACCTGTTCTTTGGCATCTATCACATGAAACACAAAACATGTTTGCATCTTTGAAGATCGTAGGCCAATAGAATCCGCAATCTAGTACCTTGAGGGCTGTCCGTTTCGGTCCGAAATGTCCTCCACACGCCTCACTATGACAAAATGCTAGGATGGACTTGTGCTCATTTTCTGGAACGCATCGTCGAATAACTTGATCACTACATTGCTTCCATAAGTACGGCTCATCCCATATGTAGTGTCGTGCCATCTTTTTCATCCTCGCCTTGTTTGCATATGATAAGGTACTAGGAAAAGTCCTAGAAACCAAGTAGTTTACAATGTCGGCATACCAAGGCTCTGCTGCGTCCAAACGAAAGAGCTGCTCATCGGGAAATGTTTCTTGAAGTGGTACGGTCTCTTCTTTTTGTACAATTCTGCTCAAATGATCGGCTACCACGTTCTCGCTCCCCTTCTTGTCTTTGATCTCGACATCAAACTCTTGAAGTAAGAGAATCCATCGAATCAATCTCGGCTTAGCATCCTTCTTTGTCATCAAATACCTCAAAGCTGCATGATCAGAATAAATTATTACTTTAGATTGCAAAACATATGAACGAAATTTTTCTAAAGCAAAAATCACAGCTAAGAGTTCTTTTTCGGTTGTGGAATAATTCAGCTGAGCGTCATTCAAAGTCCGAGAGGCATAGTAAATGGCACAAGGCTTCTTATCCTTTCTTTGTCCAAGCACGGCTCCAACGGCATAATCGCTTGCATCACACATCAATTCGAAGGGTAAATTCCAATCCGGAGGCGTCATAATGGGAGCTGTTGTTAACAATTCTTTGAGCTTTACGAACGCTGCTTCACACGCATTGTCCCAAACGAACGGAACATCCTTCTGCAATAGGGAACTTAGTGGTTTTGCCACCAAAGAAAAGTCTTTGATGAATCGCCTGTAAAATCCTGCATGGCCAAGAAACGAACGGACCTCTCTCACAGTTGTGGGAGAGGGTAAGCGTTGCACAATATCAATCTTAGCCTTATCAACTTCTATTCCCTTTTTCGAAATTATGTGTCCTAAAACTATACCTTGATTAACCATGAAATGACATTTTTCCCAATTTAACACAAGGTTAGTTTCTACACATTTTTCCAAGATTAACTCTAAATTCTCTAAACATGTATCAAAGTCTTTTCCATAAACGCTAAAATCATCCATAAAGACTTCAATAATATTTTCAATAAAATCTGAGAATATAGAATACATACAACGTTGGAATGTACCTGGTGCGTTGCATAATCCAAAAGGCATGCGTCGATAGGCAAACGTACCAAAGGGACATGTGAACGTCGTCTTCTCTTGGTCATCCGGGTGAATGCTAATCTGATTGTAACCGCTGTACCCATCTAAGAAGCAGTAAAACTCATGTCCGGCTAATCTCTCAAGCATTTGATCCATGAACGGTAGAGGCATGTGATCTTTGCGCGTAGTAGCATTGAGCTTCCTATAATCGATGCACATCCTGTAATCCGTCACCAAACGTTGCGGCACAAGTTCATTCTTGTCATTCTTGACAACTGTAACTCCACTCTTCTTCGGCACAACTTGGACGGGCGAAATCCATTGACTATCTGAGATTGGGTAAATCACTCCACAATCAAGTAATTTAATCACCTCATCCTTCACAACTTTCATCATCGGTGGGTGCAAACGTCGCTGCCCTTCTCTTGTCGGTTTCGCACCTTCTTCAAGTAAGATCCTGTGAACACATTTTGTAGGGCTGATTCCCTTGATGTCCGCCAAAGTCCAACCGATGGCAGTCTTGTTTCTTTTAAGCACGGTGATCAATCCTTCTTCTTGCTGCTTACTCAGCTTTGATGATACAATAACTGGTAAAGTTTCATCATTTCCAAGATATGCATACTTCAAATGATCCGGTAGAGGTTTTAACTCTAAATTTGGGGCCTGTTCCACAGATGGTAACAACTTGTTAGTGGCAATGGGAATTGACAAGTGAGAATTATACCTATGGTAAGGGGCTGCCTCGAGTGTGGCAATGACTTCCAATATGTGTGGTTCGAGTTTAGCCTCCTCTTCTGCCGAAATTCTTTCTCCTTTCTTGTCAAATCCGGCCCCTTGCTCAATAGCTAATTGCTATTGATCCCTAGTTTCCGATAAAACCTGTGCACAAGAATTAATCATATCAATATCATAGCAAGGTTTTAAATCAGAAACCGGATACCTCATTGCTTCAAACACATTGAAGCTTATAACTTCACCATCAAACTCCATGGTGAGGTTGCCTTCAGCAACATCAATCTTGGTTCTTGCTGTTCTCATAAATGGTCGCCCCAAAAGTAACTGAGTTGAATTGATTGGCGACTCCTCCATTTGTAGCACATAGAAATTTGCAGGAAATATTAGATGATTCACCTGCACAAGAACATCTTCAACGTACCCCTCAGGATACTTAGTAGAATGATCCGCTAATTGAATAATCACATTGTCTTTCTTAAGTGGTCCTAGACTTAGTGACTTATACACATTGTAAGGCATAACATTAATTGATGCGCCTAAGTCTAGCATGACATTTTTGAAAAGTGAGTCTCCAATGACACATGAAACAGTAAAACTTCATGGATCCTTCAACTTTGGTGGTAGTGTCCTTTTGATAACGGCTGATCCCGTTTCGCTCATCTTCACTACTTGTGCTTCCCTTGTAAGCCTTCGTGTTGTGCACATTTCTTTCAAAAACTTGGCATATTTTGGAATTTGCTTGATGCATTCCAACAAGGGGATATTCACTTGAACCTTTCTGAAAACTTCCAGCACTTCCTCATCTGATTTGTCCTTCTTGGACTTTGCAAATCTAGTAGGAAAAGGTAAACACGGAGATTGGTTAGTATTAACAAAACCATTAGGGTTAGAATTTGATACCTTTGGTGCCTCTGGAATTGGCACATTTTCCTTCCTTGAAGTTGCTGGATCGTTCTCCAACTCATCATTTTTCATTGTTTCCATCTCATCATTTCTAACATCTTCAAGCTCGGTTTCTTTTTCTCCTTCATCTTTGCCGAGATTCTTCTTTGAAACTTTTGGTGGCTCTTGTAGGATCTTTCCACTCCTTGTGGTGACAGCTTGAGCTTGCTCTTTCCTTGGGTTCTTGATCACACCACCCGGCAATTTTCCTTGCTCACTAAATTGTCCCATGAAGTCCACAACTTGCCCCATTTGTGTCTTGAGCTCGGCTATGTCTTTGGAGTTTGTTTGCTGCCCAACTAACAACGCTTGAGTAACGGTGTTCAATTGACTTTGTCCCATAGCAAGCGACTTTAGCAACTCATCATAATTAGGAGAATTAGGCACGGTTTGGTTGCTTGGCATTGGTGGAGTGTAGGGAGCTTGTGGCCTTGGCATAAATTGTCCTTGTGGCTGAGGTGGAAATGTCATGGAATTCGGCTGAGCTTGTGTGGCATTCGGCATAGGAGGTTTAATCACATTGTCATTGTTGGACCAACGAAAGTTAGGATGATTTCGAAAGCCAGAATTATAAGTATTGGAGAATTGATTGTATCTCTGCCCTCCTTGATATCCAATGGCGTTGGCTTGTTCTAGACTTCCATTTGTAGCAATTTGTGGACATTGATCAGTGAAATGTCCCTCGGCACATAAACCACATACTTGTGCTCCTTGCAATCTCATTAGCTGTGTCATCATGTTCGACATCTTCTCCATTTTCTCTTCAAGAGCCAAGGTCGAACTAGCCTCATTCACATGTCTTGTGGAACCTTGAGATGTTCCAAATTGCTGATTATTGAGAGCTCTAGTATTAAGAAGTAGTTTGGCGTCCGCACGCTCTCTATCCAAAAATGCACCACCGGCGGCCGAATCAAGTAATTCTCTTTCTGCAATCCGCAAACCTTCATAGAAATATTGCAGCAACAATCCCTCACGGATTCCATGAGCTGGACAAGAAGCAACAAGAGATTTAAACCTTTCATAATAAGCACAGAAAGTTTTATCCGCTCCTTGTTTAATCCCGGTGATTTGCTTCCTCAAGTTTGTCACCTTTGATGATGGAAAATATTTCAACAGAAACTCATGAACCATAGTTTCCCATGAGGTTATGCGGTTGGTTGGCAGCTCAAATAACCATCTTCTTGCTTGATCTTCAAGAGAAAACAGAAATGCCTTCATCTTGACATGTTGCAAATCAGCTCCTCTTGGACACATTGAATCACAAGTAAATTGAAATTGCTGGAGATGATGATTCGGATCTTCACCCGATAGTCCATGGAATTTCGGCAATTGATGTAGAAATCCACTTTTGAGCTCAGATTCACTTGTTTTTCCTTCAGCTACGGGAGGAAAAGTAATGTTGGATGGTGCGGCTCCACCTTCATATCCGGTCACATGTCCGTTTTCTTCTCTAATTGTTGGCATCTTTGGTATGTCGAAATTCAAACAACCGTGCAGAAATGGACTTGCTTCTAACTCAAATTCAGGCTCGTCTAACGGTTGATGTATCTCGTAAGGTGTTTCTTCAAACTCTTGTGCAGTTGATGATGATGGAGTGTATGGTGATGATCTTGGTGTAACAATTCTTGCTGAGTACAGTGGACTTGCAAATTCAACGTCAAGTTCTTCGTCAATTTGCGGATTTGAGATGTGCACGTTAAGATTTTCAGCTTCTACAATCCGTTTCAAGCGTTCTTTAATATTTTGGTGCCAAATGCTAAAGTCGGACATTCATTGACCTGAAACACAAAGATCAAAGTGTTAGTAAACAAATAATGATGAAAAATGCAGGAAATATTGTTAAGTTAAAATGTTAAAAACAAGTTACGTTAGCAATTAAATTAGTTGACATTTTCATAACTTTACACATAATTCATTTAGAAAACACCGAAATCTACTAACTAACACCTATGAAACACACATGAAATTTATGTTAGCAATATGTGACAAAATTACATAAGAATAAACACAAATGAACACTAAAATTCGAAATATAAACATGTAATCACGAAATCTGATTTCTCCTAAGGTTCTAATTGTTTTTATTCACACAATTTTTAACATTCAAGGTACGTGGAGCAGTGGAGCAAACTGTGCAATGGACTTGTACAGCCCACGGTTCGGTCTTGCTTTATCCGATATACCTCAAAAGTTAAAAATAACGTTTTCTTTTGAAGTTATGTAAATCTATTTATGCAGAGTTTATCTTGTATATTCTAAAGCATGGCGGACGTGCGGCCTAAGTATGGTCGTCTAGACATAAACTTATTCCGTGTTTTCAGAAGGCTTAGTTTGTGTATTCCAAGTTAATCTAAGGCAAGACTCATTTGTTGGTTACCACGGAGAGCGAACTCCCTATCGATCCCTTCACCGAGAAGGGTTATCAGTCTGTGGACCTCTGAGATCTAGTTGCACAAACCTTAGACAAGTGTTGGTTATACACGCACCAATGTGCCCCTTACTCAGTTGAGAACAAGCATATGTGTTAGACAGTTCTTCAAGTGTTAATAAGAGCCGCCCTCAACTTCATGCGATTACATGAAGGGTTTAGGCTGATATTAACAAAAGAGACTTTACCTATTCCGTTTGCTTTAGAAAACACAAATAAGCGCAGCATAAATAAATCTTTAACTTCCTAACAATTTAAACTAAGTTACAACATGCATTATAAACACAAAGAAACCTGAATCGAAACTTTACAACTTATACAAAACAGAAACTTTACAATTCACAAATCTACAAAGTTAACACTTCAATAAACGATGTTTCTCAACATCCCCGGCAGCGGCGCCAGAAATTGATGAGCGTTTTTACGTCACACATGTAAACACGTGATCAAATCAAACCTCACAACTTTATAACCCTGCAAAATGTCATCGTTAGTACAAATAAGTAGGGATCGTTCAGTCCGGGGATATTGAAGGGTAATCGAAAACAGAAATTGTTAACATAATCAAATAAACATATGGGGGATATAAATGTTTAGCATCTAAAGAAACTAAAACTTAACCTAAAACTAATTATTTACAATTGATCAACCACTCTACACTTAACACATAATTCTCTAAACATGTAACAACTCAAACAAAAGAATAGGGCAGCAAGTATAAAAACCGAATTCAAGATCCAATTTAGTTCCAATTTAATTAGAGCCTTCACGGTTATTCTAATCATTCAAGACTTCACAATTATTCAGGATTAACTTCGCGTATAATCCTAAACATAGTACTAATCGGTTTAAAGACACTTCGCGTAGAAATTAAACACAAAGAGCACATAAGCACAATAAGTCGAATTGGAGACATGTTAGCAAGTATGGCGTCACCTCATCTCACATCGACATGTAAATTTACAGAATTATTCTAGCTCTTATAAAGAACACAAATTGAACCAACTTCGCGCATGATTCAACTTATATTCGATAAGCATATGAAATCTATACACAAGGGACAGCCATGGCCGAGGCTGCCCTTGTGCATATGATTTGTTGTGTGCACAAACTCTGCAAATAAACTAAACTAAAGCATAAATTTAATTAATTACTACTGCCCTTAAGTCTTAAATTCGAATTAACACATGCATATATAGAGAATTCAACCAAACAACAATCAAACACATAAAGAAATCCAAAGAATTCATCAAATCATGTAAGAACATTGTTAGTTTGTTACAAAATTCAGAAATAACATGGAATTTAACAACTGAATTTGAAACAAATTTAAAGACAACCATGAATCTTGGACTGACTTAGGAGTGGAGATCGATGCTTGGTTGAGCAACGGCTGAATTTGTGGTGGAGACGGCGGCGGTGTTGGTGAAGAGGGGCGGCGACTGCTGCACTTTTGTGGAGGAGATGAAGGCGGCTGTGTAGGAGGAAGAGAGGAGGACGAGATGTGTGTATGATAGCGGCTGTATGCTTGAGAGGATGAATGGAGGGCGGCTGTATTGGCTTGTGGAAGAGGAAGGAGCGGCGACGGCTGCTTGGTGATGGAGAGGGAGAGAGAGCGGCTGCTGTGTTTTAAGTATAGGGGGTCGACCTCTTCTCCTTGCAGCTGCCTCACCTATTTATAAGGAGTAAGTAGGGTTTACTCCCTTGTGGGCTGGGCTTTTGGCTGCATTCCTTTTCCTTTTGGGTTAAGGATTGCTTCTTTCCTTGTTGATTTAGGCCTCTAATTCAGCTATTTTCTCTCTTTTTGAAGTTTGACTCGAATTCAATCTCCTCTTTTGACTTCAATTCAGCTATAACTTCTCCTTTCTTAGAATTCAGCTCGGCTGCAACTTCCTTTTCTTGAAATTCGAACACAATCTCTTTCTTTAACATGTTGGAATATTTCTGTAAATGAGAGAGAGATAATTGTTAGTCCACAACAATGGTATATATAGAGCTTAGCAATCCTAATTCAATAAGGTTTCCTAGTTCAACTTAGTTTCCTTGTTAAATAAGGATTCCTAATTCAATAAGGATTCCTAACTCAACTTGGTTTCCTAGTTAAATAAGGATTCCCATTTCAATGAACTTCTGAAAATTTCTAATTTGACTTTACATTCCTAATGTGATTAGGATTCCTAGTGTGATTAGGATTCCTAGTTTGATTAGGATTCCTAGTTCAATTAGGATTCTGCTAAAACTCCACATTTTCTTCTATTTAAGCACGTTTTCACTTGTTCTCCACCAAACATTCATGGTTTAGTCTAATGATTCAAATCTGCAAAATTAAGAGTTAAACAAAGTATAAATAAGGGTAGAAACACATTAAAAACGTAGCATTTTATGCTCTTATCACAAACCATTGAAGATCTCGTCTGGTAGCAAAGCCAAGCGGCATTAGCAAGGCCAAGAGGTCGCCAATAACCACGGCTGTCGCCGGACGAGGCTACTATGTTACAAGATTTGTTTTCTTGTATAACTGAATCACCCTTAGGCAACCCAAAATAACCAATTCTTGAAATGAACATTGTTCCTAGAAATTTTTAATAAACTTTGGATTTTTGAAACTTCTTGCATGATAAATCTAATAAACATTATTGTGTGCTTTTGTTTAGATTATTTGTAATAAAAATGGAATTTAAAACATAAAAGTATATATTAGTAAGGTAAGAAACCCTTGACACATGCTCGAAATGGATTTTGTCTAAAATCTTTTAGCAAGTTTCTAGGCGAATCAAGTGTCATGATCGTCCTATCGAGGTCGCCATCTTTGGCTTTCTCCCTATTGAGGTTGTCATCTCAAAAAACCATGAGGAGACAGAGTATGCGCTCTCTCCTCCCTCTAAACCCTAGCCGCCTTAGTGGCAGGACTCTATCGAGGTCGCCATCTTTGGCTTCCTCCCTATTGAGGTCGTCATCTTCAGCTTCCTCCCTATGTAGCCCCTTCGTGTCCACCCTTTGGGGTCTCTCATCAAACTTCCAATCAAAACATCTATGGAAATCTTATGCTCTCAACCATGAAGGTTCTATTGGCAACCATTAATAGGGTTCAAATTTTCAATATTGGGGAGGCATGATTTTGCGGCGAATGATATCATCTGCATCAGGTCGGACTCGACCTAGTAGAGCCAGACTCAAGGCTGATTGGGTGTATGAGATGGCGGCATGGAGACCCAGGTTGAGGCCTCAACCAAGACCAGATTCGTCTCTGTTTGAGTATCTCCGATCAGCGACGAAATTATTGAGGTGGAAAGGTTTTGAAAAGCGACCGGTGATGGAATATGCCAAGTTTGGAAGTGATATTCGATGCTTCCTAGTATTGTTTCTGCAGGCCAAACAAAGGTGGTTGCGGAAATTGTCGGAGCATCGCGATGGAGCTGTGCGGCGGCGTTCTTGGCTACGATTCTCCCACATTTGGGTGCCCAGATCTGCTGGTAGGGTGTCCAAAACATTTGTTTCTTATTTTTGGGCCCTTCTTTGGGCTCAACAAATGGATACTAACCCCCTAGGGTTTCGCATTTGGGATCCAGGAGATATCAAATGTACTACTGAATTATCTGGAGTAGTATCAAAAGATGATTCAATGCATTCTGCGAAGCATGAAGTGAAGAAGGAGGGCAACACGGGACATTACACCGTGGGTACTACCATAACGTCTTGTCTATCTATAGATGACAGCGGCCGGGTCCATCGTGTATACTCTGGAACAATGTTAGCAGTTTATTTTCTCAAAATTCAGGAACAATCCAAGAATGTTATTTGGATTCGTTTTTAAAACTCCGATGACACACCATACTGACTTCTTGGATGTGTCTAGGAAAGCTTGTCACCAAGCTATCTCTTGTAATCACGATATTTTGAGCATTTTTTTCTATTTGTAATAAAATCAGTAGTATCTTTTTCAAAAAAAAAAACCGTGACACGATTTTTATTGATTGAATTGAGTATTTTAATAGTTTGAATTTATATTTCATTTCATTAATGTTGAAAAATATTTAAGAGATGAATGGTCAATTTATGCTTCACTCCTTTAATTTACAATCCTTAATTGCACCCTCTCACCCCTAGCTGCTTCTTAGTTCTTACAAACTCATTAATTACTGTATTAATGCATTCTTATATCTACTAGTAGTACGTATGATCCTATATATCTACTACATGTGGACGGTGAGAATGAGAAAGTAAATATATCTACGTGTATTCAGTGCCAATGTGTATTCAGAGTTGATGTCTTCCTTATTTTGACGACTTTGCAGAAGTTACTAGTGTCTCTAAAAAGCTCGTTGTCCAGGAATCAGTGTTGGTAGAACTGCCACCTATATATGCTTACAATAAATAAATATTTACTTTTTTTCGATTACTATAAATATTTTTACTTGATTGCAGAATATAGTGTTATTTTGGTTCACATAATTTTAAGGATAAAATTCAGTTTACTACCTTGAACTTTAGGGTTAAAATCAGTTTAGTCCCTATTTTTGAAAATCTATCTTTTTAATACCCTTAACTTTTTAATGTCTACAGCTTGGTCCAAATTTTCATCTTTGGCTCCAAATGTGACGTCAGATGTCAATGTAGAGTTGGCAAGGAGGCGATATATTAGTGTTAGCTCTCAATATGTATGAAAATGACTCTTACGGGTCATAAGGGTTATTTTTGATCGTTTCATACATTTTAAGAGTCAATACTAGCACCCAATATTATATTTAGAGTCCAACATGAAAATTTAGATTAAGTTGTATGCATTTAAAAGTTAAAGGTACTAAAATAATGGATTTTCAAAAAGATTGACTGAACTGATTTTAACCATAAAGTTTAAGGTATTAAACTGAATTTTATCCTTATTTCAATTTCACATCTTCAGTATTTTGGTCGACTCCATGGGCTTGATTACTAGGCTACGCAATGCCAATAGCCTAATGGCATTAGGTTTAATATTTTCATGTTAAGTTCAATGTGTTGGATGAAATTTCCATTTAATGTTTGTTTGTTTTCTTGGTTGCTCACAAATTACCTGCCTAAATTTCGACAGGAAATCAAACCCTATAGACATTTCATCTTGCCTTAGGCTGGGTTTGGTGCAGCTGGGCTTATAAGATATAAGCTGACTTTTAGCTTATAAGCAGAAGGTGAGTGTTTACAGCTTCTCCTTTTTCCCTCAAAACACTTTATACTTTTTAAAAAGTAGCTTATTTTTAGACTTACCAAACACCAAAACCTTTGGTGCTTAAAAGCAAAAGAGCTTATAAGCTCTTCCAAACCCAACCTTAATGGCCTCTGGAAACGTTGATGTTTCGATGCCGATCAGGCAATGTAAAGAAATTCCAAACCAAAATTTTTCCCTACGAGGAAGAAAATCCAAGGTAAAAAGTTGTCAAGTTACGCTCTGACCTAGAATTTAAGGTTTATCGCATAGATCCCTTCCAAATTCATTTAGAAACTGACGTAGATGTTAAATCTCCGCCACTCGTGGATGATGTGAAGTCTAGCAAATTTGAGTATATTGATTGGCGATCAAGTAGAAGAAATGAACTACCATATATGCAGTGTTAGATTATCAAAATAGCTTGTACATTTCTCTAAATTGTGTCAAGGTATATGATTGGGGTACCAATTTTCAATCCCAACTAACAAAGCATTGCAACATTTAAACTGACATGTCGTACAAACATTTCTATAAAAAAAAAGTATCTATGTACTACACAGTGAAAATTAATAGCCATCAATGGCAGTAACTCAGAAGTCACTTTTACAAAACATGTTTAGGAACTAATTGGAGCATTACACAACCCCGTCTCCCTACCTAAACTGAGCACAACACCCAAACACCGAGAACGACCAAACTATACCCTGTATACATTAACTAGTTCAAAAATCCTGTTTATTTACTGTTAAAGTTACACTGAACCTCTTTCTTCAAAAGTAGTAAAAGCACAAGAGGCTTTGACCAATGGTTGGAGATAAACACTATCTAAGGATAGAGAATTACATAGCCAACAAAATCAATGCATCAAACCTTGCTGACACCTTCCTCGCTATACAGTTGTGTTTCACCACTTTCCAACTTCTACAGCCAAATGATGTAGAGGATCACCCAATACATCTCTGGAATGAAGACTCCATTCAACACAATGCATCTTAGTTGTAGATTTTTACTGGCTTCTCATATGTATGGCGATTCTGCAACAAATACAAAAGTGCAATCAGAATGTAATCATGTCCAAGTACAAATATTATCTGGACTCAAATATGTGGACAACTTGGCCTACATGCAGTGATGAAAAACCAACATTGGTGAACATGCTTCAAGGGGAAATGAAAACAGAAGCTGCATCTTACCTGATTAGCAGCATAAGATCTTTTAGGAGTACTGTCAGAGTGCTCCAGCCCAAGATACTGCTCCCAAGCACCATAAACATCTCTTCTCTATAGGAAGATGGACAGCACAGATGAAATTCAAATTATGACAGAAAATAAATGAAATGTAATTTAGAACAGAAACATAGTTATGTTCAATATACAAACCTGGAACCGACTAGAAACAATGTCAGTGTCCCGAAGGTACTCCGGGCGACCTAGCGAAAGAAATGCAAACTTCCACTGGCAATGGATAAAATTAAAATATTAAATACATATTAAATTGCAACGCATCAACTAACAACATGCATTAATCCATATATGACTGTTGGTTGCCTCTCTTTTAATCTAATCAAAAAATCAGTAGGTAACTTTGATATTACCTTCGCAAATTCCTCATCCGCAACCTGTAATTTCTTCTGTATTCGAATTCTAATTTCTTCCAAGGTCTCACCTTCGTGTATAACCAAGAAAAAAGGTTCTCCGAAATTTTGAATTTGCTGATGAAGGACAAAAAAAATTAGTGCAATTAAGATATTATAATTTGTGGTTGAAGGGAAGCGCCACACATCAGGAAGAGAAGAAAACATTTGAACTAAATATGTAGTTGCATCTACCATTTGATTCTGAGCGGTGTCTTTAGTGAAGTGGTAGACATGAATTACACGGTCATTGGGACCAAGATTTTTCTCTTCCTCTGGGACCTACGCATAACACAGTTAAACATCAACATAGAGCACTCCTGAAGTCAACCAGGAGTACACAAAGGAGAGGGAAAGACCTCTTCAGCACGTAGCGTCCAGTATTGGTCATTTATGTTTTCGATCTTTTCACCTTGGGGAAAGACCTGCAGGTGTGACACAGCACAATTAAAGAGCTATTGAAAAAGCGAAATATAAATCGCTTGCTAATCTAAGCTGCACAATACAATGGAATAGTGGATAAGTCAGACCTTGTATATCTTATGATAGAAAACTTCGAGCAACCTAAGTTCTGCATCCGGATGAGACAATTCAACCTGATCCAAAGTTCAACACACTAGTTACAAAAAAGCAAACAATCCACAAAAGAACAAAAGCAGAAAATGGTACAGAAGTAGCATGCACAAAGGCATTTAAAAAAGAAGGTTTGAATCAGTTGGTGGGTGGCACTGACAAGCCAAGAGGCTAAAGCATTCACCTTAGTTTTAAGATCACTGATTACATCCCCCACAGTGCTCTGTTTCGGCAGCCTTATCGTCTGAATAACCACCTGGTTAAAGGACAAAAGTATCAAAACATGTTGAACATTAACAAACCATAACTCTAAGATCTGTTAGGCATACTCACTTCATCCTTGGTAGCATGATGAAATGCAACTTTCAGGGTTTTCAAACCTTGTAATTCAGGCAGAGGGATGTCCAACACTTCATAGTACAATATATCTGAAGTCTGTCACAAATTGGTGTAAGATTAGTGATCATCCAGTTTTCAAGAAGTCACTATAAAACAATATATCACCTAGGGCACTGTTATTATTACCTGATTGTAGTGAACCAGCATATCAGTCAAACGATCTACCCCACGGTACTTAATTGGCTGAGGTTTGGGTTGCTGGGAGTAACAGTTATGAGAGGTGAGCCTAACTTTGGATGGATCATCCAACCCCAGTTGTTGAGCTACTCGCTCCACAACATCATCATAGGTATGAAGTTTTGACCTTTAATATCAAAATCCAAAATTAGGAAAAAATAATAATATTGAACCACCTTTAGATCATATATGGGGCATTTGGTAGCAGAAATGCATTGGCATATATTCATAACCATCAACCACAGTTCAAACTTACAATTCTAAGCTGAAATCATCCTCTTTGGGTTTCTCGAATGATCGGAAATGAACAACCTGAGACATATCACATCATAAAAAAAACGCAAGTCAGGGTAAAACCCTAAACTTGAATTCACAAAGGATATATACCTGAATACAAAACACATCGACCTAGTACATGTATAACACTATCAATGAGCATATAAGGGAAAAATTACTAGACTATCAGACATAATAGTCAATTAGGAAGACAGTCTCAAGTTTGTAACGACTACAGCTATTCGCATAACAGGGCCTCAAACTTTTGTAACATCACATTCACATCTTATAAATAATGAGAAGTAAAAACACTGAAGAATGAGTAATCCTCCACTAAACATTTTTAAGTCTTGCATGATAATATATAAGCTCTTAGGCTTATAATTGCCAATTGGGTTTGGGGTTGGATGCGCTATTTCAAATCAAACCATTATTCCCACCACAGAAGGAAGCACGAAAGCCAGCTCATTTCAGATTAAGATACTAGCAAAAAAACATGAAGCAAAGCAATTTACAAAGGGATAAAAAGCTTCTGCTTTAAATGCTTTTTCTCAAAGTGGTAGGGCCATACATTAGATCAAGCTTCGCTGGAGTATGTTATCACAGGGTAGCCAAATGCAGTAAAAAGCACAAAGAAATAAAAAAAAGTAGTTCCCAATAGGGTAGATAGAAGCCTTGAAAGTCTTACAAGACGATTGTGCACAAAATCCAAAAAAGATGGCACGTCTGGATAGCGGAACTGATTTTCATCTGGATTTGGTTTTTGGAAGCAAACAATGTCGCCATCCTCAAGCTGCAACAGACAGAAGACGTAAATTACTCACCAAAAATAATAAAAGTGGCATGCAACAGATGCTCATGAAAGTTCAAAATATTAGAAACATACCTGGCTGGCTCGAAAGGTGAATTTCTTGTCAATGGGTTCACACATGACAGTGGGCTCATACTTAATTTCCTAAACATTAAAGTGCCAGTAAGACATCATAGGTTTACAACCATAGCAATAAAAATCAACGGCCACATATACCATCTTACTAACAAAGCAGCTGAATATGCAGTTTGAGATCAGAAAAATTCAACTCAAAGCTCATGGGTCTCAGAATCCATCAACAGACAAGACTGGATTTCCATACAGAATCCAAATCATTTGACAGTACTATCCCAGGTTGCTAGGTCAAAAGGACACAAAGCATGTATTCAACACCAATAAAAGCTGAAATACCAACTCTAGTATGCTACCAAACCAACTTCTACACCATGACTTCGCATGACAACATGATGTAACATGCCAGATCCTATCTACCCACTACATCAGAGCCTTTATCTCTATGCAGACAGATTCAATGTAGCAGTGCTAATCAAGAAGTTAGCTAAGAATTATAGAGGTTCTTGGAAAAAATGTTGCTGCAACAAACCTCATAAAGGTTGATCTCCTCATCAGGGGCATAGCCAGCCAATTCATTTAATTTTGACAAGTTTTCAACTGGCTTACCAGTGCTCTTCACGAAAAGTCTTCCAACATAACTAATATTATGGAGAAACAAGCATAATATCAGACATGATACTCTTTATTAGGCATCATTACAAGAAAGGCTAATCGAAAGATATCAAAGTACCGTAGTTCTTCTTTTTCAGGATCATAAAGCTTAAAGAAAAGCAGGATGTCATCCTTTGTCTTGTCAGGTGGAGATATAGGGTGTAAATCCTGGATAAGAATACAGAAAATCAGATAAAGAGCCTCAAAGATCATTCAAGGAAAGAAATAGTCTTTAGATGCAAGACAATATTACCGGTCCAAGCTTAATTTCCAAGAACAACTTCAGTTCTGCATTATGAACCTTGTTTGATACCTCCCTCAACTGTCCAACCTAACAATAGAGGGAAGAAATAAAGATTGAAGAAACAGGATTGATCCATATGCATACTCGCTTCCATAAAGAAACAAACAAGGTCACCATCACAATGTTGTGGCTTAGCAAGCGGTAACAGGTAAACGAAGTTTAGCTATTCAACAATTAGCTTCAAAAAGGTATGAAGCAACATTCCTATCCCAAACAAAACAAAAATAAAACACCAAAAAGAAATCAACTAAAGACACTTGAAACAGAAAAAAGAAATATTCATAGATAATTACAGATTGTGTTTCCTCCACAGGTGTCAATGGACGGTTTGGACGATATGTATGGTTTTGACGCTTTGCCCACAGCCAAAACCGCTGAAATTGCACTGGTATGCCAAACTCCCTAGCAACCTCCTCCTAAATAAAATCATTTTATGAAGAATAAGGAGAACAGTGAGATGATGTGTTAATAGAACTATTGGCAATAAATAATTATATACCCACTAGGACAATTTTTGGACATAATCTTATATTCAAACTAGCATCGAAGCAGACAACAATATTTTATTTTGCAACTCACGTGATGTTTATTGTTTCTGCCTATCTCATTACACTAAATTTAATGAAGATACCACCATACATGTGATAATGCAAAGCAACAATTCCCTATATGATAAAATTCTAGTTGTGTTTTTTGGCTCGTTGATATGAATTGGGAGTTAGGACTCAGCAGGCAGAGCATTTTCTACAAGTTATAGAAAAGTTATCTTTCAAGATTCTGTTAGGATTTGCCTGGTAGGTTTAGGAGTCCTATACCTAATTGTATCAGCAGCCCCTATTCAATAAATAGGAGCTGCATGGGGTTTTCTAGGGTAAGACAGATAACACGAAAACCAGGAGCCAAGGGTGATAGAGAGATCTAGCAGGGAGTTGGGGATTAGCATAGGGATTTCAATAAGTACTTGTAATCAAGTTGTTATTCTCCATAGTGCTAGTGATCTCTCTCGTAAGTGGACGTACGCCAGGATTTGACTGAACCACAACAAAAAATGGTGTGTGTTCTGTGTTCTGTTCTTCAAGTTCATCTATCATATAACTTTGGTTAAATCGTATAAAGTACCAGTAAAGACCAGAAGAGATCCTAGGGTGCTAAACCATAATAATTCTGTCTAATAGAAATTTCTTTATTGCATACAAGACTTCATTCTGGAACCTTTCAACATGACAATTTGAACAAATATTTTGAAGTCTTAATATAATGAATAATATTTTGAGGAAGAAAAGTGGGCAGAAAGCACAAGCCATTCACATATGGGCAATAAGATTTCAAGAGGAAATAAAAAAATATTGTGTCATTGCAAGTAATAGGCAAAATTGGTACACCACCAACAGAGCAAGAACATACCTTGAAAAGGTTGAAAGGCATCTGCTTCTGAATACGAAAACTTTTGACTTTGTCATGATCCACAAGATCAAAATATATGTCCTTCCCAATTTGCTCCAGCAGGTTCTCGTCCCGGGCAACCTGAAGGATTCACACAGGCCACTATGTCAGAGAATACGATACAAAATCACAAGTTATTTTGAGAAAGGTTGAACAACTAAACCTTAATGATAGTATATAGGTGTGCCTCTGCCTTCTCTTTCTTCTTGTGCTCCTTTTCTTCTTGTTCTTTCTTCAACCTCTCCTGAGACAAGACAATGTTTGAAGTTGGGGTTTATCTGTCAGAAGAAATTTAAAACAGAAGGCATACTAAACAGATGTGTGTATCTATTTAAACAGATGTGTGTATCTATTTAAACAGATGTGTGTAAAAAGATACATAGAGATATGGTAAATAGATATAACAAATATGTACAGTATACACTCAAATGACCAAGAGAATGTCTAAAAATGACAATGACAATCTGAACTAAATGAAAAAATTGAACTTTTCAATAACTGTTAAAGAGAAAATGAAACAGAATAATATGACTAAATCTGAGAGAGAAAGCATAGGCTTATTTTACTAGTAATTCATTTTTTTCTCTTATCCAAGCAAATAAATTTTACTGGATTGATACGGGACTTTAATCTCATGTATATATACATGCATCAAATTTCTTGAAAGAATCATTAAGTATCCAAAAATTTGAACTTGGAACAAAATCTCACCCGTAGATGTTCAGCAATGTCCTTCTCATCAACATTGCAGATTATTTTATCCTTGTCAGTTTCACGCATGTACACCAGCATGTACGCGTTTGAGTATTTTGTAAATTTGAAAGGAGTGTTGTTAAATCCAGGGTTTGTCTGCGGTAGCTGTCAAATCAGCAAGTTATGAGAAAGGACTACAACTTCAGGTAAGACATTGACTGAATATATTTGAGGAGGTAAAAAAGATGCAATAGAGCATGAAGATTAAGAAATGGTTACCTCTTCCTCACCACCATACTGCTCCTCCAATGCCCTCTTTATATCCTCTTTCGTTACTCTCTCATCATCAAATTTGTACCTGTGAAACAAATCTTTATGGCATGATGATAGAATAATAATTACCAATGATTAGCAGTGGGAGTAACTACTTTCTGCAGTCCTATATGCATTTCTCATGATTCAATGTATGAGAATGTGTACATTCATGTATGCTTCTGAAACTTTCTGAATGTGAACCCCACAACTAGGATTGCTGTTGTAAAATCATAAAACTCATTTTAAGTTGTCCACACACACAGAAAGGACACAAAAAGTGTGCACATTTGAGCGGCTATATGACAGAAATATAAAGAACCAGATGCATACCACTGGTCAGAAAGCGTCGGCCTGATAAAGGCATAGTAATGTCCACCATGCACCCCACCACTGTGTACCAATACACTGCAAACAACCAAAAAATACCAAAATACAATATGATCCTATCTATTCCATAATGGTAAGAATATTACAGAATTACAAAGAAGCAATCCCAACAAATGTTTGTGAATCAATTTAAATATGGAAATTAATGGGAAAACTTATTCCCCAGCCTATAGTCATGAGTAAAGCTTCTATTTATGTAAGGATGGTAAGAAGTTAACCACAGATGTATGTGAGCATAAACTGACTTGATTGTTCCTTAACCAAATAAAAGTGCCCTTTTGCAAGAAGGAAAAGGGTATGCACTTATATATGGAAATTATCTAGCTTTCATTTTTACATGAACGCTTGTTCATGTATACCAAAGGCACAAACTAAGACACAAATAACTACTACAGCACTCCAGGAATTTTCAAGATGTCAATCAAAGTATCCTCGCAGCAAAAATTTTGACCGTATCCAGATGTTGAAGGACAACGTTGCTTAGTTTGTAAATATACTGACGTCAGAAAAAGGGGATTCGACTAAACATGCAAAGCCATTACTTTAAGTATATGAACTCATCAGTGGCAGGATCTGGAGTCCTACCCATATACCTACCACTAATTAGTGGATCCCACAATCATAATCACTATACAGGGAAACCACTACAAAGCTTGACTAGGATATTAAGACATAGTAAAACCGTTGGTATATTACCTGTGAAGTGTGTACAGGTTGCGAACACTCCTATCAGCTTCAGGTGATAAATATTTTCCATTCTCTTGATCAAGGTCAAGTTGCAAAGGGAACTCATAACGGTCATTAATCTACACAATGAGAGCAAAAAATAGAGCTTTAAACTGTTATTGAAGGAAAACAAAATATATATGCATATATATATATATTGAAGCAAGTTTTGTAGATTACAATTCAAAACCACAACCGCCAATCTAATCATACATATTAGTTCCAATCAGAAAGAGTCACAAAGAAACAACCATTTGTGCTAAGCATTCCAGTGCTTTAAGAGGTAGATAACTCATGAAGTAAACAAAGCCTCACTATGACTAAATTAGACTTTGCCCAACTGACTGCCTAATTGGCACCAAATATTTTATACGAATTCAATGATAGGACTCAATCCCAAACAAAAGACCTCAGCACAACAGAAATGTCATTTTCTACAATTTTAATTTGGAGATGCAACTGTTTAAATTAACATACAAAGGGGCAACAAAGCATGATTCAGGTCCAGTGACTCGAGTTACATACCGGAATAAAACAAACATACAATAAGGGCATTCATGATAACAATGCATAGATAATAGAAGTTATGTGAATTTCAACCTTCACCATGGTGTCACGCATAAAGTCATATTCAAACCGTTTCAGTTGAAGTTGAAGCACAGGCGGAAAGTCAATGAACAGGACACCTTTCTTAGCATCCTGAAAATATAAATGAGAAGTGCAAAATGGTCATTAAAGAAGTCTTAGCCATGCTTATTGCAAATGCACACTGCCCTAGCCCGTTAAAGATGGGAGATGGGATGACATAGTCCAGCCACAAAGCAAACAACAAAGGCAAAAACATTTACCCATACAAAGTCATGCGCCTTGCTTCTGTTTCCAGGGCAACATGATACAATAACTGTTTATGATATTCTATTGTGATTTCATGACTTCAAATACAAATCTGTATACCAAGTATTGCGGACCTGTCTATGATATTCTTTGTAAGTTACCATCCTCCGCCATCGTCATTTCCACCTTCTTTGGAGACTAGATATTAAACTCTTTACTCAAATTTTTGTACAGATAACAGTCATGAGTCATGACACTGAATATAAGGATTTGACTTTCTGGGATTGGGTCCCACCACAAATACAGTCTGGTTGCACTTTGAACAAGTAGATATGTCACAATTATATAGATACGGAATATCCTACCAAATATTTAGCAACCTACATATAATCCTACAAGATCAAAGACCAGCAATCATTGATCTCTATTTTTTTAAGTTCTTGCCTCCAAATTACTCATTAAAAAGTACTAATTTCTGCCTTGAGTCAGCCATGACATTCCACAATAATTGGGAAACTAGAGAACTTGCCTTTGGCACATGTACACCAAGATTGGTTGAACAGAATACTCAACCCAAGTAACATTGTAAGGGTTAACGAAAGTTAAGTACAGAGTACACACGCGCACAGAGAGAGAGATAAGGATTGGGGTTGAACTTTGCAGCCATCAGGACGAGAATCTAAGGAATCTCAACAAAGAATTCCAAACATGAAGAAGTATCGTCACATTAAGAATAATGATTTGAATATTCAAAATTGGTATTCAAATAGGCTTCTTAATGACAGTGTTAATCGTAAATTACTCTTTTGGATATATCGGGATTCTCAAGCAAAAACCTGGTTGAGATTCTGAATACATATCTGGAGAAATATTCTTTAATATCTAATATTTCATATCTTATTAGGTTTCCTAAATTGTACAGTCTATTCTAGATTATGTTTTCTGAATGTATTAGGTTTAAGTTCCTAGATCTAGTATGAATAGGTTTATTTCTAAGCCTATATAAGGTCATTGCTAGATTGTATTCTGAGATTGAAGTTATCAATAAGAAAACCCAAAAAAATTAGAATAGTAACTCTTGTGTTTAGGCTTGTGCTTGTATTTTGCTAATGGATTCTAGCCATATCTTCCATTAAGGTTTCGACATTTGACGAAACCTTGCTGACTATCGTGATTACGCTTCCGTTCCGTATTATTTGGTACCAGAGCGAGGATTTGCCCGCTCGATAGGAGACGGTTCATGGGACGAAATCACCTTCACCAACCTCGCCGACGCTGGTCGGGCGATTAAAACTATTAAAAAGGATTTACGGGATTATTTTCAAAAAGTGTAGTTGACCACTTCGAAACCTTCTGACAGCAGACACAATTTTGTGAGAGACTGCAAGATACAACGGATGAGCTTCGACAGTTAATTATGCAATTGAAAGTAAATCAAAGAGGAGATGCTCATCGCACCGCAGGATTCGCCCAAGGTCGTGGACATCACCAAAAATTGTGCTACATGGAGATTGATGATCAATGCGCTATGGGATTTGCCCATAGACATGGCCATCAACAAGGTCGGCATATCGGAAGATTTGCTTATAAATGTGACCAAAATTTTGAAGAAACTGCCCAACGAGAGCTCATGGAATTTTTCAATTTCAATCAAATACGTCAAGGATGTGGTGATTATATCTCTTTGGAACATCTTTATGAAGAAGAGGGTACTTTTCATGAGATTCACATGGACGACGCTTATGTGTGTAGGAGACCATGGCATTCTAATGTTAATGACGATTATCGCAAAGTCGATACATACATGCTTGGGATGAAGTCGCGTCACACTGAAATCAAGCCTACAAGAAAGAACATCAATAGTGACCATCACGACGTGTGTGAAAAGAAACATGAAGAAGTCACTTTGAAGGTTGAAGACAACATGAGTGATCATCCCGAAATGTGTCAAAAGAGAAACATGAAGTCACTTTGAAGATGGAAGACACCCATTGAAGACAAAAGAGTTGGATCATTCACCACATCGATACCCATGTCATGCAAGCCAAGTTCTGTTCAAGATCAATCCAAAGAGGAGTTCAAATTTGAAGAAGCTTATTCTAAACTTGTCTATGGTGTTAGATTCATGGTAATCCCTTCTAGCTTTGATGATATTAGGAATAAGGGTTTATCATGCTTCTGCCCTACTAATGATCCAGCTGCATTCAAGATGAACTCGAGGTCAAGTTCTTTCCAAGTGGAGGAGACTGATACATGACGAGAATCTAGGGAATCTCAACAAAGAATTCCAAATGGGGTTGAACTTTGCAGCCATCAGTGCCATGGCCAAATGGGACTCTAGTGACTGCGGGTTTTTTGTTCAATCTGATGATTCTGGTTTTATTTATTATATTGTCAGGCAAATCTAAAAAATTTGGATTAAAATGATAAATAGGTTTTAAGTTAGCAACTGAGAACAAGGCAGACGTTGATGGGTGCAGCCACAATCTTACTCAATTCAGTGAAGATAAATTTACCTATAGTTCATGCAATTAACAGCCTGCAAACTGAATAGAGTTACCAACCTGTAATCCATTCTGTTCAGCATGATATTTGTTATCACCCTCAAGACGTTCCACTTCTACATACTTATCAAAAGAAGCATATACATCGCGACACCCTTTGACATCAAGCTGAAGGTCTGTCGGCATGTAAAAAATAAAGTGTCATCCAAACAACAGCTTTAAACAGTGAGTGCATGCAAAAACATATTTAAATAAAATTAAAAAAAAGAGTACCGTAAAATGACTCCTTTCTTGTAGATTTGTAGTCCACATTAATGCATTCGATGTAGTTCATATGGTGACCTTCAAATAACTTCTGTATGGTTCCCTCTACAACAGTTCCCTGCAAACGAAGTGAAAAAGTAAAAATACAAAGACTGAAAGTTCGAAAGAAGTTTGCCAAAGCTCCAAAACTCGTTATATATTTTTAATCATAACAAAAAAAGCGATCAATTCAAGTTAAATGAAATCATTTACCTTCATTTTGTCTTCAAGTTTTTCACACAAAACCCTGTTCAGTTCTTGCACATCATGCTGCATAAATGAATCATATGTATCCCATCCAAACGACTTTGTCAGCTCTTTCGTTGCAACACTATTGTCACTGTACTGGAGTTTGTAAAATAGACTCTGGAGAGCCAATGGTATGCTTTGTGATGGCAAATCATTCTCAGTCGTGGGCATATGGTAAACTGCCTGAAATATATATATATATATATCTATGACATTAAAGCTCTTCACATCACAAGACAGCTACTACTGAGGTAGAAAAGAAGGCACACAGCTGACCTTTCTAAAATAAGGAATATGATACAGGGTCTGCAGGAGAGAGTTCATGTAGCATGTTGCTCCTTGGTTCTTAAGACCAACGAACCCTGTTTCCTTCTTTGAGTCATATGTCCAATAATCAACAACCCTGCGAACGAGAACCTCCGCTTCAATTATAACAGCATCATTGACTAGATAATCTCTGCTGGGATCGTACAGCTCACCGAGAGGCATAAAGGATGTGAAACCCCAATCACTTTCCCGTGCATTGAACTGATGTTGTGTGTCTGTATCATGCAACTTGGACGCAATTAATATATATAGCCACACTAAAATGTACTTTCTGCATTTTTTTATTAAAATAAGGATACAAATGGCAACACTATGTTAAGAATGTGGTAAATTATTGCTACCAGAACTCCATTAAATTGAAGCTGTTAAAAGACCATCAAAGTTCAGAATTTCAAAGGCTAACCTAGTGCAAATAAATAGCAAGGAAAATACATAGCTATGTAAGACGTGGTGAAATTCCCAATCGTATAATGCTTACCATGCAATGAGTTCGTCCAATGTGATTGAACTTTTATTGGGCTATATATGTTGTAACAAACTACAAAGTGAAGATCTAATCTAATATATCAACAAGAATAAGAAGAAATATTCTATGCTACTCTCTTGAATTCCACAACTGACAAACTGCTCACACACTCCTTGCTTGAAAATCACACCCTCATTATAGCTTAAACAATTACATCATTATTTTGTCCAAAATTAAAAAAAAAAAAAAAAAAAAAAAAAAGAACTAGTCACACAGTGGGTGATTTGTATAAAACATAGCCATGGAGATACCTTTGCGTACGGAATACTTATTATGAACTTGATTGATAACTCCCAAGCTAAATTGTGCATATCTACTCCAGCCATATGGCAAATTTGTAGAATCCGCAACATCCAAATACATAGACAAATGATCCACATTGTTTCCCTTGGGAAAAATAAGCACACGCCTGCCAAATCAAAGCAAAGATATATGTATCAAAGAGCAAAGAGGACCAAGTATATCAAAGCAAAGCAGCAATATGAAAAAGCAAAAGAAAAGAGATGGTTACGATACCATTTATAGCCACCAACAACAAATATGTCAGAGTAAAGCTTCTTTGTATTCATCCTAGAAAAGTTGTCAATTCTCCATGTAAATCTCGACGAAGGAGGATCTTCCACTGGCTGGGTCTCCACATTATTAGCATTTTCCAGTTGTGCAACAACTAATGATTTGCAAAGGCAACAAAAGTAAAGAAATAAGTTACAACGTTTTCATGCTCCCATTACTTCACAATAAAGACCCAAGAATATAATATAAAACATTGACATTGTGTGCCAAGAATGATAAAGGACTTGACAACTCTCAACAGTTCAATTCGACTTAAAAACACTTGAAACAAGGACTTGCTGAACAGATCAGCATACCTTCCATGGGCTGGTGATTGTTTTCGGGCAAATCCGACGGTGGAACAAGCATCTCCTCATCCTCAGGTTGCTGCAACAAACCACAAAACAGTCAGAAACAAAATCAGAGCCCTAGTTGGCGGCACAAAGCACAACAATAAATTTCCAACAAAACCCTAAGAAATCTTAAACACCAGTTCAAACCGCAATAGCGAAATCACAACAAAGCCGACAGCAAGCCCTATAAAATCCCAAATTCCCTGAGCGCGATTAATCCGGAAAAGATAAACAAAGCAGGAGAGAACGAAAGAAACGCCCGGAAATACATAGAGGCTCTGAGGAAATAGAGAGATGCATGTAGAGCTTGTAGAGAGAGAAAGAGAGGAGAGAGAGAGAGAGAGGGGCGTACATCAATAGGGGCAGGAGTCATGACGGTCATGGCGGAACGGATGGTCGGGGCTCTGTGAGTGTGGGATTAGAAGTAAAAAGCCAAGTGAGCACACAAAATGGCGATCACCCGAGAGAGGAGAGAAAAAGAGAGGTTATTAGTCTTTGCCTATCTCTGTGGACTGGCTACTTCCGTAATCTCGACACCGGTTCTCGACACCTTCTTTGCCAGGCCCATAATCACTCCTAATGTGAAAGGGTAGAAAGCCCACATTTTTTTTGTTGAGAATGAGAAATTTTTTTGTTGAGAATGAGACTATTCATATGAATTGAAGATAAGCACAACAAGGTGTAAGTGCGCGAACAACAACGTGTAAGTGCGCGAACAACAACGTGTAAGTATGCGAAGGAGCTTGGTTTATGCGAAAGGAGCCTGGTTTATGCGAAGGAGCGTGGCTTCTCCAAGATTGAAGTCAAGGGCGACTCTATTGGTGATTGACATCGTGAATGGAGTCTTAACCCCTCTGTGGAAGTTACTCAAACTAATTCATGATATCAAATTCTTGAGTAATTCCTTTGACGTTTTGAGTAACATATGTTTAGGAAAACAAATTTTGTGGCTAATGTTTTAGCCAATTGCTTTTGCCTTCGACATTGTTAACCTTAAGTGCATTAGAGGCACCTCTATCTAATATATTGTTTCTTCTATCAAAAAAACAAGGCATAAGTACGATAGATTTAATCGAGACAATCCAAAACCAAAGATAAAACCCAGGAACAAAAGCACACATGAACTGCTTGTAGCCTTCTCTGAAGTACATACTAATAATTGAAATGGAATGTCCTCACTGGTCATTTTGCTTCAGCATGCACCAAAGATAAAACCCAGGAACAAAAGCACACATGAACTGCTTGTAGATCTAGACAACAACTTATTTGAAAAAAAATGGGATAAAAAGTTTGGGTGTTGTCCAAATTATTGGGTGTTGTCCAAATCTGTCCAAAATTAGTTTGTGGAGCTATATATAGGTACGTGCATGTGTATATATCTTGATTTTGAGTTGATTTAAGAGTTTTATTTGAGTTATATAATATTGATTTTGAGTTTTATTTGAGTTGAATTAATAGATTTGAGTGTGAATGAGTTGATTGATTTTGATTTGATAATATATATAAAGTTGTTATTAATAAGTTGTCGATTTTGATTGAGCATATATATATATATATAGGGTGTTGATCCATGATATGAATTAATTAAGTTGTTGATTATATATTGATTATGATTTTGTGATGATTGATGTGTTGATATATAATATTGTTATGTAATTAGTAATTAGTATATATATATATGTAAAACATATATATATATATATATATATATTTGCATAATTATTAATTTGATATTAATTAATTGTTGTAGAATACTAAATGATTTGAAATTTTATATATGAAATTAATTAATTAGAGTTATACATATATATATATATATATATTTTGTTATCTTTTCAAGATATGGATAAGAGTTAGATTTCGCTTCCAAAATAGGACAAAAGATATGGTAAATAAGTTATTAGTTTTATTAAATATGCGCTGGCTAATGCTAATGAGAATACAATTTTCTATTGCCCGTGTATGAAATGTCAGTGTCGCAACGATATGCATCGATTTGCGATTGATAAAGTATGGCAGCACCTAAAGAGTAACGGGTTTTGGAAAAAGTACACATGTTAGATGTATCACGGTGAAACATCATCAGGGGGTCCACAAGATCATGGGAAATTTTCTAAGACAGGCAGTAATGATCCAACAACGGTCTTCATCAACAATATGTTTCCTTATGAGAGCGGTGTATGCTCTGAAGGACAGTATATGTCTTAGTTGGTGCAGCCCTTCCTTAGAGTTGTCAACATTGCGGGTATTGACAAGTACAACAAACTACTTTCTTTCCAACAGACCCCCTTGTACACCGGTTGTCAGAGGACGATTATTGAAAGTGTGATGGACGTAATAAAGATTAAAGTTGAGACAAAATCGACCGTGAAGATTGTTGATGATTATCTACAGTACACTGCTTCGATGCTGCCCCACGGACATCATCTTCCTACCACTCATCATAAGGTCCGATGTATCCTAAAAGATCTTGGGCTTTTCTACATCAAGATCCATGCATGTAGATATGACTGTGTTCTCTTTTGGGGTAAAGATCTAGAATGGAATGACATTGGTAGCTTTGAAAGGTTGAAAATCGAGAAAGACGCTCGACAATACACATGGGATGCGCCATACTTGTGGCGCCACTGTGGAGACCAAGTCATGCGACGTTGTGTTCCCGAAGACGAGCATCGGTCCATCTTAGACTTCTGTCACAAGGAGGCGTGTGGAGGACATTTTGGACCAAAAAGAACTGCTAAAAAGGTGTTGGAAGCCGGATTCTATTGGCCAACGATATTCAAAGACGCTTACGCGACCTGTACTTCATGTGATCGTTGCCAACGAACAGGTAATTTAGGTAAGAATCCTATCATTGTTGTCGAAATATTTGATGTTTGGGGTATTGATTTCATGGGACCTTTTCCTTCATCTAAAGGCTTTCTTTACATTTTATTGGTTGTTGATTATGTGTCGAAATGGGTGGAAGCAAAAGCCACCAGGACTAATGATTCTAAAGTTGTTGCAGAGTTTGTCAAAACTAACATTTTTGCTAGGTATGGAACTCCACAAGTTTTGATAAGTGATGGTGGATCACACTTTTGCAACCGAACCATTGAGGCTTTGCTCAAGAAATATGGAGTCACCCACAAAGTATCAACGCCATATCATCCTCAAACAAGTGGCATGGCCGAAACATCCAATAGAGAAATTAAGCAGATTTTGGAGAAGACTGTAGGACCAACAAGGACAGATTGGAGTGATCGTTTGGACGATGCACTGTGGGCCTACAGGACTGCGTTCAAGACGCCGATAGGGATGTCGCCATTTAGACTTGTTTATGGCAAGGCATGTCATCTTCCAGTGGAGTTGGAGCACAAAGCATGGTGGGCTGAAATTTATAGAGGTTATGTGCAAGAATGTCAAGATTCTTCAGTCAAAAGGGCACCCCCTGAACAGGCGTAAAAGTGGGTGAACTGGTCCTCCCAATGGCTGCAACGCTCATAGGAATCACTTTTCCTTGAGAAAAACGGGTTGTATTCCTAATTTCTCTTTGAATCCTTCATATGGTTTTTGTTTTCAATGATTTGCTACTGTTTTATGGCAAGATTAACTAACCATATGATTTTCATGTGTTTCATGGCCTCCACATGCGACAAGTCACGATGGAATTGCGTGAACGATCTCCGAAAGCGCATGGACTTGAGCATGGAAGCATGGAGCAGCTTATATAAATGCAGTCTATATGACAGACTAGCAAGTAAGCTTTACTTTTTGAGTAATTTCAAAGTTCAATAACCTTGGGGAGGATAAAATTTGTTCCTCCCTTCTCCACCCTCATTCTATGCTTGAGACGTTTATCTTTGCAGGTTTTTATGAAAATCCTAAAACATGTGCATTTGGCTACCTGCACCACTAGCCCACATGTTGCTCGTTGTGCGCTGCTGCCGAGCAATGTGCTCTGACGCATGCACAGCTGCCGAGCGCTGTGCCCTGACACACATGCGCTGCTGCCGAGTGATGTGCTCTGGCGCGCGCATCTACTGACCGTTGTGCTGCCGCGTGCACCTACTGACTATTGTGCTGCCGTGTGCACTTGCTGAGCACTGTTGCAAGGGCCTACCCCTGTGCGCGTGCACGCTGCTGCCAGGGCTTGCCCCCACGCACGCGTGCGTTGCTGCCGGGCACCGTATGTGCACCTGCCCTGTGCGCGTGCACGCTGCTGCTAGGGCTTGCCCCTGTGCACGTGTGCATTGCTGCCAGGCACTGTATGTGAACCTGCCTAGGCACTGTCGTGCTCTACTTCAGAGCACCTCATGTGCAAACGTGCACTGCTGCCATGCACTATATGTGCACATGGCTACCAGTTGCCGGAGCCTTGCACACTAATTGCTATGCACTGTCGAGCGCTGACCGCCAATTGCTACCGAGCGCTACCTAGGGCAGCTGCCGAGCACTGTCGAGCACTAGCTGTCGAGTGACAAGCACTAGTTCCCGTGCACCATGCACCATGCACCGAAGATGTTTTTAGGTCCACGTTATGAGGTATCCAACGTTGGTTTGTGTTATGCTATTAAAGAGAGTTTGAAATTAGAGAATCATCTCATTCATTGAACCTGCGTTATGTTTGATCAACGTTAGCACATTTTTCTATGTAGAAGTCCCGTTGAGAATATGGTAGGAGAATCAGCTACCGGTATAGGATGCCCAGCGTCTAGCTGCAGAGCAAAGGCTGCCCAGCGCCCTGCTGTCGAGCGCCTAGTGCTTAGCTACAGAGGACCAGTGCTGCATAGCTATCGTGTGCTAGTTTCCAACCACTGAGCACCTAGCTACCGAACATGAACTAGATTTTGCTCGAAGATTTAGCCACTGCTTTCTACGCTGAACCTCCAACCTATACAACGAGATGACTACTCTCGAGTCTCCACATTTTGGTATTGTATGCATGAGCGAGGAAATTTGCCGCTCACTTACATATTTACCCTTGAATGCTGCTCTAAGTCTTGAATGGAGATTAGAAACTGAGCAACACTGTTTTATGCTAAAGACATGCAGCTATTGAGCGCTGACTAGGAGCTACTAAGCGCTACATAAGCTGCCGACATGGTTGCCGAGCTGCCGTGCACGCAAGGTGAAAGATCCTCTTATGCTATGCCACAAAAGATGCCATTCTTATTGAAAATCCAAAGAGGGATTATGTAGACCGATGCAACTAATGTATGGATACCGTATACGCTTTTATGGTGTTGGTTGAAGGGCTAACACACTGGTCATGTGTTGCACCATTGTCTACCACATGCTGCTTATGTATCTATGGGATCACTACCCATCCCTGAAGAGGGACATGCAGGCACGTATAAATTCGTCCACGACTTACCATCATTGCATTGATGCACGACAGCTCGTAACTGTGTGCTAGGATTGACACGAAGTTGTAATCCTTGAACTCGGCAGGATAGTAACGGATCTCCAAGCCTTGAGTTTCATAATGTTCCAAATTGGACTGCCACAGTGCCCAATGATGATGTGTCGGATGAGATGAATATGTTCTAAGGTTGGATATGAGTCATTTTATTGCTCTCCACCTTAAGCTCCTTGATAGACGATCTCCTTAACCGCTACACTGCGGATTGTCACTTTGAGACTGTATTTGTGGGACCCTACACTTTTTAACCGTGGTTAATGGCGAGTTACTGAGGTTTAAGTCGCATTCGGTAACTTCGCGAGTTAACTACCACGTTCATTTTCGAGTTTTTAAAAGTTCTCCAAATACCTGATTTAATGACTCGATGTCATAGTACGTGTCGACACGAGTCTCCCGGTATTTTCAGATTATTTTTCGGAGCTTCGGTTTATTTTCTATGAATTTTCAAAGTTTCCGGTAACTTTTAATTATCAATCCGGTAAAAAGAGTTTTTACCATTTTACCTTTTACTTTTCACCTTCTTTAAATCTGGACCTTCAGATCTTTCCAAGATCTGATCTCGGCCGTTGGTTTCCCTATAAATAGGGGAGAGAGTTTTGACTCGATCAAAACTCTCCCCTCCCTTTCTCTCTCTCCCTCTCAACGCCTCCAGGCCGAGACTGAGCTCGACGGCGCTCCGCCGTCCGGCCACCAATGGCCGGCGGACCACCTCCAGATTTCTCCTCTCTTCCTCCTCTACTCATCCATACCCTCAGCTCACCGAGACAGCGACGGTGCAAGGAGATCAAGCGCCACTGCACTCGGCGGTCAACGGCCGGAATCCGGCGATCCAGGCGTCGGTTCGGCGCGTGAAAGGTACTGCTCTTCTTCTCTTCTCTTCCTCTTCCTTCTCCGTAGTCTTGATGTTCGAATCGAGCCTTAAATCAAAATCCCCTCTTCTCACTGTTTTTACTGTTTTCTGGGTTCCTGGGTTCTTGGCTCCGGCGACGTCTTCTGATGAGCTTCTCGAGCTCAGGTGAAGCTAGAAGCAACGGTTTAGGGTTGAGGAGGAGCTTGGAGGCAGCTGGTGGGGTTTTGGACCGAGGTAGTGAGCTGCTCGGTGTGCTGCAGCTGTGGAGGAGAAGCTGGGCTCGGTTCAGCGTGGTTCAGAGGGTGGAGTCCGGCAAGGAGAAGGCTGAGAAGCTGCTCGATCTTGGACTGGAGCAGAGACACAGAGGGTAAAGATTCCCTCTCTGAACTGTGTAATTCTTCAGTGTTGTTCAACCTGTTGTTGATCTGTTGATTTGATTGCTGTTGGAGATTATTCTGATGTTGTTTTCCTACTTGTGTCGAGAACTTGGTGACGAGGAAAACGAGGGAAACTCCGACGAAATTCCGGCAAGTTGACCGGAATCCGACAAAGATTCCGGTGATGCAGCGAATCCGGCAGAAATGCCGAGGAGGTAGTCTTTCGGTCCCTTCAAAGTGTGTTGTTTCCGTTTAAAGGAATTAAGGTTAAAGTAATCGGAAATTACGTAAGGAAACGTATAAAAACGGAAACTAACCGTATTTGGGAACCTTCCATTTTGGGAAACTTTCCATTTTGGGAAAGTTTCCATTTTGGGAAAAGTTACATTTTCAGAAAAATGGTTAAAGAATTGAAGTTCAACGAAGTTTGACACTTTTTGGTTAAATTGGTAAAGTGTTAAATTGTTATCGGAGAATGATAACTGAAATTCTGGAAAATGTTAAGTTGACCATGTTAAGTAAAGTTGGTGTTTCACGTAAATCGGTAAATCGACTCTTGGTAAATAAATTGATTAATGTGACACGTTGGGTGTCCATAGTAATTCAATGAATTATTATGTGACACCCTAACGTCAAGTTAAAGTGGTTAAAGAGAAGTTCGGAAACTAAGTCGGACTTTCGGTAAATGAGTAAGGAGTCGATAACCGGAAAAAGAAAGTCAAAAAGGTTAAAGTGCCATAAAAGGAAATTGGTTGGTCAACTTAGTCAATGTGGACATTCTTGGTCAAACTAGGAATGCTGAGGTTTGTTGACTCTTATTATTTCTTGGTTGCTAAGCTACTTAAATTATGCAGTGATTATTGGACGAGGTAGCTTACGCGATGACCTCGGTTCACCGAGGCAGCTCTTGGAAGCTTGGAGCTTACGTATGGGACGGCAATTCCAGGTAGGGAATCTGAACCCCCTTGGTAGTGGTTTTATATACGTATGAGAAAGTGCATGATTTTGTGTATGCTCATGGTCGATGCCTCGGGAAAGTTTTCTTTATATTAAATGATAAATGATTTATGATTGGGCCAAGAAAACCCGAGGCTAGACGTAAATGATTTTTATACGTCAATGTGAGATGTGTGGAGCACCGTTGTCCTGATTTCCGGTGCGTGACCTGAGAGTGACGGGACCTAGTATCTAGCACTCCCGCGGTGTCGAGACCGTGAACCTCTGGAGGGTGGTGCCTTGTTTATTTTATTTTTCCGCTTACGCTCGTCTCGCACAGAGTTAAACGAGTCGTAAGTGCGGCGTGTTGTTTATGAGCACTGTAGTAAATGGACACTCTCGCTACTACGCGTTTTCAAGCGCATAGGTAGTTGGCCCCGGTTTGCTGTGAAGACAAACCCGGGATTCGGTCACTGAGATTCGAAAGTCCTGCAGGCTGTATTGTTCACTGAGCGCTCTGGGCTCCTATGTTTTTAACATACTGCACAGTTTTCCTAAAGGATAAGAAATGATGTTTTTGTGTGCCAAGGATTTTCTAAATGGTTTTATTACGAGCTCAAATCTATATGTATATATACGGTTTTTGGTTTTCAAACCTATCATTGGTGGGCCTATATGTGAGCACGCGAGGACGACGCTCACCCCTACAACAGATTGTTTGCAGGTACTGTGACGGGAAAGATAAAGAGAGTTGTATGTGTGGAGCTTCATTCCTTCCTCGATGTTTGGTCCAAGTGTACTCCTTATTCCGGTTTTACCCTTCGAGTCATATACCAAAGCCTTTTTCATGAACAGTAAAGGTGTCATTCCGATTTGTTAACCATGTTGTATATTTTTATTGTTGTCGCTAAAGTTTTAAATTGTCCCCTTTATTTTGACCACCTTCCGCGAAATTAGAAAAACTCTGATGGGTGTTTTAAGAATTTCATGTGGTGCCACTCAAAGTATTAAAGTTTAAATTTTATTTTATTCACTAAAAAGCCTACGACTTTAGGTTAATAAGTTGTTGGCACGTCCTTCGAACGTGTTAGCTTCTTATTGGCTTAAATTCGTGGCTACTGTAGTTTACCCCAAGGGTGCTACAGTATTCCCGCCGTTAGGGGGAGATACGAACACCAGGGTTTAAGTGGGAACGACGTGAATGTCGTGGTTGGTCGCCACTAAGTCTCAACATGATCCCTATAGAACTATAGTGACGAGATCAATGTTGCATATGTCTGTAAGGAACGATGTCCTACCAAGAGGACATGGCTCGGCCAAATTGAGGTGGTCTTGATGCCATAACGCGATTATATTGAGATAGTCATGACACTACCCCCATGCCAAACGTTGGGGCTGATTCCAAGTACTGGAACGCTGTTTGCCATAGTGCTAGCGATCGTATTAGAGTCACAAAGTTTCAGCTTGCAAGCGTTGTGGTACAAGGCGCCATAATGTGGCAACATGGTGTCCTAGGCCTTGTGGCTCCCTGAAGGTTAGGTTGAGGCCCTTGGGTTCGATATACACTCGCACTGAGAGAGAAAGCAAGTTTGGCACTACTGGTCCATTGATCAGTGATACTCACTCTGTCTCATGTTAGTCTGAATTGTGACTATCGTTGGGGGATGTCTCAATGTCAAAATCCAATTCATAGAAAGAGATCTCTACAATGACTACACTAGTGTACATGAGGACGTGGGATGATGAGTTTATCGAACTACACGTTTGTTGATATGTCGACAAAGTGTATTGACCTAAAATGGGAAGATGCGACCCAGTCAAAGGGGTAGGTCCTTGGGCAGGTGTTGCCGATACCGCAAGCGTAAACCCTATCAAGTAAAACCTTTGTGAGTTAGCGTAGTGAGAACAAGAGTCTCAGACTCCTTTATGGCGCAAGGTTTCTCATAAACACGCACTGGGATCGACTACGATGAGATGTACTCTCGTGATGGATGTTATTGCACTCCACTACCTTGTCAGTTTGGTAGTTCTCCAAAACTGTACATGCAGCCCTATGAATATGACGTCTCTATGGGATCCGAGATATGCATGAAGATCTGAAATAGACTTCATAAGCAAAATCAAGTGGAGCTTGCGTTGGCCAAGTGTTTTGGACACATAGTACATGACTCCTTGATTTCGGATGGGATATGATGAATAATGCCATTACGTATTGATTCCGGATGATCACAGTATATGCTGGATATCTGATGTTAGAATGAAAAGTATCTTGGGAAAGACACAATCTCGTATTGAAGACGATGGATTGTGTATTGATGATGTATTTCCATCAATCGGCTTAGGTCCTCTGAAGAAGAGTGGAACCTTCATATGCTCCCATGATTATTCAAGGTCTTTACTCCAAGAGAGAGAGTGATCCGTTTAATCAAAAGAAAGACTTGACCTCTCTTCCATTCGTTATAAAGCTAAGTAGCTTTGCGCCCACGCAATGCCAATGATATGTCAAAAGACATCACTTGAATACTCTAAGAGTATCTGACATATTCAATCCCCATGGCATGAGAGAAATGTTATTGCCTATGCCATCGCTAGACATGCATGAATCGAAATGCATCGGAAGCCGAATCATGATCTAGGCACCGATTGGTTTAGTGGCCTAGTTGCCGGACATATGACACGCTGCCTGAGCGCTGCCTGTGCGCGCGTGTACTGTTGACAGGCACTATACGTGCACCTGCGCACCCAACTGCCGAGCGTTGTGCACGCTAGCTGTCGAGCGTTGTGCACACAACTGCTAGGCACTGTGCACATAGCTGCTGGCACTGAGTAATGCCACATTTGAGACATGTTAAAAGAGCATAGAGATGCCAGCTTGTCAAAACAGCTCTGTGGTCACTAGGGATCCGGAAGCGCCCTATGATTGATCTTAAGATCAAGGGGAGATGCAGATTTGAAAGAAAGTCTAGCATATACATGTTACGATCAAATGTGAAGGGTGTGGTTGTTTGTGTCAACCATGTTGCACTCTTTTTTCCTTAGTCACAGCTTTTTGTCCCACTGAGTTTTTGCTTGACAAGATTTTTAACGAGGTAACATTGCATGCACCGCTTAGACCATTGATCCCCATTTATGGTTGATCATGGCAGACTTGTTTAAGTCTTGGCTCACATCCACTCTTGAGAAGCATGTTGGAATGCACCATTCATCAGGAAAATCCGATTGAAGTACACATCAGGGGTAGCATTACATGACGAGTTCTCAATGAAGTAGTTGGTGCGTTGTACTCATTTTCCTTCGACCAAGGTTTAGTTTTCCCACAGGGTTTTTGTTACTTGGCAAGGTTTTGATGAGGCAACACTGTAAGCACCATATGACCTGTCAAGAATTGACCTGTGCAATTTAAAAAACCCTATCAGTGTAGTATGTGCAAGTAGGGATCGTTCTAACCGGTGACACTAGGGAATGACTTTATATACTGCAAAAAAACCCATTAGTACTTTCAAAAGAATACAAGTATAAGCATATATACAAAATATTATGGGGAATTTATATGGTGGTTCGAAACATATAAAGAAAAGAAGCAAAATATTTACATACATTGGTCAATCAATACTCAAGCACAAGATATAGCAAACACCGATTAAAGAACACATAAGTTTCAAGAAAGATCAAGTTATTACGTTTATGTTATCATAGATGCAAATTAATTCCAACTTTTTATGACTTCTCATGTAACTTAGAACTTACGACGCGCATCATCCTAAGTTTATGTGTCATCTTGTTTAATGCTTACGACGCGCATCACATTAACACAAAATACACTTACCGTTCACGAGTCGTTGGAGACATGATCCTAGGTATGTCGTCACTCATCCTATTTGCATGTAAATTACTTACCCTATCACCCTATGCAGCAACTAGAATCGAGAGCCCGACGCGGTGAACTCAACCCTAGATTACTACAGCATATTAAACTCCCCCCTTAGAAACATCCGTGCACAAGACTATCTTTAGGTTTGATTATGTGATCAGGTAAGCAATTAATCAATTTGACATCTACTAAACACAAACATAAACAACTTAAACTAAATCATAATCCTAACATGCAATCTAAATCGTTACACAACAAACATATTCATATGCAAATCACAAAGAAGAGTTCATAAACATGCTTATTATGCAAAACCAAAAACCAAATCGTATATATATCATAACAAACTGTTTTACACAGAAAATTACTACACAAAACCATGAAGGATTTTATGCTTAACCTACCTAAAAGGTTCGGCAAGGATGAAGGGGTGATTCGGCGGAAGGATGGCAGTCGAATTGGATGAGATTGGTGGCGGCAAGGCTTTGTGTTTTTCTGTGTTTGAGGGTTTTTGGGTAGAGTAAGGCTATACTATGGTTCTTGAGCAATTGAAAGACACGAAAATTGATGTACATAGGTCCTATTTATACAGAAAATTTAAGGGAAAACCCTAGAGAAACTCGGCAGCTTCAAGGAGACACAATCTTTGTTGGACTTGAAATCCTTCTTGGACTTGGTTTCCTCCTTTCATCTTTGGACAAGGATTTCGACTTGGACCTTGGATTTCTGATTTCTTGGACTCCTCTACATGTTATTGGATCAATGTAGGTCTCATTGTACAAGTCTTGGGCTTCTAGGCAGCTCCCAAACTCGTGTGACAACTTAGGCAGAAACTGCCCAGTTTTGCAGCTTGACCTCCGTCCATTGTTTTGATCATACCTCCTTCATCTGAACTCCAAATGCCGCGATTCGAGAAGATATGAAAACTAGACACATACAGCTTTCCAATGATATATGGCTCGCCCTCAGATTCCTTCTGGATCTTTAGATATGATTTTCCGAAGTTGATGTAGGGTTTCTGAAAATTTCTGCTCGGATCAAAATCTTATGTTTCAGAGTTTCTTCTTTTCCATGGCCTCTCTTGTTGTCTTCCATGAGTCCAATCTTCATGATTCTTGTTCTCATATGCTCATTTACATGTCATCTACACATTAAACCAAATTCATCAAAATTGACAATGTAAAGGTATAACGAATCATAAGAGAAAATAACCAAGTCTTTGTTCCAAATCGAATTTTCAACACTTAAGCACAATTTTCTGTATAAATGCACGTTTTAGCCATTGCTCTACAGAAAAACCCTTTTGACTCAAAATAAGTAAAAACCACATTACTAAGGAATAAACAAGGTACAAATGAGGGTAAAAACATATTAAAAACATAGCGTAAAATGCTCTTATCACCATACCGGCATGAAGACACGCGACACAAGGGGGAATATTCTAGAATATTTGATATATATGTGTGTCTTGGTCCATGCCTTGTATACGGCCTTTATGTAGTAAACCATATTGTAATAAGGTTTTACACATATCTATGTAATATGCCCATGTATTTTCCTATATAAAGGGGCTTTATCCTATCAATAAAAAAAGATGAATTCATTCCCATATTATTCTACAACACATTTTTAATTATTTTAGGTTATTTATCTTTTTATATAAGTTGATAAAGTTGAATAAAATAATAAAAATTATAGAGGTAGGGAGCCCTTCTAGTGAGGACTAGTTGAGGACTTTTCGGTTTATCCCGCTTTTCGATCTTATATCCACATCTTAACCGTTCATTTTATAAATATTTATGAGTAGATCATTTCTGCAAATTTTCAACTAAATTGAAAATCGTTAAGACATTCATAAGTGTGATTTACCTATTATGAACTTGAACGGTTCATGTTTAACAGATTTGGTTCGTCCATTGATTTGATCTAAAACTAGTACTTAACGATCACCAATTTGGCTAAAATTTTGTATGATTGATCTACTTATATAAATCTACAACTTCAACGGTTAAGATGTCAAATTTTGATCAAAAAGTTGGTCTAATAAGTAATTAATTGAAAAGTCCTCAACTAGTCCTCAACTTTGAGGGTCCGTATAGAGGTATACACAACAATTTTAAGATATAACTAGAATTCCGACGTCAAAACTCCATACCTCCCTTCGGACCCAAAAAGTATAGAAAGGAAAATCCCCTCTCAAACCCTCGTATGACTTGCCCTTTTGCCTGAATGCCCAAGAAAGAATACTATTCATATTTTGAACGCTAGAGGCGGACCAAGGATTGAAGCAAAGACCCCAAAATTTCAAAACCCTAATTGAATGATCTGAAACAATCGCGAGCGACAATGTCGGATGAGATGCTCATCCATTTCTCTTCCAATTCGTCCAACCAGTCGGACCAGTCTCTCCCCACCAAGATTGCCAAGCTCGAAGCTCGCATGGTCGGCAAGGCCTCCTCTGCTCACTCTTCTTGGCCCTCCCTCTCCTCTGCCCCCAAATTCGTCTCCGCCGAGCCTTCTACTTCCAGCGATTCCGATGATGATGATGTAAGCCCTACCTGCTTTCGGCTTTAATTCAACTATGAAATGATTAGGGTTGCTATACGCAATGCGCTTCAATTAATTGATTTTCGTACTGTTTTAATTTCAATTCACCACTTGACTACATGCTTTGATCAAATTAATATATGTTGAAAACTGATATCCAGGACTTAATTCCGAAACTGCTTTAGGTTTGTGCGACCCAATAATTATAACTGAAAGTTCTATTCGATATGATGCTTTGTTTTTAGTTTTCTTTTCTACAACTATGAAAGTTCTGCTATCAGAATTCACTCCCTTACTTGGATGGACTGTGTGCTCCTGCGATCTGTATCGGTTTCATGACCTTTATAGAAGAAAGATATAATTTATAAAAACAAGTTCTAGAGCACAACATTATTATTTTCGATGGAAAGAAGTCCACCTGCTAAGCAAGACAAATTGAGAAATTCTCATGTTTTGAATTCACTTGATTAATATCTCATTAAGTTTTGATTTTAGAATCTAAATATGCTTTATTGGCACTAAATATTTAATATTGAGTTAGATTGTTGTTCGGGATCTATCATTGATCGCGTCCTGGTTCATATTCATATGACAGAATGGAGGGGAGTTTTTGATACAAGCCAATACTCAGAAGCGCCAGAAACTTCAAGAAGATGGTACATCAACAGTCTTTGAACATGTTGAGGTAGATTCTTGTTTGCATTAAAGATAGTGTTATCTTTGGATCAGTTGATTTCTGATCTGAATACTGTGGCCAACTCTTTATAATTGTACGATACACGTGCGTGTATAGGCTTCAAATACTATTACCCTTTCCAATCAGTTTTGAAGTTGCAAGACTTCACATTTTACTGGAAAATTTGAGATCTATCTGTTGAATTGTTTGCTTATGCATTTCACATTGTAAATTCTAGTTATTTTAGTCTTTCAATTTCATAGAAACTGGATTTATAACTTGTAAAAAAATAACATACAGAAGGATATGCATGTACTAGCTGTTGCGAGGCAATTGGTTGTGGATACCAAAGTTAATTCTGATGTAAATAGAAAAAAGCATGGTCGTGGTAGGGCCAATTGTGTCTCAGGTCGCGGTTCAAGCGTTCAGGATCAGACAAGATTATTAATTTCTCCTTCAATAGTTTCATTCCCAAATGGGGAGCTTGAGAACTCATACAAGAAGGTATGTTTATGAATATTTGTGCTGTTACAATTTCCATTCTGGTCCTTATATTGTAGACCCATCTCTGCAGCATCGTATTATCTATAGCATCATTCAGCCTGTTACTTTCAGTTGTCATAGATCATTCGCCTGGGTGCCAGATTATCTTTACCATACTCAAGCTTGTCACATATAGTTCTATCTCTGCCAAAATTTTTTATTTTAGTTGGATTATCGTAAAGAGAATGTTTTTTGGGTCCTATTCATGTTTATGTCTGCAGAACACAAACTTTAGTGAATTGCTAATTTCTATTTATTCACACTTGCAGGATAGCAGGTCTAAAGGTCAGCTTCGAAATGACAATAGCTCTTCTTTAGATGTAAGATTTGTTGCTTACTTTCAGTTCCTCTATATAAAGTTGGTTTTGCTACTGTTTAAGCATGGAGGTGGGAAAAGATTAAGAGATTTGTTACCCAGGTTCTTGTTTCCTGACCTATAGAGGAAGTGTTATTCTTTAGGTGTTTGTTAGAGGACGTAAAGCTATTCGTAATTACTAATTGCATCATTATTTCCTAAAACTAGGAGGAGGTTGCAACTTTACGTGCAACAGTTGCTTCACTAGAGGAGGACTTGCGTAAATCACGACAAGAGTCCTCTGATCATCAAAACCTTTTTCTTCAATTAGACAAGGTAATATTTTAACAACTTAAGTGTAAACAATATAACGTAATGTAGTGTCGCTCCTTTGCTTTGTTAAAGGATAAACATCTGTTCATCTCTGATTTGTTTGGTTTTGTTTTTTTTGGTAATAACTTTTTGGTGTTTTGTGATTTGTGCAGGAATTAAAAGAACTAAGAGACTATGAACAGAAAATGAAGACTAAGGTTTGGTTTTTTAGAGTTTAAATTTCATCAGTCTTTTCCGATAATTGACTACTCCCCCTTCCTGCTAGTCTTTTCCTGATTCCGTTTTTTCCTTTGCCAAACAGATTTATGAAAACATCAGAATTGTTGTGATATAATAATGAGTTGAATCTGCCAATATAACCTGAATACTAAAAGTATGAGGCAAAGATTTTACTCTTTTGCTTACTACGTTACGTTTATTATTACGTCATTTCCGTGTTGAACTGATTTTATTTTTATTTTTTACTCTGCGGAGGGCCTTTTTCTGTGGGCAACACTGGACTTTTCATCCCTTTTCTCAAATGGCCATCTGTTCTGATTAAAAGATCTATGTCTAATTTAATAAGTGAGAAAGGGATTACAACTCCAGTGACAGTTGTGCCTCATGTAATACTGTTATTTAACTAGTATAGTTACTCATTAGTTTAATCCAAGCTTTATCATGTTTAAGATTGGTTTACACATGATGCTATGCTCTGATGGTTATGATTGGTTTGATACATGTACGGAATTGCTATCCTTTGTGATAGTTATGGACTGTTTCGGACCACAAATGATTGCACTCTATATGAACTTTTTGTCTATCATTTGTATAATAGCAAATTCTTACAACTCCTTTTGTCCTCGTATGCAGAGAACAAAAGTAATCTCTGATTTGCTGATATCTGTTTCAAAGGCAGAGAGGCAGGAAGCAAGATTGAAAGTACGACAGGACTCCTTGAGGCTTGGTAATGTGGGTGTAATCAGGTACTGTATCAGTTGCTTTAAGCTTCTATATTTGTTAAGTCAAATGGAGTTTAAGTGCTTATGGTGATATCCTTATGCTTCTGGTTGAATATTTACATGGTATCCCTTTCCTAGTCATTCCGTTTTGTTTTTCCATATTTTTACTAATAATTTTATTGTTCATTGCAGAGCTGGAACTGTAATATCAGAGACATGGGAAGATGGGCAGGCCTTAAAGGATGTCAATGCTCATCTTGTATGTTCTTGTCAGATATTCATTACATTTTTGTTTATCAGTCATTAATTTATATGTTAAGACAGCACATTTTTCTTCTTGTGGTTGTATGAGCACTTTTGTAGATAGTAGTGCATGAACGAGAGTCACTAGTAAAGAATAAAAGATTAGTGAAGATATTGATAATCTTGAAAATTGTTGAGGCTGAGCATTTTCAGTGAAAATGTTCATCCCAATACATCCATGGAAAAAGTTGGGATTCCAGACTAAAATTGAGCTTTAAACTGTCTTGGATTCTTGTGAGGCTATCAAATGCACTCTTTTTTCAAGGAAAAGAAATCTGCAAGAGTTGTTAGCGATGCCGTTCTTGTTTTTTTTCCTTAACCTCCTCTTTCCTCTTCTCCCACCTCAGTTGCACATGTCTTGGGCTTTAAGATGTCAGTTGTTGACTTGGTTCATATTTTTGTGCAGGTACTATGTTCACTTTTATGTTTCATACTGATTTTATATAATGCAAATTGGATTCCCCTAAATTGTTTAATTGTCATTTGTGAGCATTGTCTAAGGCTGAGCGTTGTAACTACCAGGCCACGTCAATAGTATGCACTATCTTAATGGAAATCTGATATGTTTTTCCTTGTCATTTTTTTCTTTATTGAAATGTAAAGTCACTTAAAAGAAGTGGTTCTGGATTTTCTGGGTTCTGGCTAGTTCAAGTCATGCTTCCTTGCTGTAGGTTGGGTAGGGATTTCGCCTTGGAAGTATGTGTCTACTTATCTTATTATGATCGATTGACCACTTCTAAAGTTTATATCAGACAAATTGTTTTTATTTTTATTTGTACTTTGTAGCTTTAGACTTCTGAGCAACATAACATAGTTTGCTCTTTCATTGTAACTATGCTGTTCTAAGTCCTTTCGTAGGGGCGATGTTATATTTAATTTTCTCACTTTCGACTCCTAGATATTAGAATGGACTGATCATGTTGATCCTTCAATAATAATCTACAATTTTGTTTTTTGTTCTATAATTCGTATCGAGCAAATATTAAATTTGATTTTAAAGTCTTCTAGACTGTGACATGTAGGGTGGATGGTTAATTCTTATTCCTCAATGTTCATAACTGATTTATAGAATAACTGATTTATAGAATAACTGATTTTTTTGTTTGGATCCATTACAATATGAAAGCTATAAAACATATGCTAACATTGTTGTGAAATCTTTTTCTAGAAACAATTATTAGAAACTAAGGAGGCTGTTGAGAGGCAGAGAAAGTCGTTGAAAAAAAGGCAAACTGGTAATTTCTGCTGCCTGTCTTGTCCTATTGTGTTTCCTTGTCTGGTTTCTTTCAATGATGTAAACTATGATGCAATGTTATCATATGGTCTGTTATACTGACTGCTTTTCTCTTTTACAATGCTATGTGCATAATGGCATAGCTGAATGAAGTTTTGTATTAGGAATTTTCTATTCTTGGTGCAATATATACTAAATGAACTTTTTGTTTCTTGAAGATAAGAGTGAGGCAGTTGATTATGAAACTGGAGTAAATGAAGAATCTCTAATCCTGGATGAGATAAATAAATCCCGTCTAGCTAGCATCAAACGAGTAAGTACAATAGTTGGCCTTATTTGTGCTTTATCCATTTTCCTTGGAGGCCTTCTAGACAGTCTCTAGTTACTGTCTTTTATGGTTATTTGTAGGAGGAGGAAGTTCTACTTCGTGAAAGGGACCGTTATGAACTGGAAAAGGGAAGGCTTATCCGTGAAATGAAACGCATACGTGATGAGGATGGTTCCCGTTTTAACAATTTTCAGATTCTCAACCACAGATATGCTCTCTTAAATCTTCTGGGCAAAGGAGGCTTTAGTGAAGTTTACAAGGTCAGAATTTGTAAACTCCAGTTTTACAATGAGAAATAGTTCCACAAAAGATTTAGATCAAAGGTCTAGGTAATTTGCCAACGTTGGCAATCGTAAAGATATACCTTTTTGCAGTGATTTGAAGTAAGAAATTTCCAGCAGGCATTTGACTTGGTAGAGCACAGATACGTTGCTTGTAAACTTCATGGATTAAATGCTCAGTGGAGTGAAGAGAAGAAGCAGAGTTACATAAGGCATGCAATTCGGGAATACAATATTCACAAAACCCTGGTGCATCATCACATTGTCCGGCTTTGGGACATTTTTGAGATTGATCAGAATACATTCTGCACCATCTTAGAGTACTGTAGTGGTATGTACTCTTGCTATACTGGTTTGAGACTGTTAATTTAGTATGTTAAAAGAAGAACATATACAAAATTGACTCTAGTATTAAATTATTGTCTCATCCTTCTTTATCCTATTGTTATTGTTAATATTTCCTATTTGTTTTCTCCTCAGGGAAAGATCTGGACGCTGTCCTTAAAGCAACACCTGTATTGCCTGAGAGGGAAGCTAGGATCGTTATCTTTCAGATATTTCAAGGTCTTATTTACTTGAACAAAAGGACACAAAAGATTATACACTATGATTTGAAGCCTGGAAATGTTCTATTTGACGAACTTGGTATTGCAAAGGTGACTGATTTTGGTCTCAGCAAGATTGTGGAAGATGATGTTGGATCCCAGGGTATGGAGCTTACATCCCAAGGTGCTGGAACATATTGGTGAGTGATTTAAAATCAGCTCAGACTTTTACTTGTGCAGAATTCTTCCTTTTTTCATTTCGTTTATTTTAAGGGCATGGCACTACTTAGGCATTTAGTATGTGCTGCATTTGAAGTTTTCTTGAAGATCAGTTTCTTAATAAAATTTTGTTTTAGAATATAGTTATTGTAGATGTTGAGTTTGAATTTTCAATGTGTATTCTTCACTCTTTTGTGCCAGGTTAATTTGAAAAATGCTTTTACCTTTTGCCAAAATTATATATCATATGCGTGATAAGGCTAGTAGTTTTTCTCTTCTTCTGTTCCATGACATGTTTTAGTATAATTAGTTAAGTAGCAGCCTTATGGTTGTTTTGCTATTGAAGGTATCTACCCCCTGAATGCTTTGAGCTCAGCAGGATACCTCTTATCTCATCAAAGGTTTGTGACTTCAGAAATGTTTATTTCTATCAGACATTGTACTTCTAATCTCTTTAGGTTATACAATTGGTAGCCCCAGAGTTTTTTTTGCTTGAAAAAAGCTTAGCAGAAAACCCAACTGTTTCACCTTGACATTTTTCTTCTCAACCTGGGTACAAACACTTGTTAACATGGTCTCTGTTGGTAAGCAGGTTGATGTTTGGTCAGCTGGTATTCTATTATACCAAATGTTGTTTGGCAGACGTCCTTTTGGGCATGACCAGACTCAGGAACGAATACTGCGGGAAGACACAATTATCAAAGCACGAAAAGTTGAGTTTCCTTCCAGACCATCCATCTCAAATGAGGCAAAGGTTAGTTATGCTCATAGTTGTTACTTTATGTTTTAATTCTCAGGAATGATCTTACCTAGTTTCCATGCAAAATGACTAAATAAATAAATAAAATAAATAAATCAGAATCATCGTGGCGTTTCTGTGTTGGATCTTGGCCTGGTAAGCTTTGATTTAGGACGTGCGTTGTTTTAAACATGAACATGAGTATTGAAACACAACATAGCAAATGAACTGAACAGTTATAAGTCATGTGTAAGAAGATGTGCGTTAATTTGTTGGTTAGTAGCCAAAATGAACCCTTTACTTTTGATCAAGTTGTTAATTTACCCTCTCACTACTGAAAAAGTCATGGAAAAGTTTTTGGATTCCATGCCTCTTTCCGTTAAAATGAGAAAGAGATTGAGGAAATAGGGGAGAGAATGCAGCTTTGGAGAATTCAATGGAACTGTGCAAAATTCAATTGTAAATCTACTAAGAAGGGTGGTATGGATACATGCACAATTTATTATTTTTCCTTTCGAGGAGCAGTATAGCATTGAACGAGTCTTTTAGGTCTGTTGAAATAAGGGAATCTTTTAAAAGACCCAAACAAATTGCTTATATTATGGTGGGTAATATTATTTTATATATATTTGTTTGCAGGAATTCATCCGGCGTTGTCTAACATATAATCAAGCTGAGAGGCCAGATGTATCGGCAATCGCTCAAGATCCCTTTCTGACGTATTCAAAGAAGTAAAGAACCAAGAGTTGGTGCAAGAGAAATTTGTTTGTTTTCCTGCAACACCCACCAGAAATCTGTACAGCTTGTAAAGTTTTGTGTATTGTAACTTTGGTGTATCTCAGCTCTTGAAATAGGCTTGTTTTAGGGTCTTGGTTTCGTGGCCCCATTTCTGGGAGAGGTTGTAGGTGCAGTTAGAAAGGAGGGCATATTTTGTCTAATCGTTCCCAGCCCAACCGTGCTCTAATCATCTTTTGTCTATCATATGTTGGGACTGTTGATGTCTTTTGTATTGGTATAACATAGTGAAAATGAAAGGCTTTTCAGCTTTAGCTACTTCAAGACTCCTTGTATTCCTTAAGTTTAATGGGAGTCTGGAATCATGATTTTGAATGAGCACATTTGGAAGAACTTATGTGAACTTAATGATGTGTTAATGAAGTGTTTGGTGTGCCATGGAGAAATAAAAAGAGAAAAACAAAGTCATGATGTACACCTCTTCTGAGCTGATCCAAATAGCTTCCCTTACAATAATCTTGGTGCACTTGACGTTTTGGGCCAACATGAACGCCTTCTCTGTATTGCTTGTATATTTTCAATAGGAGATTTGGATAAAGTCGACCTTCCACATTTTTTGAGTTCTAAATTTTCATTGATTTAGAACACAATGACCTGACCAACGCTGAACACATCCAAAATCGATCACTTGATACACCAAAGTTTCAAATTTGATGGTGCCGGAAGTGCATAGTGGCTCGAGCTGATGCCAATTGCTCTTTCTCCTCCAGAGAAAGTACGTTGTGTATTTGTTTTTTTGAGTGAGTAAAAACAAAATAAAAAAGATTACATAAATTGTGTTAATTAGTCAATTTGTATTCTAGGATATTTGATATATATGTGTGTCTTGCTCCATGCCTTGTATACGGGCTTTATGTTGTAATCCAAATTGTAATAGAGTTTTACACATCCATGTAATATGCCCATTGGCCCATGTAATAGCCCAAGAGGCTCATGTATTTTCCTATATAAAGGGGCTTCATTCTATCAATAAGATAAGAAGAATTCATTCCCTCAATATGATTATACAATACGTTATCATGCACTTAGCTCTAAACCCTAAAAAGAGCACGTAGGCCACCGAAAAAAAAGGGAAAATTTTGTCCCGCGCACCACCTGGCACCACCGCGCACCGCCTGGGCACCACCGTGCACTGCTGCTCACCTCATGTGCACTGCTGCGCACCCCTCAGGGCACCGCTGCGCACCTTCCGGGCACCGCCGTGCACCCCCTCCTGTGCACATCCTGTGCACTGCGCACCAATAAACCCTAAAATCTGCCTCAGGTTTCAAACGCCAATATTGACAGAATAAGTTCCGAATTGGATTTCGTCACCAACAGAGACGTTGAAGATATTGCTCATACGCTTCCAACGCCGCCGGCTTCACCCCAAGAACCGGCCGGAAAGGCACCGAACCGGCCGCCGGAATCCACAGACCGGCTAAAATGTTCAAGTAACCGGTTCGGTTACTTTCTGAACTCCGATTTCAGTGAAATTTGGAGAGGTTATGCACAAGGATGTCATTATCCTTCAGTCAAAAGGGAATCCCCAGAACCGGAGTAAAAGTGGATGAACCGGTCCTCCCAATGGCTGCAACGCGCATAGGAATCACTTTTCCTTGAGAAAAACGGGTTTGTATTTGGTAGACTAGCAAGTAATGTCACATCCCGATCCTGAAATTATTTTACGGTTGGTTACTTTGGTCTTTTACCATTTAAAGTAACCGTTTAACCGTACAATGATGGTAAAGTTGACTTTTTGGTAAGTCAAGAATTTGGGAAAACTTACTTCTTGAAAGTTGTAGAGGGCATCGTTACGAGTTCGTGGATACGTAGCACGCTCAAATCGGAGTTCGTATGAGGAAGTTATGAACAAAAGTATAAAGTTACTATGCGGTAAAACGGCTATATATAGGAGTTACCTGATTTTTCACCCGGCTTCTCTCTCCTCTTCCCCGACGGAAACGCTGCCGGAGCTTTCGGCCGCCACCGCGCCGCCGTCCGGCCACCCCAGGCCTCCACACCGGTCCCAAAAGCTCGGCCTCCGAGTCTACTTCATTCCTAGGTAAGCTTTCCGACCCAACTCGCTGTAAATCGGGAGAAATTCCGGTTTGTTCTTCAAGTGTACAGTGTTTGTTCTTGATCTGATTTCTCCCTCCCTAGATCACCATTTGTTGAGTTCTTTATATGTTTAGGATGGGTTTTAGGTGTACTACAATCCCCTAGAATTTGGTAGCTTGATTCGAAGTGTGTAGGGAGAATTGAGGATTTGAAGTTTTGAAGTATAAATTTTCGGGGTCTACTGTTCATCGAGTTTTTGACCTAGTTAGAGGCCGAATTGGCCTTCGAGTTGAACTAGAAAGTTGTCCCAAATGATGAGACGAAGCTGCTGGTAAAATTTGGTGGCGATCCGAGGTCGCCTGAATTTTGGCCGGAATTTCTGCCTACGGCCGCCGTCGGCGGCGGTGCCGCCACTTTTTGGGCAGTTTTTCATGCCCATTAATTAGTACATATTGTGAGGAGTCTATGGTTAAAATTTGGTAATTTTTGGAGGAGTTTTGGTTAGGTTTTGGAATTGTTGTAGTTTAGTATTATTGGCGGATAATTAAATATTATTCCGACCATCGGTTATTGCCTGTTAAGGTTTAAGGATTATTTTAAGGACTCCTGAGGTATTGGTGAAGTGGTTGAATGGGTGTCCATAGTAATTCCACGAATTATTATGGGTGAACCTATTGTCAAGTGAATTATTAAAGAAAGTCGGTATGTTACGGTTGGGTAACCGGAATTAAATCTATTTGTTGAAAAGTTGTGAAAAGAAAGGAACTTGGTCAACTCTTGGTAAAATAGGATTTCCTGGTCAAACTAGGAAAAGACCAAGTCAACTTTGGAATAACTAATATGATGATTTGTTTGTACAGTCTCTGGTTGAACGTGAGACGAGCTCGACTACGCGGTTAGTTCGAGGGTTTCGCTCGAGGAGCTTTCCGAGCGGGAAGGTCGCAATAGTACTGTGAGTGGACATTTGTTTTAAATTAAATTGCATGCTATATACTTTAATTGGTTTCTCCTGCATATATGATTTCCTCCATTTATATGTTTTACGGTGATTTGGGGAAAATGAGATTTACGGATTTTAAAGGTAAACAAACCGGGAAAGAGGTTCATACCCTTCCCGTGATTTTAAAAGATTTTCCCGGGATATGGTTTATTGATTATCACCGTTTTGGGATTATGGAGGGGGATGATTTTAAAAGGAGAAACTTGGCTCACGGATTTAAAGGGGTTTTCGATTTATTGTTCCCACGAGGTTTTACAGGTTTTAAAAGGGATTTTAAAAAGGGAAAAGGATATAAGGATTGTATGCTAGAATGGACCCTCTCCGGTGGAGCTGGTCAGTAGACCTTCCCGGATAGAGCAGGTCGGGGACCCTCTCTGGTGGAGCTGGTCACTAGACCTTCCCAGATAGAGCAGGTCGGGGACCCTCTCCGGTGGAGCTGGTCATTAGACCTTCCCGGATAGAGCAGGTCGGGTTTTCTCGTGGATGAGGTTAACACCCCACATAATTGTTTATATTTGAGCCAAGGGATTTATTAAATTATTTAATGTCCATGATTTGTTGCATGCGGATTTTCTGAGAAAACTGTAAGGGAGAACATTAGCAGAAAATAGAGTTTTACATTTGATTTTCGTCCACTCACTCTAACAGTTTTTTAAATGTTTCTCCCCTGGGCCCTTCGTTTTCAAATGCCCAGTGGTGCAGGGTTCTTGAGAGGAGGTCGTGCGCGTACAAGAGTCGAGGCATAGTCGATCAATCTGTTGCTGCCGCAATTCTTTAGGGTAATCATCTTAGTAGACTGCTCTGACTAACCCAGTATAGCTAATTAAGTAGGTTAGGGAGCAGGATGCCTTCATGAGTTAGGGTTTGTTGTAGATACTCATGGAAGTGCTGAGTTGGATTGTAGGAAGGGTTGGCCATTTCAAGGGGGTTTCGGTAAGAAGTTCCCTTGGGGTGGTCCCCGCAGGATTTACTTCGAGTTAAAGGGATTTAACTCGGGGTGGGTCCTGACAAGTAAGCTTTACTTTTGAGTAATTTCAAAGTTCAATAACCTCGGGGAGGATAAAATCCGTTCCTCCCTTCTCCATCCCCATTCTATGCTTGGGACGTTTGTCTTTACAGGTTATTATGGAAAATCCTAAAACATATGTGCATTTGGCTACCAGCACCACTAGCCCACATGCTGCTCGTTGTGCGCTGCTGTCGAGTGATGTGCTCCGGCGCGCGCACCTACTGACCGTTGTGTTGCCGTGTGCACCTACTGACTGTTGTGCTGCCGCGTGCACCTGCTAAGCACTGTTGCAAGGGCCTGCCCCTGTTCACGTGCACGTTGCTGCCAGGGCTTGCACGCGTGCGCTGTTGTCGGGCACCGTATTGGCACCTGCCTCTATGCGCGTGCACGCTGCTGCCAGGGCTTGCCCCTGTGCACACGTGCGCTGCTGCAGGGCACTGCATGTGCACTGTCTGTGCACACATGCACTGCTGCCAGGTACTATATGTGCACCTGCCTAGGCGCTGCCGCGCGCTACTGTCGGGCACCGCATGTGCACACGTGCTCTGCTGCTAGGCACTATATGTGCATATGGCTACCAGCTGCCGAAGCCTTGCACACTAATTGCTATGCACTGTCGAGCGCTGACAACCGATTGCTACCGAGCGCTGCCTAGGCAGCTGCCGAGCACTGTCGAGTACTAGCTGCCGAGTGACAAGTACTAGTTTTCGTGTACCATGCACCGAAGATGTTTTTAGGTCCACGTTGTGAGGTATCCAACGCTGGATTGTGTTATGCTATTAAAGAGAGTTCGGAATTAGAGAATCATCTCATTCATTGAACCCGCGTTGAGTTTGATCAACGTTATCACATTTCTCCACCGTCTGTATGATGCCCAGCGTCTAGCTGCAGAGCACCACCGCCACGCTGCAGAGCACAGGCTGTCGAGCTGCCAGCTGTAGTGCGCCTAGTGCCTAGCTACAGAGGACCAGTGTTGCATAGCTGTCGTGTGCTAGTTTCCAACCATAGAGCACCCAGCTACCGAGCATGAACTAGATTTTGCTCGAAGATTTAGCCACTGCTTCCTACGCTGAACCTCCAACCTATAAAGCGAGATGACTCCTCTCGAGTCTCCACAGTTTGGTATTGTATGCATGAACGAGGAAATTTGCCGCTCACTTACATTGTCACGCCCCAACCCAATATTACCTCTCTAACCCTGGGTTAAGACGTGCGGGACCCAACACAAGAGAGATTTACTCGAAATCCCCCTTGAGCCAGGATAACCCTTTTCTTCATAACCCAATTCAAACCGTCCAAACGGTGCCGGAATAAACCTCAAACCGGAGATTATCCTGTTTCTCACATATGAATCTCAAATGTGCCAATTAAAGAACCTAGGGGTTCTAATAGTATTTGTGACTGCACCTGAATCCTGGTCAGGCTGCCTACGTACCCTGTCCTCAGGGATCAAGCCACACGTAGCTCTTGTATTAACTAACACCCTAACCGGGCGAATCCCGCTATTCTAATTATCGGTTGCTTTCTAAATGTGGATAGCATACACCTAACGTATATCCTGAGTTAACCTCTCAAACGAGGCATCCACCGACCAACTAAAATCCTCGGAATTAAACCGAACATTCTACCATTCATAATAATAGCATCCATACCCGACAAGACAGATAATAAAGACAATCACACGATTACAAACCACCATCACACATAACTATAAACATAAAACATAGTGGCATCCACGTAAATAAACCAAACCACGGGCATTTAAGATATTTCCTCCTACTTGGCATCCCTGAAAATAACTATAATTACCAGGGGTATTTATGGAATTACCATCTCAATGGCATTCGTGTAATTAGCCCAAAACTGTCAGGGGCAACATGGACAATCTAGCCTTAATGGCAGTTTCGTAATTATACATATCTGTCAGGGGTATTTCTGTCATTTTGGTCACAGTGGCTGCTTGGTAAATAACCAAAACTACCAGGGGTATTTCCGGGATTCCAACCCAGGTGGCACCCCTGTAATTACCCTAACTTGCCAAGGGCAGTTCTGTCATTTTGCCAACACAGTAAATCGGTAAAAATTACAGATCTACCACGGTAAAACCAGGGTTTTTTACCCTTACCGGTCCCCGTCGGCCTCCCGACGGATTTCAGGCCAAAACCGGCCAACCCCCTCCTCTCCAACTAACAGACAACCCTAACCTCTACCAACATCAACCAACAACAGTGAAACAACAAGTGAAGGGGGAATCGGGTTCGAGACTCACCAAAGAGGCACGACAGTGCCTCGCCCTCTCTGCCTCGAACGAGTTCTCGTGGCCCTCCTAAACTCCGGCCGCTCCGCCTTAACGTCAGGAAGAGAATCGGATCTCGTCGCCACCCCCTGCCTTGCGCTCGAGTCTCCAACAACCAGGCTGCGCCTCGACGCTGGCAGCAGTTCGACCCTGCTATGTGGCAGATGCAGTGGAGGTGAGGGAGATAGAGGAACTGGAGAGATAGACCGAGAGAGATCCGGGAGGGAGAGAGCTCAGAGGAAGAGGGAGAGTGTGTGAGAACCGGCGGAAAATCCCCCCTTCCCCCACCGGTCAAAACCTATATATATATATATATATATATATATATATATATATATATATAACAACCAACGGCTCAGATTTGATTCCACAAATCCAACGGACCAGATCTGCCAAAGATTAGTTACTATGAACAGTAAATAGGCATTTTACTATTTACTCTTACCGCACGGTAACAACACTTTATTCCGCATAACTTTCACATACGAACTCCGATTAATTCATAGGACATATCCACGAGTTCGTATTAACGTCCTCTACATCTTTCCCGAAGAAAAGTTTCACAAATTCCCAACTTATCGCAAAGTTATCTTTTTCTACGGTAAAGTAACTTAAGATTTGTTACTTCCGTAAATTGAATAAATTCGTAACTAACAACTCGTAACTCCGGAAAATCTTCCGGACATACCGGGAAACTCGTAATAACATAATCTACTCCTCGAAACATTAATTCTATTTTCCCCCAGAACCGAGAATATCTCGATATTAATTCAGGGAAAATTAACAATGCGGTTACCATTCTCTGTAACTCGCCTAATCCCGGTAAAAATGTTAATTTCGGGGCGGGGTGTTACATACATATTGACCCTTGAATGCCGCTCTAAGTCTCAAATGGAGATTAGAAGCTGAGCAACACTTTTTTATGCTAAAGGCATGCAACTATTGAGCGCTGCCTAGGAGCTACTGAGCGCTACACAAGCTGCCGACATAGTTGCCGAGCTGCCGTGCATGCTGCAGAGCCCATGTGCACCTGGCTGCCAGTTGCCGATAGTCACGCGCCTGTTGCCGCCTAACGTGTCTGTTGCTAACCCTGTATGCAAGCTGCTGCCCCTTGATTATTTTTGCCAATATTGTGTGTCAGTTGCCACCCTTGTGTGTCAGTTGCTTCATGTTGTGTGAGGAATGCCACCACCTATATGTCAGATGTCGATTAGTTATGTGTTTGTTGCTTTGTGCTCTACACATGAACTATCGTGCACTGTGCATTAGGTGTTGAGCACTAAGCACAATATGTTAGCATTGAACACAAGGAACCGTGCACTGATCACCAATGGTTGTGCACTTACATCACGGACAAGCACTAAGTGAGCTACATAGCACAGAACACTCGAGGACGTGCACATGACACCGACTACCGAGCACTGGGCACCAGGGCCGAGCTCTGTGCAGCAGTTACCGAAGCTCTGTGCACCTCTTGTTGTGCACTTATGGTAAGCTGCCGAGCTCCCCCCACTGTCCCATTCCGTGCGCCATGGGCTCCAGCGGTTGTGCAGCCATCGAATGTTGCCGAGTACTCAGTACACCGGCATATGTGTGGCTCTTCATGCACTACCAAATGTTGCCAAGTGCTTAATGCAATGATATATGTGTAGGTGCAATGCGGTGCCGAATGCTGTCAAGTGCCTAGTGCATTGGCATACGTGCAAGCTGCAAATGCGGGCAACCAAAAACAAAAATAGTGAATCTGTCACTTTCTGAACAAAAACTTCTGAAGAGCTTTCTGAACAACTCCGGATAAACTAGAATGCAAGCTATATATCACTGGAAAGCTACATATGTCTAGTTTCTAACGGTTTTTGCGGTTCATTCATATCGATTCTAACGAATGAGTTATGATTGTTTAAGTGAGCAAAGGTCATGCTGCCAGGAATTCTGCAATGCACAAGGTTGCCTTCGATTGTTGCCTTCGATTGTTGCCTTCAGTGTTTATGTCTCTTTCTCACGTATCTACCTTGTTCGATAGGTATGTTATGTGAAGAAATTGAGTGCCTTACAGACGTTGGGACTACCCACACAATCCTGAGCAAAAGAATGAATGCATACAAGAAACGTACAAAAGGGTGTACAGAACATCAAATGGATGCCTCTGACATTTGATGTCATGAAGAGCTCTTTGATTTTCTACAAACTGAATGAGATATCGATGAAATCGTTGGTTCGATAAGTGTATTCACACTATGATATGATCATGCATAGCCTTATGAAGGTGTGCCGATGTTCATGGTTTAGTCTTCACCTAACAGCAAATTTTCCATCATCAGATGATGTGGTTAACCTCGACAAAGGTTACCTACTCCCTTGATTTTGGACCCCCCATGTTGCTGTTACCAAATGCCGTCCTTTATAGACATTGAAGACTTGTAATGCCATATGTACGATTTACTTTTGGGTCGAGGATAACTCCTGCGATGCCACTTTAAAGTTGAAAGCTTCATCATGTCAAAATCTGCGACCACAGTAAGTTGAAACTACTATATCGTAACTTCGTCAGAGTTTTCTGAAAGGCTCTAGATGAACTAGACACCGAATTGTATATCATTGGAAAGCTACATGAGTCTAGTTTCCAGTGGTTTAAGCGGCTCATTCATACCTGTCCTAAAGAAAGAGTTATGACAGTTTAAGTGCGTACAGGTCATGCTGCCAAATAGCAGACTGTATCCTATTGTCCCTTAACTTCGTCATTGCCCCCAGATCAACTCCTGATGAACTAGAACTCGCACTTTGTATCATTGGAAAGCTATATGAATCTAGTTTCTAATGGTCAAGCGGTTTGTTCATATTCATCCAGACGAGAGAGTTATAGCTGTTTTAGTGAGTATAGGTCATACTGCACGAAAACTGCATACTCTTCGCAGATTGTGAATCCTTTTTGTGACTAAGTTTGATCGGATCTTCACCATCAGTTTATGACATGGTTGAATCAATTCTTGATGCCTTTGGCTCGATGATCTAAGTCACAAATGCCCTCCTTGTGGTGAGAGAGGCAATCGAACATTGAAATGTGTTATGAACATACATACCAACGATTACCGTGATGAGAATTATTGAGACTTTTGTGTATAATTCTCATGAGTGCCGATTGAGAGCATCATGGAGAAGAGCGTGAGTCCTAAGGTGTCGCCAATAAGTATATTTGGGACAATTAACTCAGACAAGCTATGACATTTGGATCATACCGGGTGAGATATGCGAGCCAGAATTGTTTGATATTCTTAGAAATCCATTCCCCCGTCATGATTGCGCCGACATGATGTCCTCGGCAGCCGCACGGTACTCATGTTTTCGTTGTGTAAGGCTTGTTCTTTAGCAAAGTAAGGTGAAAGATCCTCTTATGCTATGCCACAAAAGATATCATTCTTATTGAAAATCCAAAGAAGGATTATGTAGACCGATGCAACCAACGTATGGATACCGTATACGCTTTTATGGTGTTGGTTGAAGGGCTAACACACTGGTCATGTGTTACACCATCGTCTACCACATGCTGCTTATGTATCTATGGGCTCACTACCCATCCCTGAAGAGGGACATGCAGACATGTATTAATTCGTCCACGACTTACCATCATTGCATTGATGCACGACAGCTCGTAACTGTGTGCTAGGATTGACACGCAGTTGTAATCCTTGAACTCGACGGGATAGTAACGGATCTCCAAGCCTTGAGTTCCACAATGTACCAAATTGGACTGTCACAGTGCCCAATGATGATGTGTCGCATGAGACGAATATGTTCTAAGGTTGGATAGGAGTCATTTTATTGCTCTCCACCTTAAGCTCCTTGACAGACGATCTCCTTAACCTCTACACTGCGGATTGTCACTTTGAGACTGTATTCCCGCCGTTAGGGGGAGATACGAACACCAGTGTTCAAGTGGAAACGACGTGAATGTCGTGGTTGGTTACCACTAAGTCTCAACATGATCCCCAAAGAACTATAGTGACGAGATCAATGCTACATATGTCTGTAAGGAATGATGTCCTACCAAGAGAACATGGCTCGACCAAAATGAGATGGTCTTGATGCCATGGCTTGGCTATATTAAGGTGGTCTTGATGTCGTCACCTTGTTTGGTGATATGAGGGCACCATAATGTGGCAACATGGTGTCCTAGGCCTTGTGGCTCCCTGAAGGTTAGGTTGAGGCCTTTGGGTTCGATATACACTCACACTGAGAGAGAAAGCGAGTTTGGCACTACTGGTCCATTGATCAGTGATACTCACTCCGTCTCATATTAGTCTGAATTGTGACTATCATTGGGTGACGCCTCAACGTCAAATTCCAATTCATAGAAAGAGATCTCTACAATGACTACACTAGTGTACATGAGGACGTGGGATGATGAGTTTATCGAACCACACATTTGTTGATATGTCGACAAAGTGTATTGACCTAAAATGGGAAGATGCGACCCAGACAAAGGGATTGGTCCTTGGGCAGGTGTTGCCGACACTGCAATTGTAAACTCTATCAAGTAAACCTTTGTGAGTTAGCATAGTGAGAACAAGAGTCTCAAACTCCCTTATGGCGCAAGGTTTCTCACAAACATTCACTGGGATCGACTACAATGAGAAGTACTCTCGTAATGGATGTTATTGCACTCCACTACCTTGTCAGTTTGGTAGTTCCCCAATAACTGTACATGCAGCCCTATGATTATGATCATAGTGACGTCTCTATGGAATCAGAGATATGCATGAAGATCTTAAATAGACTTCATAAGCCAAATCAAGTGGAGCTTGCGTGGATCTTAAAGCTCGATACCCTATTGCAAATTATGTGTCAACCTATAGGCTGTCTAAACCATATATGCGTTTGTGAATCAGTTGTGTATTGTGTCTCTTTATAGTAAAGTGCATGACGCAATGAGGGATGCATGCAATGAAAATTGAGATAGAAGCTCTTGAGAAGAATTGTACGTGGGAGTTGGTGCCTCTACCACTTGGGAAGAATACTGTTGGATGTCAGTGGGTGTATACTGTTAAACATAATTTTGATGGTACGATTAATAGGTACAAGGAAATGTTAGTAGCTAAAGGCTACACTAAGAAGTATAGGGTGAATTATGATGAGACATATGCATCAATAGCCAAAATTAATACGATATGAGTATTTCTTTCATTAGCAGCTAATCTTGATTGGCCTTTACAACAATTTGATGTAAAGAATGTTGTTTTTTGCTTGTGATTTGTATGAAGAAATCTATATGGATTTGCCTCCCAGATATGACACTTCTACCGGATAACAGGTGGTGTTTAAATTGAAGAAGGCTCTCTATGGCCTAAAGCAATCTCCTCGAGCATGGTTTGGTCGGTTCACTAAGTTCATGAAGAGGATCAAATATCGGTAAAGTAATTCTGATCATACATCGTTCCTTAAGCACCTTTGCAGGATCATTGCAGCAAGCAAGTTGTGCTGCGCAAGCAGAACTACTTTCTTTGCTCTCAACTATTCATGTTGCTTTTGATATTCATCATAACAAGGTACCAATTGAGACGGACTGCCTTCCAAGTTCCAACTGCTACTGAACCGCTTGGTTGTATTATTCAGAAGTAATCCAAATTTTATGTAACTCGTATTAAAAGAAGCTCACAATGTAACTATTGTTGACTGCTATTAGATTGGACTTCCACCGTGCATGGTTTTTGTATGCACCGGATTTTCATTATTTATACAAAATGTAATGATATTTTATATAATTTTTTTCAGAAAACTAAAATTTTATGGATTTTTGTTTTTTTATATGGAAATTAGTATATGGCCTATATTGTGAGCCCCATAACCTAAAGAATACGGTGTCGTAAGTGATTTTGATTTTTAATGACGGTGCCATCAATAATTCAGGTTAAAATTTTTATATATACGCTCGTGTTTTTCCCAAATCCCCACAAATCATATATAATAGAGAAAATTTGATAAATAACCTATTTTTTGTGCTTGAATTGATTTTTGACCACAATTTTACTAATAGTTGAAAAATAACCATACAAAGAAACCAAAAGTCTTAACTGTCCTTTAACTTAAATTTCTATAACTCACTTCTTTTCTCATCTTTCTGTTGTAGTGATGAGCGTTTTACGTCACACATGTAAACACGTGATCAAATCAAACCTCACAACTTTATAACCCTGCAAAATGTCATCGTTAGTACGAATAAGTAGGGATCGTTCAGTCCGGGGATATTGAAGGGTAATCGAAAACAGAAATTGTTAACATAATTAAATAAACATATGGGGGATATAAATGTTTAACATCTAAAGAAACTAAAACTTAACCTAAAACTAATTATTTACAATTGATCAACCACTCTACACTTAACACATAATTCTCTAAACATGTAACAACTCAAACAAAAGAATAAGGCAGCAAGTTCAAAAACCGAATTCATAATCCAATTTAGTTCCAATTTAATTAGAGCCTTCGCGGTTATTCTAATCATTCAAGACTTCACAATTATTCAGAATTAACTTCGCGTATAATCCTAAACATATTACTAATCGGTTTAAAGACACTTCGCGTAGAAATTAAACACAAAAAGCACATAAGCACAATAAGTCGAATTGGAGACATGTTAGCAAGTATGGCGTCACCTCATCTCACATCGACATGTAAATTTACAGAATTATTCTAGCTCTTATAAAGAACACAAATTGAACCAACTTCGCGTATGATTCAACTTATATTCAATAAGCATATGAAATCTATACACAAGGAACAGCCATGGCCAAGGCTGCCCTTGAACATATGATTTGTTGTGTGCACAAACTCTGCAAATAAACCAAACTAAATCATAAATTCAATTAGTAACTACTGCCCTTAAGTCTTAAATTCGAATTAACACATGCATATATAGAGAATTCAACCAAACAACAACCAAACACATAAAGAAATCCAAAGAATTCATCAAATCATGTAAGAACATTGTTAGTTTGTTACAAAATTCAGAAATAACATGGAATTTAACAACTGAATTTGGAACAAATTTAAAGACAACCATGAATCTTGGACTGACTTAGGAGTGGAGATCGATGCTTGGTTGAGCAGCGGCTGAATTGGTGGTGGAGACGGCGGCGGTGTTGGTGAAGAGGGGCGGCGGCTGCTGCACTTTTGTGGAGGAGATGAAGGCGGCTGTGTAGGAGGAAGAGAGGAGGACGAGATGTGTGTATGATAGCGGCTGTATGCTTGAGAGGATGAATGGAGGGCGGCTGTATTGGCTTGTGGAGGAGGAAGGAGCGGCGGCGGCTGCTTGGGAAGAGAGATGGAGGCGGCTGCTTGGTGATGGAGAGGGAGAGAGAGTGGCTGCTGTGTTTTAAGTATAGGGGGGTCGAACTCTTTTTGGTTCTTCTTCTCCTCCTTTTATAGTGTTATGTCTCCCCCTTTGAGTTCTCTCAACCCTTGATTTAATCTTGATCCAATGGTCAAGGAAATTACCCAACAAATTAAGAGAAATGTGTTAGGAAATTTCCAGAATTTCCTTGTTCAACAAGATGATGAATTTGGCTCAAAAAATGGCTGCATACAAGTTCCTTCTCCAAGGTAAAATCGGCAATTTAGGAGTCCATTCCTTTCTTGGCTGATTTTAATCTTCTCCCTTCAATTTGGCCGAATTGATGATGAATTACATTCCTTTTTCATGCAAAATTATGGTTCCTGAAAAGGTAGGGAAATAAGTTAATAGAAAATCAGAATAATTAAGGATTTAAACAAAGGATTTTAAGGAAAGAAGTTCCCTTATTTTCAGATTTGAATTTCAAATAAATCCCTTGATGTAGGACAAAGTTTTGTCCTAAATTCCCTTGATTAATTCGGCAAAATTGATGGAGAAAGAATTTTGGAATTTTGCTGCCCATTTCCTCTTTTATAATCGCCATAAATTCTCTTAATCCTTGTGGGAATAGGTTTCTTTGCTTCATGTGGAATCCCTGTCACAAAAGGAAAGAAAGTTTTCAAAATAAATTAGGAAAGTCAGAATAGGAAAGATTCAAAGATAGTTAGTTTCCCAAATCAAATAAGGAAAGTTTCTCTAATCAAATTAGGTAAGTTTTCCAAAATGAAATAGGTAACTTTTCCCTTTTCAAAATAGGAAAGTTTCCTAAACTACTTATCCTCGACTTTTGCGACTCGTTGAGTTTCCTAGTTAAATAAGGATTTTGTTAAAACTCCACATTTTCTTCTATTTAAGCACATTTTCACTTGTTCTCCACCAAACAATCATGGTTCACTCCAACGACTCAAATCTGCAAAATTAAGAGTTAAACAAAGTATAAATAGGGATAGAAACACATTAAAAACGTAGCATTTTATGCTCTTATCATGTAGAATCATATTAAGGGAATGAATTCTCTTTTATATATGGAAATACATGGGTCTCTTGGGCTATTACATGGGCCAATGGGCCTCTTACATGGATATGTGTAAAACCCTATTACAACATGGTTTACTACATAAAGCCCGTATACAAGACATGGACCAAGACACACATATATATCAAATATCTTAGAATACTCCCCCTTATGTCGAGTGTCTTCATGCCGGTATGGTGCTTACGGTGTTGCCTCATCAAAACCTTGCCAAGTAACAAAAACCCTGTGGGAAAACTAAACCTTGGTCGAAGGAAAAAGAGTACAACGCACCAACTACTCAATTGAGAACTCATCATGTGATGCTTCCCCTGATGTGTACTTCAATCGGATTTTCCTGATGAATGGTGCATTCCAACATGCTTCTCAAGAGTAGATGTGTGTCAAGACTTAAACAAGTCTGCCATGATCAATCACAAATGGGGATCAATGGTCTTAGCGGTGCATGCAATGTTACCTCGTTAAAAACCTTGTCAAGCAAAAACCCAATGGGACAAAAAGCTGTGACTAAGGGAAAAAGAGTGCAACATGGTTGACACAAACAACCACACCCTTCACATTTGATCATGACATGTATATGCTAGACTTTCTTTCAAATCTGCACCTCCCCCTAATCTCAAGATCATTCATAGGGCGCTTCCGGATCCTTAGTGACCACAGAGCTGTTTTGACAACTTGGCATATGTATGCTCTTTTAACATGTCTCAAATGTGGCATTACTCAGTGCCAGCAGCTATGTGCACGGTGCCTAGCAACTGTATGCACAGCGCTCGGCAGCTGGCGTGCACAGTGCTCAGCAGTTAGGTGCTCAGCGGCAGGTGCACAGGTGCACTTATAGTGTCTGGCAGCAGTGCACAGGCAGCGCTCAGGCAGTGCACAGGCAGCGCTCAGGCAGTGCACAGGCAGCGCCCCGGCAGCGCGCACAGGCAGCGTGCACAGGCAGCGCGCCATATGTCTGGCAACTCGGCCACTAAACCAACCGGTGCCTAGATCATGATTCCGCTTCCGATGCATCTCGATTCATGCATGTCTAGCGATGACATAGGCAACAACCTTTCTCTCATGTCATAGGGATTGAATATGCCAGATACTTTAAGAGTATTCAAGTGATGTCTTTTGCCATATCATTGGCATTGCGTGGGCGCAAAGCGACTTAGCTTTATAACAAATGAAGGTGAGGTCAAGTCTTTCTTTTGATTAAACGGATCACTCTCTCTTGGAGTAAAGACCTTGACTAATCATGGGAGCATATGAAGGTTCCACTCTTCTTCAGAGGACCTAAGCCAATTGATGGAAATACATCATCAATACACAATCGATCGACTTCAATACGAGATTGTGTCTTTCCCAAGATACTTTCCATTCCAACATCGGATATCCAGCATATACTGCGATCATCTGGAATCAATACGCAATGACATTATTCATCATATCCCATCCGAAATCAAGGAGTCATGTACTATGCGTCTAAAACACTTGGTCAACGCAAGCTCCACTTGATTTGGCTTATGAAGTCTATTTAAGATCTTCATGCATATCTCTGATCTCATAGAGACCTCACTATGATCATATTCATAGGGTTGCATGTACAGTTATTGGGGGATCTACCAAACTGACAAGGTAGTAGAGTGCAATAACATCCATTACGAGAGTACATCTCATCGTAGTCGATCCCAGTGCGTGTTTGTGAGAAACCTTACGCCATAAGGGAGTCTGAGACTCTTGTTCTCACTACGCTAACTCACAAAGGTTTACTTGATAGGGTTTACACTTGCGGTGTCGGCAAAACCTGCCCAAAGACCTATCCCTTTGTCCGTGTCACATCTTCCCATTTTAGGTCAACACACTTTGTCGACATATCAACAAACGTGTGGTTCGATACTCATCATCCCACGTCTTCATGTACACTAGTGCAGCCATTGTAGAGATCTCTTTCTATGAATTGGATTTTGACGTTGAGGCATCCCCCAACGATAGTCATAATTCAGACTAACATGAAACAGAGTAAGTATCACTGATCCATGGACCAGTAGTGCCAAACTCGCTTTCTCTTTCAGTGCGAGTGTATATCGAACTCAAGGGCCTCAACTTAACCTTCAGGGAGCCGCAAGGCCTAGGACACCATGTTGCCACATTATGGCGCCCTCATATCACCACACAAGGTGATGGCGTCAAGACCATCTCAATATGTCTGATCCATGGCATCAAGACCACCTCAATCTGGTCTAGTCATGTCCTCTTGGTAGGACATTCCTTACAGACATATGCACCATTGATCTCGTCACTATAGTTCTATGGGGATAATGTTGAGACTTAGTGGTAACCAACCACGACATTCACGCCGTTCCCACTTGAACACTAGTGTTCGTATCTCCCCCTAACGGCGGGAATACAATCTCAAAGTGACAATCCGCAGTGTAGCGGTTAAGGAGATCGTCTGTCAAGGAGCTTAAGGTGGAGAGCAATAAAATGACTCCTATCCAACCCTAGAACATATTCATCTCATGTGACACATCATCATTGGGCACTGTGGTAGTCCAATTTGGCACATTGTGGAACTCAAGGCTTGGAGATCCATTACTATCCCGCCGAGTTCTAGGATTACAACTACGTGTCAATCCTAGCACACAGTTACGAGCTGTCATGCATCAATACAATGATGGTAAGTCGTGGACGAATTTATACATGTCTGCATGTCCCTCTTCAGGGATGGGTAGTGATCCCATAGATACATAAGCAACATGTGGTAGACGATGGTGCAACACATGACCAGTGTGTTAGCCCTTCAACCAACACCATAAAAACGTATACGGTATCCATACGTTGGTTGCATCGGTCTACATAATTCCTCTTTGGATTTTCAATAAGAATGACATCTTTTGTGGCATAGCATAAGAGAATCTTTCACCTTACTTAGCTAAAGAACAAGCGTTACACAACGAAAACATGAGTACTGTGTAGCTGCTGAGGACATCATGTCGGCGCACAAACACAACATACAATCATGCGTATTTCGTTGTTATTGGGGGAATGGACGCCCAAGAATATCAAACAATTCTGGCTCACATATCTCACCCGGTATGACCCAAATGTCATAGCTTGTCTGAGTCAATTGTCTCAAATATACTTATAGGCGACACCTTAAGACTCATGCTCTTCTCCATGATGCTCTTAATCGGCACTCATGAGAATTATACACAAAAGTCTCAATCATTCTTATCTTGGTAATCGTTGGTGTGTATGTTCAAAACACACTTCAATGTTCGATTGCCTCTCTCACCATAAGGAGGGCATTTGTGACTTGGATCATCGAGCCAAAGGCATCAAGAATTGATTCAACCATGTCATAAAATGATGGTGAAGATCCAATCAAACTTAGTCACAAAAAAGGATTCACAATCTGCGAAGAGTATGCAGTTTTCGTGCAGTATGACCTATACTCACTAAAACGGCCATAACTCTCTCGTCTGGATGAATATGAACAAACCGCTTGAACCATTAGAAACTAGATTCACATATCTTTCCAATGATATAAAGTACGAGTTCCAGTTTATCAGGAGTTGATCTGGGGGCTCTGACGAATTTAAGGGACAAGACTCCATCCCAAATTTACTCTTTTTTCGGGACCAAACAAGTTACAGAGGGTTGTAACCGCACTTTTAATTTTTTATGAATTAATATTCGAATATAATATAGAGGGATTTTGCAGTTTTGAGGGAAAATAGATTAAATGACCTGAGGTGGTAGATTATATTAATATGAGTCCTTCGGTATGTCTGGAATATTTCCGGAGATGCGGACTTGATCTAGGCCTTTGATTTAATCGAAAAATCTTGGTCGTTTAAAGGTTTATAAAAAAACCTTTATTTTTTCTCTCCCTTATCTTTTCCTTCCTTTCCTCTTTTTCTTTGCTCCTTTCCTCTTCTGTTCACTCTCTCTCTCACTCTTGAGCAGCTCGAGATCGCCCCAGCAACCTCCACCACTGGCGCGCGTCCAGCCTCACTGCCACCACCAGTTGTTTCGCCTCGCTTTGGTGACCGAGTCCAGACCTCCAGCCATGTCGGAGATGTTGTGAGCGCCGCCCAGCAGAGAGGAGAAAGAGCTTGATCATTGTACATTCGACCTCGACGTCGAAGCTGTTCGGAGGAGAAGAAAGGAGATCCCAGGCACCACCAGGAGCTGCCCAGGAGCAAGGAGAAAGGAGGAAGAGGCCAGCGGAGTTTCGCCGGAAGAGATCCGCTAGAGTTGCAGCGTTGGACTTCGAGGTATGAAATCTCGACCATTTCTTGTGTTTAAAGTGTTGTTGAGTTGCCTAGAATGTTTAGAAGCTTGTTAGGTAGGTAAAGAAGCTCTATTTGGTCGGAAAAGCTTGGTTTTCCGGCGAGACAGTCGATCGGAGAAGACGCGGTAAAAACCAGATTTTTTACCGCGTCATTTTTACCCTTTTACCATTTTACTGTGAGGTGTAAATGACAAAAATACCCTTGACTGTTTTACATAATTATAAGGATGTCATTGATGCTGAAATCTCATAAATGTCCTTGACTGTTCAGAGTAATTACAAGGAAGCCACTGAGGTTGAAATCTTAGAAATGCTCTTGGCAGCTTTGCATATTTACAAGGCTGTCTCTGAGACCAAAAAGATAATGCTTCCCTCGATTAGCATATTAGCATATTTACAAAGCTATCATTGAGGCTGAAATGACAATACTGCCCTTACCAGTTTAAGGTATTTACAAGAGTGTCATTTGAGAATAAATTGACTATTATATTCTCGATGGATTTGTTATTTACATGGATGCATTACCCGAACACCTACTTTAGCCGACGAAATTTTTTCGTCGGCTAAGAAGTCCTCGGGAAAAAGCAGTCGGCCAAGACGTCGTCGTCGGCTATTAGCGCTCGACAGTGCATAGCAATTAGTGTGCAAGGCTTCGGTAGCTGGTAGCCATGTGCACATATAGTGCCTGGCAGCAGAGCACGTGTGCACATGCGGTGCCCGACAGTAGCGCGCGGCAGCGCCTAGACAGGTGCACATACAGTGCCTGACAGCAGTGCATGTGTGCACAGACAGTGCCCTGCAGCAGCGCACGCGTGCACAGGGGCACGCCCTGGCAGCAGCGTGCACGCGCATAGAGGCAGGTGCCAATACGGTGCCCGGCAGCAGCGCACGCGTGCAAGCCCTGGCAGTAACGTGCACGTGCACAGGGGCAGGCCCTTGCAACAGTGCTTAGCAGGTGCACGCGGCAGCACAACAGTCAGTAGGTGCACACGGCAACACAACGGTCAGTAGGTGCGCGCGCCAGAGCACGTGATGCATATAGAAAAGAATTTGTGCGACAGTATGATGGGAACAATGCTGTACTTGGAAGGGATGACGAAAGACGGTCTGAAGGCATGCATTGATCTTAAAAAATGGAGATACGAAGACATTTGTGGTTGAAAGAAGGGAAGAAAAAAATGCCTCAAGCTCCTTACACCGTGAAGCCTGACTAGAAGAACGTAATTTTCAGGTGGATGAGTTATGTGAAGTATCCTTCAGGCTATGCAGGAAATATAGCCCGGTGTGTAAACATTCGAGACAATAAAATGTACGGGTTATGGAGTCATGATTGTCATATTCTGCTACAACGTCTCTTCCTTTTTTTTCATTCGATTGTTCCTTCCCCGTCAGGTGGTGGAGCCGTTAGTAGCGTTGTCAAGATTCTTCCAGAAGTTATGCATACGGGAAGTGACAAAATCTGACCTCCGAGAAAAGCAAGAGGACATTATTTATATCATATGTAATTTTGAGAGGATATTTCCTTTAAATTTTGTTGACATCATGCCGCACCTGATGATCCATCTTCCAGAACAATTGTTGCTTACCGGTCCAGTTCACTATACTTGGATGTATCCTATGGAAATGTATGTTTTTTACACCTAAATTCATAATTTACATGTTTAATATATAATCATAACACATTACAACAATTTATTTATAGGCAACTTGGAGACTACAAAGCTTATGTGGCTAATAAATCTGTGCCTGAAGGATGTATAGCTGAAGCATATATTGCACACGAGTGTGTTACCTACATGAAGTTGTATTTAAGAGCATTGAAGGAAACCTCACAAACAATACCGGTAGATGTGTCGAAGTTCAACCTTTCCATAGTCTCTAATGATGTTGAAGTTTATGTTGAAGTTTATTTTTTTCAACCGAAAACCGAAAAAAAACCATCTAAAAAACCGGGCCGGATAACCGAACCGATTAAAACGGGTCAAAAAATAACGTAAACCGGTCCGAACTGGTTTGAATCGGATTGGTTCCGGTTTAGCCTAAAAACCTTTCTGAATTAACCAAATATTTTATATTTGGTGTTATATTTTTTTAATACTTGTTACTTTATTATTAGTCAATATATTTCTTATTATGTGTCACCTTAAGAAGACAAAATTTATTTATCAAATTATACGTATTTATATACACACTATATAACTCACATTCTTGAACAAGTATACTATTAAATATATATATATATATATATACTTTGACATATAATTTAAGCATGACTGTAAATTCATGAAAAAATAATAATTGAGAGAAAAACCTAGAACTATATACGTTTTAATTTTTATATGGAAAAAGACAAAATAATATTTTTTTAAAATGTCTCATCTTATTGTTTTAAATTCGGGTTAAATCCTAAACCGATCCAACCCGATCCGGTTTCCGGTTGATCCGAATAACGGTTGATCCGATTTTAAAATTTGGTTTCGGATATAAGTTTTACAAATCCGAATAATTCGGATTGGATACGGTTTGGACCAAAAACGATCCGATCTGAATATGTCCACCCCTAGTTTATGGAATTTTACCAGACTCCTATAAGTTGCAACCACAAGAGCTAGTCATAGCCCATTGGTGGGTATTGATTAACTGTCCAGAAGTTGAATACTGGAAATACATCCATTGATACTGTCCAGACATTCAAGGTGATCTCGACTACCACAACAAGGAGTTTGCGAACTATTTTGGCGGCTGAGTATGTAATTCTTTATTTTTGTTCATGACTCTTTCATTGCATAATTATTCATATTTACAATACATTGAATATTGAAATTGAAATTGAAATAAAAATTGAAATTAAAAATGTTTAAATTAAATTGGGTTTTATCAGTTTTAATTGAATTGAAATTAAAAATTTTGAAACTAAAAATTGAAATTGAAATATTAATTGTTATTAATTGTAGAAATTCTATGATTTGTTATTAATTGTTCATATATATATATATATTCATATAATTTTTTAATATATTGATAATATATTGATAACAAGTGTTAATTAAAATATTAAAAATTATAATTCAAATAATTTAATAAATTAATATTTTAAACAGGATGAAAGGCTTGTTTAGATCGACTAAGGGTTCAAAGGGCCAAAGGTCCGAATATTCTGAGGGAAAGTCTAGCAACCCTCAAGCGTCGTTTCAGGGTCCCATGACAGCCCAACGTGCGTCCCTTCTGGAGCCGACTCAGAGAATGCCGGGCGCCACCCATTCCTCTAGACAGCCGGACGCCCCTCGCTCCTCGAAGTAGCCAAGCGTCCCTCACTCCTCGAGGCAGCTGTGGCCTCCGACTCGGGTGGAGTTGTCTGCACCACATATGCCTGAGATACACAAGGCACCAACTCCGGGCCCTACAGTTTCGGAGGGTGGTTCATCTAGGGTACAGATGCCGCCATCTCTTCTATACCTTATGTGGTTGATACCGGCAGTCGATGACACAGGGGCGCCGATTTATCCACTGCCCCCGCAGGCGACCCCATCAGCGGCGTACCAGTTCGAGCCTTTTGGTACGGATCTTATTTCTGCGAATGTATCATTATCGGCGACAGAGTCGGGATCCGTCGCGTCCGCCCTAACGCCCTCAGGTAATGAAATATAAATTTTTTTTCTTATAATGTCATAATAAGAATAATTTATTAATAAGCAATTTGTGATAGGCACCGTCAGAGCCAAGATGATAAGGAAGAAGAGAGGTCCCGTCACAGGGAAGGCTCTCGAGAAGACCGTGAGTACCTTCGGAAGGATCGTCATCGGTACTGACGGGGATGACAACGTAGTTTCAGGCGGGAAGATGAGGATGTACTCCAGCCGCGTGGGAGAGCTCATTAGGGATAGAGTCCCTATGTTGTGGTCCGACTGGGGCGAGATCCCACAGAAGGTTAAGGACATGGTCCACAACGCAATGTCGGTAAGTTTAAAAAATTCACAATTAATATTATGTATTATATTGTTGATTTATGAAAAACTAAACTAATAAATGTTTTAATGCATGTGTGGTTTGACGTTCCTCGGCACATGAGGAACAACTAGGCTGACGTTGTGCATGGAGGAAGGTACGTTGGAAAGTTAATGAAAAAACAAAATTATATGTAACACCCCGTCCCGAAATTAACATTTTTACCGGGATTAGGCGAGTTACAGAGAATGGTAATCGCACTGTTGATTTTCCCTGAATTAATATCGAGATATTCTCGGGTCTGAGGGGGGAATTAGAATAATGTCCCGAGGGATAGATTATGTTAATATGAGTTCCCCGGTATGCCCGGAAGATTTTCCGGAGCTACGAGTTGTTAGTTACGAATTATCCAATTTACGGATGTAACAAATGTTAAGTTACTTTACCGTAGAAAAAGGGGACTTTGCGTTAAGTCGAGAATTTGAGGAAGTTTCCTTCGGGAAAGATGTAGAGGACGTTGATACGAACTCGTGGGTATGCCCTAGGAATTAATCGGAGTTCGTAGGTGAAAGTTACGCAGGATAAAGTGTTGTTACCGTGCAGTAAAAGTAAATAGAAAAATATCTTTTTACTATTCACAGTAACTATTTGTTGGTAGATCTGGATCATTGGATTTGTGAAATCAATTTGGGCCGTTGGTTTATTTATATATATGGGTTGACCGATGGGGGGGGAGACGAGATCTTTTCTCTCTCTTCCCCTCGATTCTTCTGGCTCTCTCTCTCCTTTTCTCTCTGTTCCTCTCCTCACCGGAGCATCGGCGAGCGCGTCTCACCTCACCGCCCCATCCAGCCGACTCGCCTCGCTCCTGCATGTAATTCTAGACCCTCAGCTAGATCAGAGGCGCCGAAATCGAAGCATTATGGAGGAGGGGAAGACTGTTGGAGGATTGTCCAGTCGAGACGAAGGACCAGCTGGTTTTGGTGGGGCGCTAGGGAGGTTTTGGAAGCTGCAGGAGTTGCCAGTAGCTTGGAAGAAGTGTAGAATGCCTGGAGAGCAGCTGAAACGCTTCGCCGGAGTGTGTTTTGCCGGGAAGCTCCTGCTCGAGTCCATCGAGGTATTTTTCCTCCATTTTCTCTTCTCTCTCTCCCATTGACGTTGATGTTGATTGTATGGGAGAAATGATGGCTTGAATTAGGAGAGAATCCGGCCGGTAGACCGGCCGGTATAGTTAGGGGTAAATTCTCAGAGAGTTACCGCGGTAGATCTGAATTGTTACCAATTTACTGTGTTGGCAAAGTGACAGAACTGCCCTTGGCAGGTTAGGGTAATTACAGGGGTGCCACTCGGGTTGAAATCCTAGAAATACCCCTGATAGTTCTGTTTATTTACAAAGCAGCCACTGAGACTATAATGACAGAAATACCCCTGACTGATTTGTTTATTTACAGGGGTGCCATCGTGGTTAAATCCCAATAATACCCCTGGTAGGTTAAGGTTATTACCGGACTGCCACTAGAGCTGGAATTCCAATACTACCCCTAGCTGTTTTGTGTATTTACAGGGGCTGCCACTAAGGCTGTTATTCCCAATGGGCCCTGGTAGTTCAGATTAATTACGAAACTGCCATTAAGGCTAGAATCTCCATGTTGCCCTGACAGTGTTAGGATAATTATAGGAATGCCATTGAGGTGGTAATTCCATTTATACCCCTGGTAATTTTAGTTATTTTCAGGGGTGCCAAGTAGGAGGAAATATCTCAAATGCCCATGGTTTGGTTTATTTACGTGGATGCCACTATGTTTTATGGTTATGCGTGATGGTTGTTTATAATCGTGTGATTGCCGTTTTTATCTGTCTTGTCGTGTATGGATGTTATTGTTATGCATGGTAGAATGATCGGTGTAATCCCGAGGGTTAGTTGGTCGGTGGATACCTCATTTGCGAGGTTAACTCAGGATATGCGTTAGGTGTATGCTATCCTTAATCATAAAGCGCTCGTTAAATAGAATAGCGGGATTCGCCCGGTTAGGGTGTTAATTAGCACAAGAGCTACGTGTGGCTTGATCCCTGAGGACAGGGTACGTAGGCAGCCTGACCGGGATTCAGGTGCAGTCACAAATATTATTAGAACCCCTAGGTTCTTTAAATGGCACATTTGAGATTCAAATGTGGGAAACAGGATAATCTCCGGTTTGAGGTTTATTCCGGCACCGTTTGGACGGTTTGAATTGGGTTAATATTAAAAGGGTTATCCTGGCTCAAGGGGGATTTCGAGTAAATCTCTCTTGTGTTGGGTCCCGCACGTCTTAACCCAGGGTTAGAGAGGTAATCTTGGGTTGGGGCGTGACATTATATGTGTAAGTAATAATATTTATAATTTTTTTGTGGTATCTGTAGGTACAAGAAGTGGAAGAACGAGTTGCGGACCTACTGGACTACGGATAGGAACACACTTTCTGGTACCCCCTTGAGTTCAAGTTCAGGGAGTACGAGTGGCGTTTGCTTCTGATATCAGAATTCAACAACCCTCATAAACAGGTAATTAAAAAAATAATTTCTTATATTGTTATTAATTAGTACGTTTTAAAATATTTTACTAACTTTTTTCCTTTGTAGGTCGTTTCCCAAGCGAACGCTCAGAACCGGCAACGCAACACAAAGAATCATCGTGCCAGTTTTAGACCGTTGGCATCATTGATGGATGGGGCGGCCAGAGAACATCCAGAAGTCAACCGGTACATCTATACGTACGAGAAGACATATCCTGACGCCCAGGAGGATATTGTAAGTCGTTTTACGTTTTTAATTTTTTTAAATTATATATATATTTCAAAATGTTAATTACTTATTTTTTCCTATCAAATTAGGCGAAGGTGAGGCAGGCTAGTGATGAGGTGATGACTGCTATAGTGAGGGAGACATGACCAGACACGCAAGAGGAAGACATGTCCGAAGCCATGTCTTAGATTGACACTTCGGATCTCAGGGTTGGGGCGAGGATCATGGACACAGCATTCCCACCGCGACGAAATAACTTCTACTGCCGGAGTCTATGAAAGAAGGGCGAGGGGTACTGAAGACGACTCCTAGATTTCAAAAAAAGGCAGCCTCGACCAGCAGTAGAACGACTCAGCTAGAGGCGGAAGTTCATATGTTACGAGAATAGCAAGCCGCACAGACAGCCTATACTGTCGCTTTACAAGAGTATAATGCGGCAGTATATGCTACCAACCAGGCACAACAGCAGCAGATGTTCCAGTACTTGCAAGATTTTTCAGCTGCCCAGCTTCAAGGACTTCAGCTCCGCCCATGCCTACGCCTATTCCCCTACCTCAGCTACCGCAACCTCCTCAACAACCTCCTCCTAACGTAGATATAGATTTTATATAGTTTTATGGGTTTATGAACAATTTATAAATAAATTAATGAAAAACATTTAGACCACTTTTGATGGTGTTGTTGGTTATATGAAATTGTTTGTGTAATTTACAACTTGCTTGGATGGTAATTTAGAAATTTTGTGGTTTTTTAGTATAAAAAGTACTATAGCAGACGGAATTTACCATAATTTGTCGGCTGTAGTATTTTTTTTAATTTTTTTTTCAAGGTTTAGCCGACAAAATATGGCTTAATTCGTTGGCTATATTTTTTATTTTTTTTTTATTTTTTTTTCAATATTTAGCTGACGAATTATAGTACATTTGGTCGGCTATACTTATTTTTAATTTTTTTTATTAAATACTTTGGCCGACGAAGTATTTATATTTCGTCAGCCAAGGTAACATGTTAAGGCCGACGACAATTTATTTCGTCAGCTTTAGTCTTACTTTAGCCGACGAAAAATTGAAAAATAAATCGTCGGCTAAGTGTGAAACTATAACCGACAGCCACTTTTATTTCGTCGGCTAAAGTCATACTTAGCCGACGACAACTCAGAAATTACTTGTAAGTCTTCAAACTTAGTGTTAGATTGCACATCACCATATATATATATATAAATGACTTTAGTACCACTACCAGGATCAGCACTTTAGCCGACGAAAAATTTATATATATGGTGATGTGCAATCTAACACTAAGTTTGAAGACTTACAAGTAATTACTGATCTAGCATAGAAACTTGTTGAGACAAGTTAGAATAAAACATATTCATTTGTCTATCTACTCATTATCTTGACACTAGTACTTCTAGTTGCAACAACCACAGTTGAAAAGAGCATTCTATGTCATGAACATCATAGAAAATACCATGCGAAATCGAATGAGAGATCAATGGTTGAATGATAGCTTAACGGTGTACCTTGATAATGATATCTTCAATTTCATTGATAATGAGTATAATTCAACGATTCCAAAACATGGTAAAGAACAACTATAGATGACTTGAGTTCTATCGCTTGTATAAAATTGACTATTGTACTTGTTTAAAATGTTTTTTTCCTTTGGAATTGATTAATATTTCAGTTATAAATTGTTAGTTTTAAAATAGTCATATTTTGTCATATCCCGGTTCTTAAATTAATTTACGGTTGGTTACTTTTTGTTGCTTTGGTACTTTACCATTTGTAGTAACTGTTTTACTGAGATGGGTCCAACCGTTTTTCATATAGATGACGTTAACACGAACCCTAGACATGCTATGTGTCTTAATCGGAGTTCGTATGCGAAAGCTATGATATAAAATGTAAAGTTACTGTTTTGGTAAATGGGTATAAATATAGAACTTACCAGAAGTGGAAAGTGAAAAATTCAAAACTTACCCGGGCTCTCTCTTGACCCGAAATCATGTTCGATCTTCACCAATGCGTGCGCAGCCATCAAGCCACCGGAGACCGCCACATCGGTCCCAAAAGGTTCGGCTATGTCCCTACTCCATTTCTAGGTTTGAGTTAGGTCGAGTTATGTCGTCGTTCGGCCAAAATCACGGCTTGAACTCCGTTAGCACAGTAGGGGGTTTTGATCAAAATTCTCCCTTCTCAAGCCACTATCCAGTTAGTTCTATATATAGTTAGGATAAGTCTAAGTAGTACTACATGCCCCTAGAGGTTGGTAGATCGATTTAGGGTGTGGAGGGAGAATCGAAGAATTGAAAATTTTAGGGTTTGAAAATTGAAGATTTTGTGTTTTTGTTTGATTGACCTAGTTATGCTTGGATTTGGCCTCCGAGTTGTTCTAGAAAGTTGTTTGGAATATTGAGAGGAAAGTACTGTCAAATTTTGATGGCGATTGGATATGGCCGGAATTTGGCCGGTAGCGGCTGTGGATCTGCCCTGTTTTGGGCGTTTTTTTATGTAATTTAAGTTGTAGAAATTATAAGGGGTCGGTCAATTGGAGTATTAATGATACTTTTTGGAGGTGTTTTGGGTTGGTTTTGAAATTTTGAGGATTTATATTTTATGTGGAGATTAAATTAATATTTGGCCTTCAGATTAATTGTCGGGAATTCTTTAAGAAGTTGATGTGGGAACCCCTAAGCTAGTAGTGAAGGTCGGGAGTGATATGGTTGAGAGTTAGAAGAGTTGGGCAAGGAGGAGCGGGTTGTACGCTTGAATATGGTTATTGTATATGTATTAAAAGTTGTGGTATAGTGATGGTAATTGATATTGATTTTGGAACAGGACGAGAAGAGTCTCGTGCTGAGGAGTCTGGGATAGGCGACAGACCTAGTAGATTTGTGGTGAGATCTTTGATTTAAACTATATGCATGCATTAAGAATTTCCTCAATTATATTCAAAGGATTTGGAGAGCTTGATTTAATAACAAAAATGAGCTTGATTTAATGTCCTTGAGCGATGTTGAGCAGCTCTTGGTTTCACTAATATTGATAAAGTGAATTAGCTTTTGATGACAAGTCTGTTTATTTAGCTGCGGCCATTAACAACCATAGTGCTATAACATATATTCAAGAATTAAATTCAGTTTACCCGAAGTTTAGGGGCAACTTCATGTTAGTCCTTAAACTTTCAATTTCATCAAAATGCCCCTTAAATTTTCCAAATTTAATCAGTCGTACCCAATTTAACAAACTCTGTCCAAATTAGATGTTAAGTATATTAATATGGCCCATTGAAAGGGCTAGAATGGTCATTTTATTTCTAAGGAAAAAAAACACACACGACAATGCTCTTTTTATTCTTCGATTCTCCTACATAAAATCTTCCTAAATTGCTCTTAATGACATCTGAGTAATCTTCATCATCCTTTCCTTAATTTCAAATGTTATAATATTCATTCATCTCTTAAACATTACCTCTCTCGCCGGCCCCCCACACTACCACAGCTATTAGATAAGAAAATCACACATGCAAGTTTGACGGTATCTGTTAAATTGGACATGACTGATTGAATTTGGAAAACTTAAGGGGTATTCTGATGAAATTGAAAGTTTAAGGACTAACATGAAGTTGCCCATAAACTTCATGGGGTTAAACTGAATTTAATTCTATATTCAATTTCAAAATTTGACTTACTCAAACCTATTTTGTTCATATGAGTTTTGTATCTCCAATCTACATATAATCAAAACATAAACCAAAATCATGAGAGGACCACTCAAATCATAAGTGAGAAATTTAGGATTCGTTCTAAATAGTTCAGTCAAAATAAAATCCCTTTTCGGTTTAATCACATTTTGACTCAACTTATGTATGGGTTGAAGATACAAAATTAAAAAGGGTTGAAGATACCCTAAGAAACTATTATTCTGTGTTTTGGAGAAAATACTTATTATCTTTTGTGTCAGAAGTCATTTCTGTGTGGTATATATACTTGTTGCAAATCTAGTTGCAAATCTAGGGATGATATTGAACTGGAGTACTATTAATATTAAGAAAAAAGTTTGCCCCCATTACATATATGGTTTTGTCTCAGCACTGACTGTACGTCATTCTTTCGAACTCGAATTCTTTGTATCAAAACTAAAAATGGATATTTTTTTACTCTAACAATATTTCTAGATAAATAAATAATTTAGTGAACGCTAAAATGGATGTAATTATGGTAGGTAATACTTACCAATAATGTACTTGTAGTTTTGTATATATACCTCCAATGTGAGATGAATAATATAAATTAGAAAAATTATTATATCATATATTTAACTCTTAAGAACTAGAATTACAAGAACTAAACAATTGATTCTCTAATCAAACCCCCAATTTTCCATTTATGTGTATCTTTGTAGCAAAACTCAACACGTACAAAACTCATGTGGGTTTAGTCTTGTCACATCCCGGTTTTTAAAACCATTTACGGTCGGTGATTACCTAAGTTACTTTGGTCTTTAACCGTGCCGTAGTCACTGTTTTACCGAGAAAGGTCAAAAAGTTGACTTTTCGTTAGGTCATGAATTTGGGAAAACTTCCTTCATGAAAGTTGTAGAGGGCGTCGTTACGAGTCCGTGGACACGTAGCACGCTTAAATCGGAGATCGTATGAGGAAGTTATGGCCTAAAAACAAAAGTTACTATTTGGGTGAAAAGCCTATATATAGTGAGTTACTGGGGTAATTCGGTGAGAGGGTAAAAATCGAAAAAATTACTGTTCACTTCGAAATTTCCTCCGAAACCCGACAGATTTTCCGCCGGATTTCATCACCGGATTTCTCCTCCGTCCGGCGGAGTTAGGGCGCGTGCTAGGTACCGGGTTGAAGCCTGCAGCGCCACCTTCAAGTTGGTGGTGGCCATCGGAGCTGAGTCGCCGCCGTTTGAGAGGAATCACGGCGAGAAGGGGGGACCTGTGCACTGTTCATTGACACCGGATTTCTCCCTCCTCAGGCCACCTCCCGGTGAGTTCTTTATATGGTTTTGATGGGTTTGAGGTGTACATTAAGCCCCTAGAATTTGGTAGCTAGATTTGAAGTGTGTAGGAAGAATTATGGATTTGAAGTTTGGGTTGACTTTTGGATTCGGGTTGTGTATTTCTTGTCGATTGACCTAGTTAGGGGCCGAGTTGGCCTTCGAGTTGAACTAGAAAGTTGTCCCAAATGTTGAGACGAAGCTGCTGGTAAAATTTGGTGGCGATCCGAGGTCGCCGGAATTTTGGCCGGATTTTTTCTGCCGGCGCCGGAGCCGCCACTTTTTGGGCAGTTTTCTTGCCCATTTAAATTGTAAAAATTAAGGGAAGTCCATTAGGGGCAGTTGCTAATTTTTAGGAATTTATTTGAGGCGTTAAGTATGTTTGGAAGGTTTGGGATTATTATTTGTGTAATTAAAGGTTAATCGGTCGTTTAGGGAGAACCGGCTAGGCGTGAGAGCGTGTTTAAGAGTTTGTACGCTATTTGGAGGGTTAGAGGCCGACACCCACACTTTTGATAGATGGTTAAGGTCGAACGCTATGGGTAGAGCGTGTTACTATTGCCCTCACTATGATTATGGGTTTAAGACCTGTTTATATGTTTTTGTACAGGACGTGGGGGAGCTCTAGCTGAGCAGCCATCTAGTAGCCGGCAGACCTAGCGGCATCTGTGAGTGGACATTTGTTTCAATTTAAATTGCATGCTTTATACTTTAATTGATTTCTCCTGCATATATGATTTCCTCCATTTATTATGTGTTACGGTGATTTGGGAAAATGGGATTTAAGGATTTAAAGGCAAACAAACCGGGAAAGAGGTTCATACCCTTCCCGTGATTTTAAAGGATTTTTCCCGGGGTATGTTATTCTTGATTATCACCGTTTTGGGATTTTGGAGGGGGATAATTTAAAAGGAGAAATTTGGCTCACGGATTTAAAGGGGTTTTCGATTTATTATTTCCACGAGATTTTACAGGTTTACAGGTTTTAAAGGGACTTTGGAAAGGGAAAAGGATAAAGGGAAAAGGATTGTATGCTAGCATGGACCCTCTCCGGTTGAGCTGGTCAGTAGACCTTCCCGGATAGAGCAGGTCGGGGACCCTCTTCGGTTGAGCTGGTCATTAGACCTTCCCGAATAGAGCAGGTCGGGGACCCTCTCTGGTGGAGCCGGTCACTAGACCTTCCCAGATAGAGCAGGTCGGGGACCCTCTCCGGTGGAGCCGGTCATTTGACCTTCCCGGATAGAGCAGGTCGGGATTTCTCGTGGATAAGGTTAACACCCCACATAAATGTTGATAAATGAGCCAAGGCATTATTTATGTTTTATTTGCGTGCGGATTTTCTTAGAAATACTAAGAGGGAGGACATTAAAGCAATTTAGAGCTTTTAAATGTTATTATTTTCGTCCACTCACTCTAACGTTTTCAATGTTTCTCCCCTGGGCCTTTCGTTTTTAAATGCCCAGATTGCAGTGCTCGACCTATCTAGACCACTTGGAGGCCAAGCATAGTTACCGCCGTTTTCCACACTAACAGTAGGTTCCGGGTTAACCTACTTGTAATATCTCTATGTTTATGCTTTTATCCTAGACGCTCTGATACACATCGGGTAGTTTGTTTGTTGGAGAACTCTTAGGGACTTGGAATGTTATGTATCATTTACATTTGGGATGTTGAATTAATTGTTGGATTTTATTAGATGTGTATCATGTGGAGTTGTTGGTTATTGGGGAGCAGGATGGCTCCAGGAGTTTCGGTTGGATATTGGTATTAGAAGTGTACTGTGGGTTATTGCAGGTTAAGGGTTGTCCACTTTTCAAGGGAGACTATGTCGATTTTTCGGCAGAATCTTCTTTGGGAGGTGGTCCCCGCAGGATTTGCTTCGAGTTAAAGGGGTTTAACTCGGGGTGGGTCCTGACAATTGGTATCAGAGCATTAGGTTATCCGATTCCTTCATACTACTATTTGTACTTAGGAGTATCTAGTATCTATAGAGTGATGGTTTGACCATGGCAGACCATTAGCATTTATGCATGAGATACTGGGTATTCCTTGAGTATTTGTAGTAGTTAATCCAGTGCTGATGTTATACATGGTACTAAATGTTTTTCTTCCTCAGGTAACTATGCGTCGTGGTCGTAGTCGAGCCCGTAGGGGAAATCCTCCTAGTCCTCCCAATCCTCCAGAAGGAGGGGATGCGGGAGCGCCAGCTGATGGTCAATTGGAACAATTCTTCAGGCGACTCACTACCTTTGCCTCAGACATTAATTATGAGAAGGCTCGTAGGAATGGAGCCCGGGTTTTCTCCCATGCCAATGAGCCGTTAGATGCTCTCAGCTGGTTGGAGTGTATGGAAAAGATGTTTGTGCAGGCTGAGTGTCCTGAGAGCAAGATGGTGACCATAGCTGTTCAGTTTCTGGAAAGGGAAGCTTGGCATTGGTGGGTGGATTTGAGCAGAGGTTTGGGCGATGGAGCTCAGAATATGACTTGGGGTCAGTTTACCGTTCATTTTAAGGAGCGTTATATCAATCCAGCCCACATCAACCGTATGAGGTTGGAATTTCTGAATCTGAGGAAAAGTAACAATGTGACAGTGACAGCCTTTGAGCAGCGCTTCAGGGAGTTGGCATTCTATGTACCTGAACTGGGTTAAGACAGATGAGGAGAAGATTTACTACTTTGTCCAGGGACTTGGCGGTATATATGCCAGTCAGATGACAGCCGTACCTTACCAGACTTTCCAGCAGGCCTTGATGTTTGCTATGCATATTGAGGCGCAGGAGTTAGCAGTTGGTCCCCTACAGAGTTTTGGTGATTCTAGCCGAGTTCCTCCTAGGCGGGGGACATTTACCTCGGGTTCAGGATCCTCTGCTGGCAGTGGATATAGTAGTCATTCGAGTTCTGGTTCCGGAGTTCGAGGAAAGTTCAAGAGGTTTGGCAGGAGACATCCTAGGAACCGGTCTGGTGGACGCTTTTCTGGACAGTTTAGTGGTGGATCTAGTAGCCAGAGTGCGGCCTCAGGTGGCCAGTCATTTCAGGTGGGGCAGAGTCAGCAGCAGACTGTGGGTTGTTATCATTGTGGTCAGCTAGATCACTATAAGAGAGAGTGCCCTATCCTGATTCAGAGATCCATGTTTGATCCTACTCAGTCATCGGGTCAGTTTCCAGCGAGTGCTTCTGGCAGCGGTGCTCGCATGTGGGGTCCAGATAGAGGCAGTGCTCAGCAGAACAGAGGCGGCAGAGGACGTCCCACCACTACTCATGCTAGAGTGCATGCCATGACTCAGCAGGAGGGTCGTACTTCTCCAGAGGTCATTATTGGTATGTTATTAATCTTTGGTCAGCCTGCTTTTACTTTGATTGATCCGGGTGCTACGCATTCCTTTATGTCGAGTAGATTTTCACTCCATGCCAATGTGCCAACCTCCCCACTCCCAGGTGAGTGGCGTGTATCTCTGCCTTCTGGAGATACAATGGAGATTAACTGGGTGTGTAGTGGGTGTGAGGTGTTAGTAAATGGACTTGTATTCGAAGCTGACCTAATTCCTCTGGATATGATAGAGTTCGATGTAATCCTGGGTATGGATTTTCTGGAAGCCCATAGGGCCATGGTAGATTGTTTCCAGAAAGAAGTGGTATTTTGTAGTCCAGGATTGCCGGAGGTTATATTTCAAGGAGAAAGAGAGATTCTCCCAAAGTGTTTAATTTCAGCTGTGGCCGCTAGGAAATTGCTGAGTAAGGGTTGTCAAGCCTACCTAGCACATGTGGTGGATACTAGTATGGGGGAAGTAGGTTTGAATGACATACCTATAGTTAAGGAGTTTCCAGAAGTTTTTCCAGATGAATTGCCTGGATTGCCACCCGAAAGAGAGATCGATTTTACGATTGAATTACTTCCTGGAACCGCACCCATTTCTCAAGCACCATATAGAATGGCCCCTGCTGAATTGAAGGAGTTGAGAACTCAATTGCAGGAGTTGTTGGATAAGGGATTTATTCGGCCAAGTTCCTCTCCTTGGGGTGCCCCGGTGTTGTTTGTTAAGAAGAAGGACGGTACGCTGAGACTTTGTGTGGATTACAGGAAGCTGAATCAAGTTACTGTAAAGAACAAGTATCCCTTGCCCCGTATTGATGACCTGTTTGATCAATTAAAGGGGGCAGCAGTCTTTTCGAAGATTGATTTGAGGTCGGGGTATCATCAATTGCGGATTCGGGAGAATGATATAGCCAAGACTGCTTTTCGGTCACGTTATGGCCATTATGAGTTTGTGGTGATGGCTTTTGGGCTTACCAATGCACCTGCAGCCTTTATGGACCTCATGAATAGGGTGTTTAGCCCATACCTTGACCGGTTTGTTATCGTGTTCATAGATGACATTTTGGTTTATTCCAAGAACGCAAAGGAACATGCAAGACACCTAAGGTTGGTCTTACGGACTTTGAAAGAGGCTCAGCTGTACGCAAAGCTCAGCAAGTGTGAGTTTTGGCTTGATAAAGTGGGGTTCTTGGGCCACATTGTGACGGCCGAAGGTGTTAGTGTGGACCCCCAGAAAATAGAGGCAGTTGTGAGTTGGAGGAGACCCACTAATGTAAAGGAGATACGGAGTTTCTTGGGTCTAGCTGGGTATTACCGTCGCTTCGTGGAAGGCTTTTCCAAGATTGCGGCTCCTCTTACTAGATTGACAAGAAAAGGTGTAAAGTTTGAATGGTGTGAAAACTGTGAGCAGAGTTTTCAAGAATTAAAGAATCGTTTGGTGAGTGCTCCAGTTTTGGCATTACCTGATGATAGTGGTGAGTTCGTGGTGTATAGTGACGCATCTGGACAAGGTTTGGGTGGTGTGTTGATGCAACATGGGAGAGTCATTGCCTATGCTTCTAGACAATTGAAGTTACATGAAGGAAATTATCCCACCCATGATCTAGAGCTTGCAGCGATAGTTTTCGCGTTAAAGTTATGGAGACACAATCTTTACGGAGCTAAGTGTCAGATTTTCACTGATCACAAGAGCCTCCGTTATGTGTTTACTCAGAGGGATTTAAATCTGAGACAGAGGAGATGGATGGAACTACTGGCAGATTATGATATTTCCATAGAGTATCATCCAGGAAGGGCCAATTTAGTGGCCGATGCACTTAGCCGCAACCCTTCCGTCTCTTTGGCTCATTTAAGAGCGGTTCGGGTTCCACTTCTCTATGAGTTGCGAGCTACTGGTGTTGAACTTTGGGAAGATGAAGTAGAAGCCTTGGTGGCTAATTTCCAAGTGAGGCCAGTTTTGATTGATAAAGTGCGAGAGACACAGTATAATGATCAGTCAATAGTACGGTTGATTGAGCGGACACTTGATGGGACAACAGTTGACTTCTCGGTTAGAAAGGATGGAACTTTGATGTTCAAGAACCGACTTTGTGTTCCAAAAAGGAATGAGGAGCTTAAGTTGGAAATTTTGGAGGAAGCTCACAGTTCAGCATATGCAGCTCATCCTGGAAGTACAAAAATGTACAAAACCTTGAAAAATCATTATTGGTGGCCGTATATGAAGAGAGAGATTGCGGGATTTGTGAGCAGGTGCTTGATTTGTCAACAAGTAAAGATTGAGAGACAGAAACCTGCTGGTTTGCTTCAGCCTTTGCCTATCCCTGTGTGGAAGTGGGATGACATTGCTATGGATTTTGTCTTTAGTCTACCACGTACTCGAGATGGCCATGATGGTATTTGGGTGGTCGTTGATCGATTGACCAAATCAGCACACTTTCTGCCGGTGAACAAGAAGTATACTGTGGAAAGGTTGGCGGAATTGTATGTCAATGAAATTGTGAGACTTCATGGGGTGCCAGAGACTATTGTGTCAGATCGGGATCCTAGGTTTGCCTCCAGGTTTTGGAGAGCTTTACAGGCAGCTTTGGGCACCCAGTTGCAATTCAGCACAGCCTTTCATCCTCAGACCGACGGGCAGTCCGAAAGGACTATCCAGACTTTAGAGGACATGTTGAGGTCGTGTGCCATGCAGTTCTCGAGAAGTTGGGACAAGAATGTAGCTTTAATGGAGTTTGCTTACAACAATAGCTACCATTCCACCATTGGTATGTCTCCTTTTGAGGCACTTTATGGACGACAATGTCGTACACCTTTGTGTTGGAATGAAATTGGCGAAAGAGAGTTGTGTAGCCCTGACTTGATTCATGAAACGAATGAGAAGATCAAGGTTGTTAGGGACAAGTTAAAGACAGCTCAGAGTAGACATAAGAGTTATGCAGACAACCGAAGAAGAGATCTTGAATTCCAAGTGGGTGATTGGGTATTTCTGAAACTATCCCCTTGGAAGGGAGTAGTACGTTTCGGCAAGCGGGGGAAGCTTAGCCCCAGGTACATAGGCCCTTATGAGGTCATTGAGAGGGTTGGTCCACTTGCTTATCGGTTGGACCTACCTCCTGAGTTGGCAAGGATACATAATGTCTTCCATGTGTCTATGCTCCGTAAGTATGTTGCCGATCCATCCCATGTGTTGCAAGAGCAACCGGTTAATTTAAAAAGAGATTTGACTTATGAAGAATTGCCGGTGAAGATCCTTGATAGGAAAGAGCAGATACTCAGGAACAAAACCATTCCTCTAGTGAAGGTACTTTGGAGGAGCCATGAGTTAGAAGAAGCAACATGGGAACCAGAGGCTCGGATGAGGCAGCAGTACCCTTATCTCTTCGAATGACAGGTATGTAATTTCGAGGACGAAATTTTTATATGGGGGGAGAATTGTCACATCCCGGTTTTTAAAACCATTTACGGTCGGTGATTACCTAAGTTACTTTGGTCTTTAACCGTGCCGTAGTAACTGTTTTACCGAGAAAGGTCAAAAAGTTGACTTTTCGTTAGGTCATGAATTTGGGAAAACTTCCTTCATGAAAGTTGTAGAGGGCGTCGTTACGAGTCCGTGGACACGTAGCACGCTTAAATCGGAGATCGTATGAGGAAGTTATGGCCTAAAAACAAAAGTTACTATTTGGGTGAAAAGCCTATATATAGTGAGTTACTGGGGTAATTCGGTGAGAGGGTAAAAATCGAAAAAATTACTGTTCACTTCGAAATTTCCTCCGAAACCCGACAGATTTTCCGCTGGATTTCATCACCGGATTTCTCCTCCGTCCGGCGGAGTTAGGGCGCGTGCTAGGTACCGGGTTGAAGCCTGCAGCGCCACCTTCAAGTTGGTGGTGGCCATCGGAGCTGAGTCGCCGCCGTTTGAGAGGAATCACGGCGAGAAGGGGGGACCTGTGCACTGTTCATTGACACCGGATTTCTCCCTCCTCAGGCCACCTCCCGGTGAGTTCTTTATATGGTTTTGATGGGTTTGAGGTGTACATTAAGCCCCTAGAATTTGGTAGCTAGATTTGAAGTGTGTAGGAAGAATTATGGATTTGAAGTTTGGGTTGACTTTTGGATTCGGGTTGTGTATTTCTTGTCGATTGACCTAGTTAGGGGCCGAGTTGGCCTTCGAGTTGAACTAGAAAGTTGTCCCAAATGTTGAGACGAAGCTGCTGGTAAAATTTGGTGGCGATCCGAGGTCGCCGGAATTTTGGCCGGATTTTTTCTGCCGGCGCCGGAGCCGCCACTTTTTGGGCAGTTTTCTTGCCCATTTAAATTGTAAAAATTAAGGGAAGTCCATTAGGGGCAGTTGCTAATTTTTAGGAATTTATTTGAGGCGTTAAGTATGTTTGGAAGGTTTGGGATTATTATTTGTGTAATTAAAGGTTAATCGGTCGTTTAGGGAGAACCGGCTAGGCGTGAGAGCGTGTTTAAGAGTTTGTACGCTATTTGGAGGGTTAGAGGCCGACACCCACACTTTTGATAGATGGTTAAGGTCGAACGCTATGGGTAGAGCGTGTTACTATTGCCCTCACTATGATTATGGGTTTAAGACCTGTTTATATGTTTTTGTACAGGACGTGGGGGAGCTCTAGCTGAGCAGCCATCTAGTAGCCGGCAGACCTAGCGGCATCTGTGAGTGGACATTTGTTTCAATTTAAATTGCATGCTTTATACTTTAATTGATTTCTCCTGCATATATGATTTCCTCCATTTATTATGTGTTACGGTGATTTGGGAAAATGGGATTTAAGGATTTAAAGGCAAACAAACCGGGAAAGAGGTTCATACCCTTCCCGTGATTTTAAAGGATTTTTCCCGGGGTATGTTATTCTTGATTATCACCGTTTTGGGATTTTGGAGGGGGATAATTTAAAAGGAGAAATTTGGCTCACGGATTTAAAGGGGTTTTCGATTTATTATTTCCACGAGATTTTACAGGTTTACAGGTTTTAAAGGGACTTTGGAAAGGGAAAAGGATAAAGGGAAAAGGATTGTATGCTAGCATGGACCCTCTCCGGTTGAGCTGGTCAGTAGACCTTCCCGGATAGAGCAGGTCGGGGACCCTCTTCGGTTGAGCTGGTCATTAGACCTTCCCGAATAGAGCAGGTCGGGGACCCTCTCTGGTGGAGCCGGTCACTAGACCTTCCCAGATAGAGCAGGTCGGGGACCCTCTCCGGTGGAGCCGGTCATTTGACCTTCCCGGATAGAGCAGGTCGGGATTTCTCGTGGATAAGGTTAACACCCCACATAAATGTTGATAAATGAGCCAAGGCATTATTTATGTTTTATTTGCATGCGGATTTTCTTAGAAATACTAAGAGGGAGGACATTAAAGCAATTTAGAGCTTTTAAATGTTATTATTTTCGTCCACTCACTCTAACGTTTTCAATGTTTCTCCCCTGGGCCTTTCGTTTTTAAATGCCCAGATTGCAGTGCTCGACCTATCTAGACCACTTGGAGGCCAAGCATAGTTACCGCCGTTTTCCACACTAACAGTAGGTTCCGGGTTAACCTACTTGTAATATCTCTATGTTTATGCTTTTATCCTAGACGCTCTGATACACATCGGGTAGTTTGTTTGTTGGAGAACTCTTAGGGACTTGGAATGTTATGTATCATTTACATTTGGGATGTTGAATTAATTGTTGGATTTTATTAGATGTGTATCATGTGGAGTTGTTGGTTATTGGGGAGCAGGATGGCTCCAGGAGTTTCGGTTGGATATTGGTATTAGAAGTGTACTGTGGGTTATTGCAGGTTAAGGGTTGTCCACTTTTCAAGGGAGACTATGTCGATTTTTCGGCAGAATCTTCTTTGGGAGGTGGTCCCCGCAGGATTTGCTTCGAGTTAAAGGGGTTTAACTCGGGGTGGGTCCTGACAAGTCTGGTGGTAAGAGTGAGACATACCTGTTTGTCAAGGCCAATGTGTACAAAGACACTTTCGATATGAGAGGTCTCTGGTTCGATTCTTTACCAAGTGAAAAACACTTAATGAGAAGGGGGCTTGACCTTAACCTACTCTAACCCTAGAGTAGTAGTCCACTTACTACCATTTTTGTAACAAAAAAACTCAACATGTACAAAATGTCAAGTAAAAACAAAAGATAGACGACTTTCGGTAATGTTTTAATGTATATATATATATATTATTTTTAATAGTGAAAAATAGTTCATTGAGATACTTGGGTGTAATGCCTTGCTGGAGAGATTAGATTTGACACGACCGTGGAAGCCCAACATCGATCGTCGCACTCTCTACGGACGCACACCACACTAACATTGAACCTTGACTTTGACTTGGCCCCTTCCTGGTGGATACAATGTACAACCATGCCCATCCAATGACGACGTTCAAAGGACGTACCGCCTGACGGGATCACTTTGTTTTCTCTAGGTTGTTGCTCTGCATTTTGTGGGAAGGGTATTAGTTTTTTTCTTCATAATTACCTCTTTACATGAAAAATAAAACTTGAAACTTAAAACACTTGGTTATACTGAAACGGGAAATATTTTTCACACAAAACTATCAAAGACGTTTTCAAATTAAAAATTACACTCCAAAATCTCATTTCTATTTTAAAAATCACTATTCAAAATCATTTTTAAACATGACTTGACGTGTGAGTATATGATAAATAGTTGGTGGAATTCATTTATTTTTCTATGAAAGATGTTCATGTAGTCTGTCATTATCATTATAGCAGTAACAGTTTGACTTTGAAATTCGAAACGAAAGCGGCAGCCACAGGAGTAGCGCAGGGCCGTTGATAATGGATCCTGTTTGCATCAATTATTATTATTATTTTCGAGACGAATCTTGAAACAAACACCTGTGCATTTCGAACTTCCGAAATGGCCGCCACTACCTTCGTCTTCGCCGTTAATCGCCGCCGCTTTGAGCTCCCAACCGTCGATCCTTCGACGACTCTGCTCGAGTTTCTCCGTTCCCACACTCCGTTTAAGAGCGTCAAGCTCGGCTGCGGCGAAGGTCCTCCACTCTCTCTAGTTAGGTCTTAATTAATTAGGTTATGCTTTCTCGGTGATTTGAGTGTGATTGCAGGGGGTTGCGGCGCTTGCGTTGTGCTGCTCTCAAAGTATGACGCTGTTCTGGACAAAGTGGAGGATTTCAGTGTGAATTCATGTCTCACATTACTCTGCAGCGTCAACCGCTGCTCCATCACAACCTCCGAAGGCCTTGGCAACACCAGAGACGGCTTCCATTCAATTCACCAGCGCTTCAGCGGCTTCCACGCTTCTCAGTGCGGCTTTTGTACTCCCGGAATGTGCGTTTCGCTCTTTTCGGCTCTTGTCAATGCCCAAAACACCACTGACCGGGTTGACCCCCCTCCGGGCTTCTCCAAAATGACCGTTTCCGAAGCTGAGAAGGCTATTGCTGGGAATCTCTGCCGCTGCACCGGATATCGTCCCATTGCTGATGCCTGCAAGAGCTTTTCGGGTAATGTTGACATTGAGGATTTGGGGTTTAATTCATTTTGGAGCAAGGGAGACAGTAAGAAAGCAATGATAGATAGTTTGCCTCCTTATAATCCTCAGAGTGAGGTCTGTACATTTCCTGAGTTTTTGAAGAATGAGATCAGGTCCTCGTCGGTTTTGGATCCCCAGAGATATGGCTGGTACAGTCCAGCTAGTATTGAGGAGCTTCAGAGCTTGGTGGAAGCAAATGGTTCTGGTGAGAGTGTGAAATTGGTTGTTGGTAACACCGGGACGGGGTATTACAAGGAGTTAGCGTGTTATGACAGATACATTGATCTCAGTTTTGTTCCTGAGCTATCGGTTATTAGGATGGATCAAACGGGGCTCAATGTAGGAGCAATTGTAACCATCAGTAAAGTTATTGAGGCTTTGAAGAAGAAAACCAAAGGTGAACATATGTCAAGAGGCGAGGTCGTGTTTGAACAAATTGCCAAGCATATGGATAAAATTGCTTCAGGCTTTATCAGAAACACAGCTAGTATAGGTGGGAATTTGGTGATGGCACAAAGAAAGTACTTTCCTTCAGATATTGCAACAATACTTCTTGCTGTGGATTCAACAGCGAATATAGTGAGTGGTTCTGGATCTGAAATCATTCTGTTGGAAGAATTTCTGAAAAGATCCCCATTGGGTCCCAAAAGTGTACTTGTAAGTGTTAAAATCCCAAATTGGGAAGCAGTTACAAAAGTTTCTGCAGTACCCAATACTATGTTGCTATTTGAAACCTATAGAGCTGCACCGCGACCACTAGGAAATGCATTGCCTTATTTAAATGCTGCTTTCTTGGCTGAAGTTTCTCCATGTAAAACTTCTACTGAATTTAGGGTACATCACTGCTGTCTGGCTTTTGGTGCTTATGGGACTAAACATGCAATTAGAGCAAGAAAGGTTGAGGACTTTTTAACCGGAAAAACTTTGAGTGCTGGTCTTCTGCATGAAGCTATTAAGTTAGTTCGAGCTATTGTTGTTCCTGAACAAGGCACTACGAATCTTGCTTACAGGTCAAGCTTGGCTAGTGGTTTTCTTTTTGAGTTCTTTAGCCCCTATATTAACATTGACAGTGATACTGAAATTTCTTATAAGAACCAACATTGCAACGATGACTGTCCGCCTGTGTTATCATCAGCTAAACAAGTGCTTAATTTAAGTACAGACTATGATCCAGTCGGCAAGCCAATTATAAAATCTGGAGCCACCCTCCAAGCTTCAGGTTAGTACTCTTCACATGCTGATAAGGATTTCTAGTTACTAGCATCGTAGTTTCTGTCTCTTCATTGCTAATGGTGATGTCTTTATTTTGTTTTGAAAGTGATTCCTCACATTTGAGGATCGGAGAAAGAACAAAATTAATTAAATTTTCAACACTTAATTGGATGATGACAAGGATGTCTAGTTCATGTTCATGTAAGTTTTTTTTTTATCTTTTTACTTTTCTTTTTAGAAGCAAGCATCATGTTCATGTAAGTTATCCTGGCCTTGATACTTTTATGAGAATGAATGTTGACATTTGTTACCTCCTCACTAAATGGTTCAGTAATTATTATGCCGCTGATTAGATAATGGTATTGTAGATTTTTCAAACTCATTTTCAATCCATGCCAGTGACTGATTGGAATTAGATTGGGACCCTTACCCCCTGTTTTGTAATAGATAACAATTATTATCTGACCAGTTAAACAGTGGGTGTACAGATCCATGATTGGTTTTGATTGAATGGAGCAGACATCTGTGCTAGTTGATTTATATATTTTCTTTGGGTTCTAATTGACACTGTTGACAAGTATAGTATGTTTTATAGGTGAGGCTGTGTATGTAGATGACATCCCGCCACCACCAAATTGCTTGCATGGAGCGTTCATTTATAGTACAAAGCCTCTCGTACGAGTTAAGGGAATATATTTCACAACAAAACGACAGCCAGATGGAGTTTCTGCTGTCTTATCTTTTAAAGATATCCCCAGCGGTGGGGAGAATGTGGGATCTAAGACTATTTTTGGTAGTGAACCTCTTTTTGCTGTTGATATTACTCAATGCGCTGGTCAGCGTCTTGCCTTTGTGGTATGTCTTTAAGTCTCATTTATTACTGTAGTAATATTGATGCCCAATACACTTCCCGAATAATCTTTGTTTCTGTTTGTAAGGGGTCTGTCTAATTGACTCGGCGAACAAAATTTTTAGGTTGCAGATACACAGAAACATGCAGATTTGGCCGCAAACACTGCGAATGTTGATTATGAAATGGAAGATATAGAGCCACCTATCCTAACCGTAGAGGAGGCCATTAAGAGGTCTAGTTTTTTTGAGGTCCCTCCTTTCTTATACCCGAAGCAAGTTGGTGATATATCAAAAGGAATGGCTATAGCTGATCACAAAATTACATCTGCTCAGGTACTTGTCCTCAATTTCTATAATTTGGAAAAGTTTATGATTTGGGGAAGAGAAAAGACCATAAAAGAAAGAATATTCACTTGCTCTTCAATACCTCATAGAATCATTGACAAGTTGTAAATCTATGTCTTTCTCGCGTTCAGATCAAACTTGGTTCACAATATCATTTCTACATGGAGACACAAACTGCTCTTGCTGTACCAGATGAAGACAACTGCCTAGTGGTTTATACTTCAAGTCAGTGTCCTCAGTTTTCACACGCAGTCATCGCAAAGTGTCTTGGCATTCCTGAAAGTAATGTCCGTGTAATTACAAGAAGGGTTGGTGGGGGGTTTGGTGGGAAGGCCGTAAAATCCATTCCTGTGAGTATTAGCTGCAATAATATAGTTCGCTTTTTGATAACGTTAAGTGCTAAAAGTGTTTTGGTAGCCTTTCGCAGGAAATTTTAATACCGCTTCCTGTGTTTGAAGCACTTTGTAGTGTTTTCTTAAAAAGCACTTGTCAGGTGCTTGGTCTTGAGCGCCATCCCTATTTGTGTTTGCTTATTTTCTGTTCTCAGAGCAGTGCAGCTGAGGTTTTGAGAAAATTAATACGGATCACCTTAGGAAGGGTGTGCTTATATTCAACAAAATTAACTTTTCCCTACACCCTAATAATGTATTCGAAGTTAATAGTTGGTCCATATTATGGTAATATTTCCCATAAATATTCTTTTACAATCGGTTCACTAGCGAGCATTTATTGTTTGCATTCTACTGGTATAGGAGCTGAAAAATGAGGAGAGGTTAATTAGAATATAAATAAGTATTGGTCCATTGGTTCATAAAAGCTTTTATTTATTTTTTATTTTTTGTATGTTTCAATGATATGATTCCTGCCGCCAACTAATTGAAACTGAAGTTCATTCTTGTACATTAGGTTGCAACAGCATGTGCACTTGCAGCACACAAATTACATCGCCCAGTCAGGATATATGTCAATCGCAAGACTGATATGATAATGGCAGGAGGAAGGCATCCCATGAAGATAATCTACAGTGTGGGATTCAAGTCTGATGGGAAGATTACAGCTTTACAACTTGATATATTGATCGATGCAGGGATGTCCCCAGATATAAGTCCAATTATGCCACGCAATATCTTGGGTCCACTTAAGAAGTATGATTGGGGTGCTCTGTCTTTTGATGTAAAGGTGTGCAAAACTAACAATCCAAGTAGGACTGCTATGCGAGGTCCTGGGGAGGTGCAAGGGTCATTTATTGCTGAAGCTGTAATTGAACATGTAGCATCTACTCTCTCCATGCAAGTGGATCATGTGAGAACTATAAATCTTCACACTCATTGCAGCCTTGATTTATTTTATGACGAGACTGCCGGTGAACCTCTAGAGTATACTTTACCTTCAATATGGGACAAGGTGGCCATGTCTTCAAGCTTTAGCCAAAGGACTGAATTCTTAGAAGAATTTAATAAATGCAATAAATGGCGGAAAAGAGGAATTTCTCGAGTACCTATAATACATCAAGTTTTATTGAGACCAACTCCAGGGAAAGTGAGCATTCTAAGCGATGGTTCTGTTGTTGTTGAAGTTGGAGGGATTGAACTAGGTCAGGGTCTGTGGACAAAAGTTAAACAGATGGCTGCTTTCGCTCTTGGTTCCATTCAATGTGATGATAGTGGCGATCTTTTGGATAAAGTACGGGTGGTACAATCTGATACAGTGAGCTTAATTCAAGGAGGATTTACTGCTGGAAGCACGACATCTGAGTCAAGTTGCGAGGCAGTTAGGTTATCCTGTGATATTTTGGTTGAGAGGCTAGCTCCCCTCAAGCAAAAATTGCATGATCAAATGGGTTCTATTAAATGGGAGATGCTTATTGAAAAGGTATTGCAATTTGATTTATATTACTTCTTTTTTTCCTTTTTTTTGTACATGTATTTAAAGTTCAGGAGCTCTTCCACCAAGAAAAGCAATTGACCAGCTCCTTTTCAGTAATGGATTTAATTGTGCAACCAAAACAGGCTATCTTAACTAGTGCAACTGCCTCTGAAAGACCTCAAACAATCTGCTCTACCACGTCATCTCCTCTCCTTAATTTTGCATCCTTCCTTACTTATCGACATAGACTTTAAGATTCGATTTGTGAGCTGTACTTCTGTAAGCTTGTTTGTGCTAGCTTTTTATCCTGGAGTTATCCTGTTTGATCATATATCGTTTCCAGATTGTCATAATTTTCAAGAGTTTCCATAAAATTTTATTCTTGTCTTGTTTTTGCCCTTTCACAAATCTTTGTGGAATCCCCATAGCACTAATCTGACAGGCTAACAGCTAAATCGAATCGGTCAAGCTCCTTTGTATGTGCCACCCTGGGTGTCCAGACAGTTTGTAACCACTACGTCTGAACTCTAGCCAAGCTTAAAATTCATGGCAAAAGGATTGTTCCATTCCCATCTCAACCTTTTTGTATTTGACAATATCTATTGAAGTTTTAAGTGTGCTTTTATCCTTGGACATACTTCTCTTGGCTTTGTATAACTACTCAGTGACTTCTCATTATAGTTTTTCAAAGCCACAGAATAAAAGGCCTTTCTCTAGCATTTTCTTTTGAAGATTCGCATACGAGATATGTTGTTTTTGCAGTCTTTCTCATTCTTTTCTCAAATTGCAGGCGTACTTAGAAGCCTTGAACTTATCGGCAAGTTCTCTCTATGCCCCGGAGTTTACTTCCATGGAATACCTTAACTACGGTGCTGCAGTAAGTGAGGTAAGTTTTTCTTTAAGTTTATCATTGCTTCCTCATATTCTTTTGTGTGGATTATATTTGTAGATATGCGCTTGAATTTTCAACAAACCTCAAGACATGTGTACAGGTTCAATATTCCAGTGCAACTGTGCAAGTCACATGGAAAGATCATATGGTCACTTTTAATATGATTCAGTATGTCCTGAACTTTAACAAATTAGAATGAAACTATCTGGTCACAGGTTGAGGTAAACCTTCTGAGTGGAGAAACCAGAATATTGCAATCAGATATTATCTACGATTGTGGTCAGAGTCTCAACCCTGCTGTGGATTTAGGACAGGTTAGGACGATACTGAGCTTACATACTGATTTTTAAAGTTCCAATGTTTACATGGTTTTAATTTTCTGTTACAAGAACCTCCAAAGTTTTACCCATGGAAAAAATGAAAAGAAGCTAAAAAATACTTATCAGTTGAAAGAGGGAGCTTTTTATTTGAGTTGGATCTTGTTTACTCTACAAACTATAAGTTGGATGCATGACATAAGTATATGGGTAAACATATGGGCTGATCTGGCAATGGGTCTTACACGAAAGAATTTCAGTCCTTAATGTCGGTTCTTGCAGATAGAAGGTGCTTTTGTTCAAGGAATTGGGTTCTTCATGCTTGAAGAATACATGGAAAATTCTGATGGATTGGTGGTTTCTGATGGCACATGGACATATAAAATTCCTTCCATAGACACTATACCAAAGCTGTTCAACGTTGAAGTACTAAATAGTGGACACCACAGCAAACGTGTTCTCTCTTCAAAAGGTATAATTTTGCTAAGAGTTCTCATGTTAATTAAGTAGCATGCCTAGCGCACTTGTAAGTGTCTGGAATACAACAGATAAGTAGAATATTATGTATGTATGGGTGAAGAAACTGACATGCCTGTTCCATAGTGAAAATTCTCTAGATTGTCTGCCTAGTTTTGGACATGTGATGGAGGTTTTATATAGAGGCTATTAGTTGAGTTATGAGAAGATAAGGTTCTGGAAGTGGGAAGGGAGCTAAAAGGGGTTCTGTGAGTCTGCCTTACTTTGGGTTTGGTTTGAACTTAGAACACATTAGTCAGACATTTGGGATTGTGCAGTCTTGTTCTTCATGAAGCTTCCACATTATGTTGTTCTTCAAGTGCAAAGTTGTATCACTTTCATCAATATGTCTGGAAAGTCAATTGATATGTTTTGTGCAGCTTCTGGTGAGCCTCCGTTACTTCTAGCGGTTTCAGTTCACTGTGCTGCAAGAGCTGCAATCAAAGAAGCTAGAAATCAGCTTCTTCAATGGGAAGGCCTGGATGGGTCTGTTTCAATGTTCCAGTTGGCCGTTCCAGCTACCATGCCTGTTGTAAAGGAGTTATGTGGGCTGGAAAGTGTGGAGAGCTACTTGGAATGGATTGCAGGTAGAAACTGAATGTGGAAATCGTGAGTGCCTCAAATGTGGAGGCTCTCAAGTTTTTTTTGTCCAAAAAAACTCTCAAAGGTTTTTTATTTTTATTTTTTTGTTATGATTCTTGTCTGTACTGGAACAAAAGACACTTGGGGGCTATTGACACCAATAATTTGGAAATGGTGAAGCTAAAACCAGGCTACTGTATGTGATGATCACTTTTATAATTTTGAAGGACTATTTGTACATGTCTCCGATTCGAAGCAATCGGAATAGATATCCTTATGGGATCCATAACGTACAAAAGAATCCTTATGGGGATTTGTAGAGACAAGTTGATAGCACCAGACGTGACTGTATTCTGTAAACAAATCGGTAGATGGGAGCGTTATGGTGTTTTCATTTCTTTTTTTAAACAGATGGGTCTCATCGGAATTACTCCTGATGATTCAAATGGGAATTACTCCTGATGATTCAAATGTGTCTCATCTGAAACCCAGATTGGGTTTACCTGTTTTGCCACAGTTTTTTAAACTGTGTCTACAACCTTCACCTCTCTCATCAACGCCTTCAAACCCACCATAAATACACCCCAAGAAAATAACTCAAATTATCTCGACTCTGCCGTGAACATGTTCCATGAATTGCTTCGCTCACGTCCTCTGCCTTGTTTGTTTTACAACTTTCACAAGGATACTAGGCCAACTGGTCAAATTGAACATGTTCCATGAAATGGGTTTCAGCTTATTAATCTTTGCCCAATTCTTCAAATTGGGTCATGAACCTGATGTCATTGCCTTCACCACTCTCAACCACTGGCTTTGTTCTCCATAATCAAGTCCCTGAGGCTGCACGAATTTTCAACATGTTGGAGGGAGATCATTGTAAGCCCAATGTTAAAAGGCTTTGTATGCTATAGAACAGTAGTGTTGCGATTCAGTTACTTGGGAATATGGAAGGAAGAGGATGCAAGCCTGACATAATTTCCTATAGCCTTATTGATCAAGCCTTGGAGCTCTTTAAATAAATGATAAGTAGGGTATTGCTCCAAACGTTGTCACTTACACCTCACTGATTGACGGATTTTTGAAAGTAGGCCAGTGGCAAGAAGCTACAAGGTAAATGGATGAAGTGTTGAGTCTCCAAATGACGTCACCTTCAGTGTCTTGGTTGATACAGTTTTGTAAGGCAGAGATGGTCGTCAAAGCCAAAAATGTGGTTCAAATGATGATGCAAAGACACATTGGGCCTAGTGCAGTGACATACAGTTCGCTCTTGGGCGGTTTTGTATAAGTGGAGAAATGGACAAGTCAAGACAAGTTTTTGATCATATGATAAGCAAGGGCTCCATGGTTAATGTTCATAGTTGTAGCATACTGGTTAATGAATATTGAAAGGCTTAAGAGGTGGATAGAGCTAAAGAGATTTTGAAGGAAATGCATTGTATGGAACTAGTTCCAGATACAATTACTTATACCACACTTATTGATGGTTTTTACAAAGCTTGGAGGATTCAATTAGCAGAAAACCTGTTCTTCCAGATGTTCAAACTTATGCTGTTTTACTTGATGGCCTATGTAACAATAAGCGACTTTCAACGGCATTAGAGTTGCTTAAAGAGATAGAGGCCGACAATTTGCAAGTTAATATTGCAGTCTACAACATTGTTATTGACGGTTTGTGCAAAGCTGGAGATCTCTTGTGGTTTGTCATCAAAACTAGTTGAGCCTAATGTGATAACATACAGTATAATGATTAGAGGACTTTGTCATCATGGCTTAGTAATTGAACCTGGAAAGTTGCTGAGAGAAATGGGAGGGAAAGGATGATCTAGTAATGTATGCAGGTATGTCCAGAACTACAAGGTAAAGGAGAAGTTGGAGCAACTGTTCTGATGTGATGTTTTCAGTAACGCAGGAGTTGAGATTGCACGAAGAATCATGTCTTTTCCTTTTCCTCTTGCAAATAAGCTGAGTTTGTAGGTTTTTGGCTTCTATTCGCATTGCTAAAATTCGTACTTCAATGCAAAGCCATGATACTGGGATTCCAGTTCTTGTCTTGACTCCAGTTAAATTGACAATTTCTTTTCGGCATTGCTAGATATTGAATGAGTTTAGTGCCTGCTGAGAGAATTATGGTTGTTCATTATGTGTTACACGATCTAAATCATCTAATCTAATGAAATTTTGATATAGAAATCGTGGTTTGTAATTAATTGTGCTTTCACTCAGTGCACTCTTTTCTATATCTGGTCATCTTCACCAGCTATCTAGAGTCCTGATCTTTGTGAATGGAAGTAGCAGTTGATAGCTGTGATGCAATGAGCTGTGATCCTAGCTACCATTTATGTGAAAACAGTAATTTTGATCTAAGGGATATTTTCTTGATGAAATAAATTAAGAGATCAATGTCGTTGGTTTATGGAGATCTTGAGAAGAACAACTTGGGTTTTACCGAATTCCGTGAACTTTGATTCTTTCACGATCTTATTAAATTGCCAAAAAAACACAGAAATTTCTTAGAAAATTGATGAAATAAGTTTAGTGATCAATATCGTTTGTCAGGATCCACCCCGGGTTAACCCCTTTAACCTGAAGTAAATCTTGAGGGGTCCACCTCAAGGGAAATTTTTACCGGATATCCCCTTTGAAATAGACAACCATATCTGCAAACAAACTAAACACTTCTACAATAATAAAATCCAACCCCAACCCCAACACCTGGAGCCATCATTTTTCCCCAAATTGCATGTACACTTCACCAATCGAATTCAACTAAACTATACTAGTATAATCAGAGCAGTCTACGTGGAGGCAATATCTAAAAAGACTAAATAGCGACAACAGAATGATTTGACCATGTCTCGTCTTCAGTACGTATGACCTCCTCTCAGCAATCCTGCAACACTGGCATTTGAAAACGAATGGCCCAGGAAAAAACATATAAAAACATGACGATAGAGTGAGTGGACAAAAATAATATCCAGACGTGAGAAAATATCTTAATTTAACGTTCTCATTCTTATTGTTCCAAGAAATCATTTATGCATGCCCCCTTGGAAAAGAATCTCAAATCTTAACGAGGGAAAGCGATTTCTACCTCTTCGGCTCTCTGCCGAACATTTTGCCAGATTCCGGCAAGTTGCCGGAATATCTTGTCGGATTCTGACAATCTTGCTGGAAAGTGGCCATAGCCTCCTTGTTCGCTTCAATTACCCAGTTCTTGACGTGCAAGCATCAAAATACATCAAATTAATATCCAATCATCATCCAAATTCTACACAAACCCACACAGAGGCTAATTCACTGAACTTACCTCGCATACAGAACCTCGAGCCAACATCCAAGACGCTGTCTCGAGCACCAATTACACCAAAGCCTCACCTATTTACTCTGTCCTCTCCCACCATGCGTGCCTAGCTTCTGCCTCCACCCAGAGTCATTACAGTAGTGCTCTGAGCCTTAAAGCAAGTTTGTCTCAGCCTAGCTAGGGTTGTAAATCCCTGTTGAAGCTCGAGAAAACGTTTGAGATGCCAAAAGAAAACCCCAAGTCGTCGAAGCTAGGGCTCTAAGCCAGAAAATAGTAAACAGAAGATTTGGGGATTTGGGGTTATGGTTCGATTCATGGAATTCCAAACATGAAATTGAAGAAGGAGAAAGGATAAACTAAACCAAACCTCTCCTTGCTACCGCCGCCGACGTTTTTCGCCTGAGACCGGTTAACATGGCAGAGCTGCCCTTGGGTCGATCTCCCTCGGATTGGGTTGCTTGTGGAACTTGAGGGCTGTGTTTTGTAGAGGAGATAGAGGGGGTCACTCCAGTGGTGGCACGCTAGTGGATGGTGGCTGGACGGCGAGATACAACAGGTTTCTACCGGAGCAGGCGAAGGAGGCTGAGGGAGAGGAGGGAGACTCGGTTGACCCGAGTTTCTCTCTTTGACCGAGAGTCAACACTTCACTTCTTTTTATACTTGAATGGACAGTCCAGATCAAAACCCTACTTGATTTGACGGTACAGATTTAAATAAGAGAAAAAAGTAATTGGTTGAATGGTAAAAACTATTTATCGAAATAGTAATTGAAAATTACCATACACTTTAGAAATTCGTAGAAAATAGACGGAAGCTCAGAAAAATATTCTGAAAATACCGGGAGACTCGTGTCGACACGTACTATAACATCGAGTTATTAAATGAGGAATTTTTTGAGTTTAGAAAAACTCAAAAATAAACTCGAGCCATAACTTTATAATTCACCAGCCGTAGTTAAAAGCTCTCGATAACTCACAAACCCATATAAAAAAGAAACTTTTTGAAGTGGGGTGTTACATCATTGGTTTATGGGGATCCTAAGAAAAACAAAAACTTGGGTTTTGTCAGATTCTGAGAATGTCGATTCTTTGGCTATCTTGTTCAATTGTCAAAAAACACATACACTACAAGGAGAAGGTGATTAGCCGATGAAATTAAAAAAACGGCCGGCGAATTTTTTTTTCATCGGCTAAGTTATATTTTCATCGGCTAAACTAATTTTTTCGTCGTCTATAGTCTATGAACTTTAGCCGATGAAATTTGAAAATTTTAGCCGACGAAATAGCCTAATTTAGTCTGCTAAAATATTTTTTACTTACAAAATTGCACTACGGATATTTTAGTGTCCGAATGACTATTGTGATACAAATTTGGAAGCGAAGCGGCCGTGCGAGTCAAACTCATGGTTTTGCCATGACATATGGGCTTTTTTGGCATCCGAGTTCGTTTACGGTTTCAAAATGCAGTTTTTCTAAACACTTAACACACGAAAATGCCTCTACCTGAGGTATTTTGGTTGAATCTTCAACATAACAAACTCTCACCATAATGTGACGCAACTGTCCATCTAAAAAGTTTGAGATATTTACCCCTAGATGATAGGACTCCCCATAGGGATAAAATAATGGTAAATAGTAAGCATGTTGTGATTATGATGACCAAACTTCAAAACTATAAATCCGACCATATGATATGATCACTATATTGAAATATGTCTATGGTAAAAAATTCAACTTGATCCGATAAATTTAAGGGCTTGAACCCGAATGACAATCTCGTAAGCCAAATCCCTAAATTGTATTGACCGCAACTATCGGCACCGAGACTTTAACAGAATTACATGATTTTTCAACTGTAGACGTATTTCACCATTCTGGTCATATCTTATTTCACGACTTTTTTGTGTTTGAATTTTCTACGTAGAGTTTGTTTTTGAAACAGAACATTTAATTAAAACTTACTAAATAAATTATACAACATTAGTGGGCATGCTGTGATTCCGATGATCAAACTTGAGAAACAAAAATCTGACCATCTGATATGATCATTATGTCGAAATATGTCTATAGGAAAAAATTCAACTTGATCCGACAACGTTAAGGGTTCAATCCTTATGGTCAATCTCGAAAGTCAAATCCCTTAACGCACGGAAACTGTCATTTGACAGTCTAACTTATGTATTTTGCCAGGACCTTGAACTGAAAATAGTTTCAAATCGATGACACACAATTAGTGGTATAAATTTTTTTTGAAAAATAACCACCGGAGATAGGGCTACCTCTAGGGATAAAGAATGAAAAATTGCATTGACCGCAACTATCGGCACCAAGACTATCGGAATTAAGTGTTTTTTCAAATGTAGACGTATTTCACCATTCCGGTTATATTTTTTCACGACTTTTTTTGTTTGAAGCTTCTACGTATAGGGTTTAGGGTTTTAGCCGACGAAATTAGGGTAATTTGTCGGCTAAAGTTAAATAAATAAATAAAATAAATAACTATAGCTGACGAAATTAGGGTCATTCGTCGGCTAAAGTTACATAAATAAAATACATAACTATAGCCGACAAAATTTTTTAAAATTCGTCGGCTAAAGTTAATTCAAAATTTTCGGCAGAAATTTTAAAAATTTTGAACTTTAACCGACGAAATACCCTAATTTCGTCGGCTAAAGTACCCTCAAATTTTCAAAATCTCCGACTAAAATTTTGAACATTAGCAGAAATTTTCAAAATTTCTTCAGTTAAAGTTCAAAATTTTCAAAATCCTTGCCGAAAATTTTGAATTTTTTCTATATCTTTCATTCTTCTTCTTCTTCTTCTTCTTCTTCTTCTCCTCCTCCTCCTCCTCCTATCCTTCTCTTTCTCTCATTCTCCTTCTCCTCTCCTTCTCCTCCTCTCCTCCTCCTCCTCCTCCTCCTCCTCCTCCTCCTCTCCTTCTCGGTCTCCTTCTCGGCCTCCTCCTTCTCCTCTTCTCCTTCTCCTTCTCCTTCTCCTTTTCCTCCTCATTCTCCTCCTACTTCTCCTCCTCCACCACCGGAGGAAAATGACAAAGAAGAAAAAAATAAATCAAAAATACAAGAAATAAAAAAGAAAATAAATAAAAATAAATAACTATAGCTGACAAAATTTAATAAAATTCGTCGGCTAAAGTTAAATAAATGAATAAAAATAAATTAGATAAATAACTATGCCGACAAAATTTAATAAAATTTTGTCGGCTAAGGTCCAAAAATCCGTCGCCTAAAGTCTAGACTTTAAGCGACGAAAAATTTCTTCGTCGGCTAAATAAATGATTTTAACCGATGATGAACAGTAATTTCATTGCCTAAAGTCTAGACTTTTTTCTAACGACTTCTTAGACGATGAAATTTTTTACTTAGCCGATGAATAAATTTTGTCAGCTAAAGTAGTTGTCATTGTAGTGATAGAAATTTGTGAAACCCACCACATGTTAACCCCTTTAACCAGAAGTAAAATCTATGAGGTCCACCTTAAGGAAATTTTTTTTTTGAAACCCCCCTTAAAATGGACAATCTTTCCTGCAAACCAACTAAGCACCACCACACTACTATAATTCAACCCCAACACCTGAAGTGTCAGGACCCACCCCGAGTTAAATCCCTTTAACCCGAAGTAAATCCTGCGGGGACCACCTCAAGAGAACTTCTTACCGAAACCCCCTTGAAATGACCAACCCTTCCTACGTACCAACTCAACACTTCCATGAGTATCTAACAACAATCCCTAACTCATGAAGGCATCCTACTCCCTAACCTACTTAACTAGCTAAACTGGGTTAGTCAGAGCAGTCTACAAAGATGATTACCCTAAAGAATTTCAAGCGGCAACGGATTGATCTACTATGCCTCGACTCTTGTACGCGCTCGACCTCCTCTCAAGAACCCTGCACCACTGGGCATTTGAAAACGAAGGGCCCATGGGAGAAACATTGAAAAACTGTTAGCGTGAGTGGACAAAAATCCAATATAAAAAAACTCTACTTTCCTTTAATGCTCCCCCTTAGAGTTTTCTCAGAAAATCCGCATGCAACAAATCATGAACATTAAATAATTAAATCATTCAAATAAATCGTTTGGCTCAAATATAAACAATTATGTGGGGTATTAACCTCATCCACGAGAAAACCGACCTGCTCTATTCGGGAGGGTCTAATGACCAGCTACCACCGAAGAGGGTCCCCGACATGCTCTATCTGGGAGGGTCTAATGACCAGCTACCACCAGAGAGGGTCCCTGACCTGCTCTATCCAGGAGGGTCTAATGACCAGCTACCACCGGAGAGGGTCCATGCTAGCATTCAATCCTTATATCCTTTTCCCTTTTAAAAATTCTTTTAAAATCCTTTAAACCCTCGTGGGAAAAATAATCTGAAAACCAAGTCAAATCACCCTGACTTTACCCCAAATGCATTGGATTTAAAACCTTCCCAGGAACCCAAAACCGGTTCTCTGCCTTTACTTTAAAAACCCCTTTAAATCCATGAGCCAAGTTTCTCCTTTTAAAATCATCCCCCTCCATAATCCCAAAACGGTGATAACAATTAAATCTGACGAGGCCGTTTGTTAACAACCTGCAATTTAAACCCTATCGTGTAGTATTAGTAAGTAGGGTATCGTTCTAGCCGGGGACATTAGGGAATGATTTATATTCTGCAAAACAAATCGTTAGTACTTTTAAAAGAATACAAGTATAAACATATATACAAAATATTATGGGGGATTTATAGGGTGGTTCGAAACATATAAAGAAAAGAAGCAAAATATTTACATACATTGGTCAATCAATACTCAAGCACAAGATATAGCAAACACCGATTAGAGAACACATAAGTTTTATGAAAGATCAAGTTATTACGTTTATGTTATCATAGATGCAAATTAATTCCAACTTTTTATGACTTCTCATGTAACTTAGAACTTACGACACGCATCATCCTAAGTTTATGTGTCATCCTGTTTAATGCTTACGACACGCATCACATTAACACAAAATACACTTACCGTTCATGAGTCGTTGGAGACATGATCCTAGGTATGTCGTCACTCATCCTATTAGCATGTAAATCTCTCACCCTACCATCCCTTGGCAGCAACTAGAATTGAGAGCCCGACACGGTGAACTCAACCTAGAATACTGCGGCGCATGAAACACCCCCTAATAGCTAACTTGTGATCATTCAAATTAACCTAAGGTTCGATTATATGCTCGGGTGAAGATTAATCAATTCAACATCTACTAAACACAAACATACACAACTTAAACTAAATCATAATCCTAACATGCAATCTAAGTCGTTACACAATAAACATATTCATATGCAAATCACAAAGAAGAGTTCATAAACATGCTTATTATGCAAAACCAAAAACCAAAACATATATATATCATAAAGAACTGTTTTACACAGAAAATTATTACACAAAACCATGAAGGATTTCATGCTTAACCTACCTATATAGATCGGCAAAGATGAAGGGAGATTCAGCGGAAGATGGCTGTCGAATTGGATGAGAATGGTGGCGGCAAGGCTTTGTGTTTCTCTGTGTAGGGAGGGTTTTTGGGTAGAGTAAAGCTATACTATGTTTTTGAGCAATTGAAAGACACTAAAATTGATGTACATAGGTCCTATTTATACAGAAAATTTCGAAGAGAAACCCTAGAGAATTCGGGAGCTTCAAGGAGACACAACCTTTGTTGGACTTGGAATCCTTCTTGGATTTGGTTTCCTCCTTTCTTTGTTGACAAGAAATTTCGACTTTGGACTAGGAATTCTGACTTCTTGGACTCTCCTACATGTTAATGGATCAATGTAGGCCTTATTGCACAAGTCTTGGGCTTCTAGGCACCTCCCAAACTCGTGTGACAAATTAGGAAGAAACTGCCCAGTTTTGTAGCTTGACCTCCGTCCATTGTTTTGATCATAACTCCTTCATCTGTACTCCAAATGCTGCGATTCAAGAAGATCTGAAAACTAGACTTCCGTAGCTTTCCAATGATATATGGCTCGTCCTCAGATTCCCCTGGATCTTTAGATATGATTTTCCGAAGTTGATGTAGGGTTTCTGGAAATTTCTGCTCGCGGGAGAGATTTCACTCGCAGGAGAGATTTCACTCGCGAGTGAGACTGACCTCCGGCCATTTTTTCAGGCATAACTCCTCCCTCAGAACTTGGATTGCTGCGATTCCAAAAGATTTAGAAACTAGACATCCACAACTTTCCATCCATATATGACACGTTCCCTGGTTCCTCCTGGATCGTCCTAAGGAAATCTTTGAAGTTGAGTTATGGTTTCTGGAAATTTCTGCTCGGATCAAAATATTATGTTTCAGAGTTTCTTCTTTTCCATGGCTTCTTTTGTTGTCCTTCGTGAATCCAATCTTCATGATTCTTGTTCACATATGCTCATTTACATGTCATCTACACATTAAACCAAATTCATCAAAATTGACAATGTAAAGGTAGGGTGAATCATAAGAGAAATACCCAAATGTTTGTTCAAAAACGGTTTTACAACACTTAAGCACAAATTTCTGTATAAATGCACATATTAACCATTACTCTACAGAAAAACCCTTTTGACTCAAAATAAGTAAAAACAACATTACTAAGGAATAAACAAGGTACAAATGAGGGTAAAAACATATTAAAAACATAGCGTAAAACGCACTTATCAAAATCATATCCCGGGAAAATCCTTTAAAATCATGGGAAATGTATGAACCTCTTTCCCGGCTTGTTTGCCTTTAAAAATCCTTAAATCCCATTTTCCCAAAAACCACCGTAAAACATAAATGGAGGAAATCATATATGCAGGAGAAATCAATTAAGGTCTATGGCATTCAATTTAATTTAAAAGCAAAGGTCCACTCACAGTACTTATCGCGACCTTCTTCCTACTCGGAAAGCTCCTCGAGCGAAACCCTCGAACTAACCGCGTAGTCGAGTCCGTCACACGTTCAATTAGAGACTGTACAAACAAACCATTATATTAGTCATTCCATAGTTGACTTGGTCTTTTCCTAGTTTGACCAGGAAATCCTATTTTACCAAGAGTTGACCAAGTTCCTTTCTTTTAACAATTTTTCAACAAATAGATTTAATTCCGATTACCCAACCGTAACATACCAACTTTCTTTAATAATTCACTTGACATTAGGTTCACCCATAATAATTTGTGGAATTACTATGGACACCCATTCAACCACTTCACCAATACCTTAGGAGTCCTTAAAATAATCCTTAAACCTTTACCGGTAATAATCGATGGTCGGAATAATATTTAATTATCCGCCAATAATACTAAACTAGAAAATTCCAAAACCTTACCAAAACTCCTCCAAAAATTACCAAATTTTAACCATAGACTCCTCACAATATGTACTAATTAATGGGCATGAAAAACTGCCCAGAAATTTTGGCAGAAATTCCGGCCAAAATTCCGGCAACCTCGGATCGCCACCAAATTTTACCAGTAGCTTCGTCTCATCATTTGGGACAACTTTCTAGTTCAACTCGAAGGCCAATTCAGCATTTAACTAGGTCAAAGACTCGATGAACAGTAAACCCGAAATAAATCCAATTTGAAACTTCAATCCTTCAATTCTCCCTACACATTTCGAATCAAGCTACCAAATTCTAGGGGATTATAGTACTCCTAAAACCCATCCTAAACATATAAAGAACTCAACAAATGGTGATCTAGGGAGGGAGAAATCAGATCAAGAACCTCTACTGTACACTCGGCCTTCAACAAAGAAATTCTTTCAAACAAATGTGAGATAGATCAGATGGCTTACCTAGGATGAAAGTAGACTTAGAGGCGGTCATTTTGAGACCGGTGTGGAGGCCTGGGGTGGCCGGACGGCGGCGCGGTGGCGGCTGGAACATCCGGCACTGTTTCCGATCGGGAAGAGAGAAAACACGGGGAGAGAGAGAGAAAATGGCTGGGGTGAAAATCTGATTTTTCACCCCGGTAACTCCTATATATAGTCATTTTACCGCACAGTAACTTTATATTTTTGTTTATAACTTTCCCATACGAACTCCGATTTAAGCGTGCTACGTGTCCACGAACTCGTAACGACGCCCTCTACAACGTTCAAGAAGGAAGTTTTCCCAAATTCTTGACTTAACAAAAAGTCAACTTTACGATCATTATACGGTTAAACGGTCACTTTAAATGGTAAAAGACCAAAGTAACCAACCGTAAAATAATTATAGGATCGGGATGTGACAATTCTCCCCACCTTATAAAAATTTCATCCTCGAAATTTCTATACTCGAAGTCCAACACAGTGGGGGATAGTACCACTTAAAATAATAATATTGTTATCCAATATCAACTCCTTTCTGTGAACTCTTCTGAGACGCCTTACGAAAAGCATTGTCAAAACCCTAAACACCTGCCCTTTACGATCAACATCCTTACTGATCCTCCTTATAAGCCAATTTCCAGTACTAACCAGAAGTCTAATGACATAGGATGTAAGGTAGTAAACTTATTCCCGTAACAAGGACATACGTGACACTAGACATCCATTAACTCTAAGGATACCCAACATATTCATCAGACTCATGTAACCTTGTCACATGTCACATCTAGCCAACGTAGCACTCCTTCCTACGTGGATGATAACCTCCAATACTTTCTCTTTTTCTGACACCCGACCACTCTTCTCGGGTCAAAACTAAAGCGTCTGAAGTCTTACCGTGGATCACAATGATTTTCTCTTGAATCATTGATCAACTGAATCACCGAATTCTTACTGCACTCCATCTCATTTATGAGGTGGAATACGACACTGCCTAACACTGATCCACCATCTGTAATCCTCACGAAAAGATGACAAATGCTGTCATACGCTGAAAACATCCTTTGGCAACAATTCCCTGTTGCCCAAACTGGTTTATAACCATAACCTTGAAACTCCAACTGCACAACACAACAACTTCGACCAGAAACCAACCTCCTATCCCTACTCTTTTAGCCAAATGAACACAATCAAATGTCCTTACCACCCGTATGTGACGTCGTCACGATACCGCTAGTAATCATTCTGATTCAATAACCCCTCGCTTGCCGCGAGTAAAATCTCTTCAAGAATACTTGTATTCTTTCGTTGAACTTTAGATATCATCTCCCACATTCCCTATGCAGGAACTGATTACCACACCTGAGGAGTAAGGTTTGATGTCACTAATGGATTTAAATCCTCCGATATGAATATACAACGTGGGGTCAAAACCCATGAAAACAAGTCCACAAGAAAACCATGACGACTTGTGTTACACGAACCATCACCTCATTTGAACCAGGCTCCCTGATCTGGTTACGCTTTCTATAAATTATCCTGTCGAGTTGTCCTGCTGTAGAGTAATTGTCTTCCCTTGATCTATCCTTACTCAAACCACTTGCACACACAGGACATGAGTTGCCATGAATTTTAGCGTAAATCCACAACCATAGCCTTTAAATCAAGGAGATCCAAAAGCTCCTGACATCGAGATCCAGCAATACTTACTCCTCGCATGAAGATAAATTGTCAGGCTACGTACTGCTCACGTAACTATTCTGACAACACAAATCCTGACCTCTTTACTCACAAGCCAAACATTAGAGTCGCTAACTCAATTATCACCTTGTGGGGTCACAGCGTACTTTACAACTGGTAATACAAAACCGTACTACTCAAAGGTGAGGTGCCACTGGCCTCTCTATCCCTTACCTTAGCCTGGAACGACGCATAGTCCAGAACTTGCACTTCAACCATAACTGAGCGTCCAATACACATTACCCGTATCGCAATCAGGGATAGACTTACCATTAAAAGAATTCCAGAGCCTTACCCGCTCAACAAGGATATTCCATTCCCAGATGCCTCCATTACCACATCGTCCGGTAATAACTGACAACTTTGGACATTGAACCAGATCGGACATCTATATAAAATTTAGTGCCACTTGTGCACACCCAAAGGAACCCCTGATCAAAGCATCAAGAATTAATTTCACACCAAACTTAGCCATATTGATCACCGAGCATCCAGTTATCAAGACACCAATTAACAAATGACATCACCGCACTGGGCGAGTACACACCACAGAGTCAACTCGTACAACTAGACAGTTTCTAACAAAACTGTCCCCCATGCTCTGCAAATTTATCATCCACCGTATCCTCTATTTGAGTAAGATTCAAGATGCACAACCACTTACCATTCTAATTGAAAAGGCAAAATAACTGCGTGCACAAGAAATCAAATTACCACTTCAGATCCTAGATTACAAGATCTACTACCACACGTTAACATCCCCTCAGATCATAAATTAATCTGAACGTGGCTTTAACACACAACGATCACTATTGGTGTGTGGCTCAACTTAGCAACATACCTTACCAATCTCAGTAACAAATATTACCACACTTAGACTTGTAACACTTTCGAGTCGTCAAGGAAAACCTTTCCTAGTTCCACCGTATTTTATACTCACCGAAATGTTGACAATTTCGAAAGTCACCTCCAATGATCTATCTTGCTACCACTCTACACTCGTGGCGCCAAGAACTGCCGCTAGGTCAATAATTCCTAACAAATAGGGTCACTACTCCAATGACCAATGACCATAGCAATGCCAACAATTTCTTAATCCTCTCAGGATTTCATTATATACACCAAAATTCAATTTCCCAGATCTAATCCTCATTCCACAGATCAAATTGAGAATATTTCCTGTCACTGCAGTGGGTGTAACTTATGAACCCCAAACACGACTAAGTACACCTTCGGTTACAATACTTGATTAAACCATAGCCAGTGAGTGCACAAATTTCCATGCCATCAAGCTCAGTTAATCACCCTCGAAGAAACCAAGTGTCATAACGGACGACTTTGGTTGCAGGTTAAAGCTTGGGCAACTACAAACATTCTCTCATACTCAATGATTCAGTAAACCTTACCTCACTGCTGTCACTTCACCACTTCCGTGCATTTATCTCAGAAAACATCCGACCACCTACTAACGACATTTAATAATCTCGCTAACCATCATAAAAGTCGGAGCGACTATCAATGACCCACTTCTGACATATACTTAAACGGTTAGACCATTTAATTGACGTTTTACACAAAACTTCTAATCAAACGTCCTTAATCTTCGTTCTCAATAAATGGAACTCTTATGACACATTCTTAAGATGATGTCATCATCAGCCTTAGTCACTTACCTGGTGTCATTTTGACCACACACAGCTGTACAAAATAATTATGCCTTACCAGCATGTGCTACCCAGATTTCAATTCACCACTTCCCTACAAAGGTGGGTACACGTGCTCATGTGGGGTTAACCCATGTACAGCTTCAGCCGTCAAAACAGTGCCGTTTGTACAACGACCGGTTCCTACACCACAATAATACAAAGTCCATCAAGGCTCGTATCACTATCTCCGGTATCCCAAACACCCTTGGTCCATGACCCAGTGGCTTGTTGCCACTTCCAACATGTTCCTTCAAATTCCGAAACCAATTACCTTTAATTACCACTAGTAACGCTCACTCGATTCGAAAATCGAACTCTAACACAGCCAACCTGGAGACTCCTCCACAAGTGTACTAATTAAAACACTTTGACCGCATGTGGATAACTCACCTTATGGTTGACATGAGCCCCAAGATCTGGTGACATGATTTAATTTCTGCCACCACGATAAATGGCCCAATGACCGTTGTCACCAACAATTCAAATCACGCTTGGACTCACTAACAATTCAAATCTTTCTAGTACCCCAATCATGGGTGGCTGGAGCGAAGAGGATCTGGTCGTAGCTGACGACAACAATATCAGCGCCAAGGTGACCCAAACCATTAGTTTCAGTGGCTGTCCCATAAAGCATCTAGTGACCAAACAAGCTTTTACTTCCTTAACATTTTCCAGTAATGTCACATCATGGACTCGTCACCAGAAACAAGTCCATTGATCCCAAAATGACTACACTCAATTTCCTGGAGTCATTCTACTTTTATATGTCCGTTGGTTTCTCTGAAACCACACTAAAGACGAACCTCAACAAAATCTTGGCAATCGTCAAATCTTAATATTCATTTTCTCTGAATAATCGCGCTAGGCGACTTCAACTCCTTTTTCCATCACAGGATGCAACCTCTTTCAATAACTCTTACGACTCTTCACTTCTAAGAGTCTCATAACTCGAACAACAAGCCCTCGCCTCAGGTTTCTACAACATCCCTGACCATGACAGCCTTTTAGGCGTGAATCAAATGTTTCACCAGCGAGCACTAACACAAATGCTCCAGCAACGTTAAATACCGTGAGTTTTCAACTCGATCCCTAACTCACATCTCAATAAATCCTTGGGGAACTCATAAATCAATTACGTAACGAGCTTACCTTGTTCCTTACAGGAACTCTCTTTGAGGTCGGCGTACTGAGGCATAGTCTTGAAGATTCAAACGTCTATAGGACCACTCGGTCCATAAATCAATCAGGAAGTACTTCTCATATCCTTGATAAACACTGAGCATCCAAAGCATAAAATGTCGATAGATCCGCCGCGGTCGGACCATCACTCTATAGACACTAAGTGATACCAAGTATATGAGGTAGTAACAGGAAACGATAACCTAATGCTCTGGTACCAACTGTCAGGACCCACCCCGAGTTAAATCCCTTTAACCCGAAGTAAATCCTGCGGGGACCACCTCAAGGGAACTTCTTACCGAAACCCCTTTGAAATGGCCAACCCTTCCTACGTACCAACTCAGCACTTCCATGAGTATCTAACAACAATCCCTAACTCATAAAGGCATCCTGCTCCCTAACCTACTTAACTAGCTAAACTGGGTTAGTCAGAGCAGTCTACGAAGATGATTACCCTAAAGAATTTCAAGCGACAACGGATTGATCGACTATGCCTCGACTCTTGTACGCGCTCGACCTCCTCTCAAGAACCCTGCACCACTGGGCATTTGAAAACGAAGGGCCCAGGGGAGAAACATTGAAAAACTGTTAGCGTGAGTGGACGAAAATCCAATATAAAAAAAACTCTACTTTCCTTTAATGCTCTCCCTTAGAGTTTTCTCAGAAAATCCGCATGCAACAAATCATGAACATTAAATAATTAAATCATTCAAATAAATCCCTTGGCTCAAATATAAACAATTATGTGGGGTATTAACCTCATCCACGAGAAAACCGACATGCTCTATTCGGGAGGGTCTATTGACCAGCTACCACCGAAGAGGGTCCCTGACCTGCTCTATCTAGGAGGGTCTAATGACCAGCTACCACCGGAGAGGGTCCCCGACCTGCTCTACCTGGGAGGGTCTAATGACCAGCTACCACCAGAGAGGGTCCCCGACCTGCTCTATCCAGGAGGGTCTAATGACCAGCTACCACCGGAGAGGGTCCATGCTAGCATTCAATCCTTATATCCTTTTCCCTTTTAAAATCCTTTTAAAATCCTTTAAACCCTCGTGGGAAAAATAATCTGAAAACCAAGTCAAATCACCCTGACTTTACCCCAAATGTATTGGATTTAAAACCTTCCCATGAACCCAAAACCGGTTCTCTGCCTTTACTTTAAAAACCCCTTTAAATCCATGAGCCAAGTTTCTCCTTTTAAAATCATCCCCCTCCATAATCCCAAAACGGTGATAACAATTAAATCATATCCCGGGAAAATCCTTTAAAATCACGGGAAAGGTATGAACCTCTTTCTCGGCTTGTTTGCCTTTAAAAATCCTTAAATCTCATTTTCCCAAAAACCACCGTAAAACATAAATGGAGGAAATCATATATGCAGGAGAAATCAATTAAGGTCTTTGGCATGCAATTTAATTTAAAAGCAAAGGTCCACTCACAGCACTCATCGCGACCTTCTTCCTGCTCGGAAAGCTCCTCGAGCGAAACCCTCGAACTAACCGCGTAGTCGAGTCCGTCTCACGTTCAATCAGAGACTGTACAAACAAACCATTATATTAGTCATTCCATAGTTGACTTGGTCTTTTCCTAGTTTGACTAGGAAATCCTATTTTACCAAGAGTTGACCAAGTTCCTTTATTTTTACAATTTTTCAACAAATAGATTTAATTCCGATTACCCAACCGTAACATACCGACTTTCTTTAATAATTCACTTGACATTAGGTTCACCCATAATAATTTGTGGAATTACTATGGACACCCATTCAACCACTTCACCAATACCTTAGGAGTCCTTAAAATAATCCTTAAACCTTAACCGGCAATAATCGATGGTCGGAATAATATTTAATTATCCGCCAATAATACTAAATTAGAAAATTCCAAAACCTAACCAAAACTCCTCTAAAAATTACCAAATTTTAACCATAGACTCCTCACAATATGTACTAATTAATGGGCATGAAAAACTGCCCAAAAAGTGGCGGCACCGCCGCCGACGGCGGCCGCCGGCCAAAATTCCGGCGACCTCGGATCGCCACCAAAGTTTACCAGTAGCTTCGTCTCATCATTTGGGACAACTTTCTTGTTCAACTCGAAGGCCAATTCGGCCTCTAACTAGGTCAAAAACTCGATGAACAGTAAACCCGAAATAAATCCAATTTGAAACTTCAATCCTTTAATTCTCTCTACACACTTCGAATCAAGCTACCAAATTCTAGGGGATTATAGTACTCCTAAATCCCATCCTAAACATATAAAGAACTCAACAAATGGTGATCTAGGGAGGGAGAAATCAGATCAAGAACCTCTACTGTACACTCGGCCTTCAACAAAGAAATTCTTTCAAACCAATGTGAGATAGATCAGATGGCTTACCTAGGATGAAAGTAGACTTAGAGGCGGTCATTTTGAGACCGGTGTGGAGGCCTGGGGTGGCCGGACGGCGGCGCGATGGGGGCTGGAACATCCGGCACTGTTTCCGATCGAGAAGAGAGAAAACACGGGGAGAGAGAGAGAAAATGGCTGGGGTGAAAATCTGATTTTTCACCCCGGTAACTCCTATATATAGTCATTTTACCGCACAGTAACTTTATACTTTTGTTTATAACTTTCCCATACGAACTCCGATTTAAGCGTGCTATGTGTCCACGAACTCGTAACGACGTCCTCTACAACGTTCAAGAAGGAAGTTTTCCCAAATTCTTGACTTAACAAAAAGTCATCTTTATGATCATTATACGGTTAAACGGTCACTTTAAATGGTAAAAGACCAAAGTAACCAACCGTAAAATAATTATAGGATCGGGATGTGACATGAAGCCATCATGGCTGTGTTAATTGCAACATTAAATAACATGAGTTTCCAACTCGAGTTTCCAACTCATAACTCTATTCAAAATCAATATTAATCATTTGGAAACTCATAAGAAATAAGCATATAACTTAATTACCTTTTTCCTTACAGGAACTCTTTGAGAGATATAGTCGTGAAGATACAAACATTTATAGAACAACCAAGTCCATAAATAAGACAAAAACTACTAACTAATAAACACTTAGAGTTTCAAGCATAAATGTCGATGGATCCGCCACGGTCGGACCATCACTCTATAGACACTAAGTATTACTAAGTGTATGAGGTAGTAATAGGAAACGGTAACCTAATGCTCTGATACCAAGTATCAAAATCCACCTCATTGAACACTTTTAACCTGAAGTAAATCTTGTGAGGTCCACCTCAAGAAAATATTTTTACCGAAACCCCCTTAAAATGGACAACCCTTCCTACAAACAAACCAAGTACTACCACATTTCATATAATTCAACCCTAACACCTGAAGTCATCCTGCTCCTCAAATCTCATCTACACTTCACCAATCAAATTCAACTAAAGTTGTCAACATTTTTTTAATTCCATGCTTCACTATTTATCTTCATTTCCCTCAACTTTGAATTTCACATTTTCTTTAACCCTAAATTACCAACCCAAATTATTAACTTTCCATAAATAGGAAGTTTCTTAAAATGGACAGTTTCCAAAAATAGAAACTTCCAAATTTACGACTTTTCTGTAATTACTTGTCTTATGCTTAATCGAAACCCTACGACTTTGAATTTAATAGGGCCTCGATTTCTACCTTTTCAGCATTCTATCGGAAATTCTACTACTTCGCCCGATTCTAACAAGTCGCCTGAATATTTGTTGGGATTCCTGCAATCTTGTCGGATTCCTACAATTTTGTCAGATTCCCGCAACTTCGATTCTTCAAGTTCTCGACATATATGCACCAAAAACACACAACATAAGCATTCAATCCTAATTACATCAACACAGAAACTTCAAGAACACTACCTTCACCTTCAACTCAGATTCAGTAGCTCCCACGCTAGATTCCTCAATAGGCAGAGCCTTTGCCTCAACTTGCCTACCACCAGGTGATTCCAACACCGGTTCTTGGTCTATTAGCAGCTCCTCCTTGCCAAGACCGAACTGCTGGCCTTTCACTTCGAGCAGCCTAGCAGTATTTGCTACTGCAACACCTCCAACTGCCCTGTAGCCTCACCTGAACTCCAAGAGCTCGCTAGAAACTTGAAGAACCCGATCACTGGAGCTAGGGTTTTTAAACCCAGAAGACCACAAAAGGGGCAAATCGAATTAGACCTCGAATCAGTCAAGTAAGGGTAGAGAACAGAAGAAAAAGACGAGGGAAGAAGAAGCCTACCTTCAATTTGCCGAATCGCCGCCTGGTTTGTCAAAAATTCTCGAGGTCAGCCGCTGTCCTCCTCCGATCTCTGTCGTCGATGGTTGTATGTTAGATTGAGTGATTGAGCTTTGTGGATGAGAGAAAGATGGATGTTTTGGTGGTGGTGCGCCGGCGTGGGGTGACTGGACGCGACGAAGCGCTATTGTGGAGCTCGTCGGAGATGAGATAGTCGAGAAGGGGGAGGGAGACTCAAGCTGGGGCTTTTGGCTTCAGTCAAAGGTCTCACCCCCTTTTATAGAAAAATGGTTGGCTCAAATTTAATGAGTGTAAGATCGGGCTGTTCAGATTTAAAATGGGTAAAAATTATTTACCAAAATGGTAAATAAAAGTTTCCAAAACAGTAATAAAAGTTATCTTAAACATTGATAATTCGTAGTAAATAGTTCGATACTCTGAAAAATAATCTGGACGTACCAGTGAGCTTGTCTCAATCCTTACTATGACTTCACGACTTTAAATCTATTTTTCCTTGATTCGAGAAAAGCTCAAAAATAAACTTGAGTAATAACTTATTAAATTACTGGTCACAGTTAAAAGCTCTCGGTAGTTCATATACCCCTGTAAAAAGGTATCTTTTCAGTATAGGGCGTTACAAATTTCTTAGAAAATTAATGAAATAAGTTAAAAGATCAATGTCGTTGGTTTATGGAGGTCCCTAAAAGAACAAAAACTTAAGTTTTGAAGGATTCCGAGAACGTTGATTCTTCAGCAATCATGTACGACCTTATTAAATTATAAAAAAAACTTAGAAATTTCTTATAAAATTGATTAAACATGTTAAAAGATCAATGTCTTTGGTTTATGGAGGTCCAAGAAGATCAAAAAATAATTTAATACTAGTTAAAGTAGATAGCACTGATACAGACGTATTGTCAAGCCCCGAATTTTAATTATTTACCTTGATCTTTTTTTATATTGAGTTTTACCATTTTTGAAGTAGTGTTATTGTTCACAGACATTATTTTAGAGTTTATCTTTTTATTTATACGGGGAGTGGAAGTATTTAGATAGTAGTAAATTTTGTTTAATCAGGGGAAAAAGGGGATAATTCGGGAAGTTTCCGAATAAGTGTCGAATGGACTGGTTTTCTTCCCCTGTTCTTTCTTTTTCTCCGCTCTTTCTTTTCTTCTATCAACGGTTTCTTCTCCGTCTCTCGGCCAGATCTCCAGCACCACGCCACCACCACCTCGCATCAGAAAAGACGCCGCCAGCCACCATTTCTGCCGCTGTGATGCAGCGCCTGTTTCCAAACGAGGAGAACGACGACGTCGCCTTGAGCATTGGTGGAGCTGTGCTCCGTCCCTCAGTCTCGGGCCGCCTCTCGGCGCTCCACCGGTGGCCACAGCGTCGTCGCCAACTTCATGGTGGTCTCAGCTTTCGGTTAGAAGCCCGGATGAGAGAAAAGGAGGAGAGAAGGTGAATAGGTTCCGATCGGGTTTTCCGATCTAGGTCACGGCGGCGAGCACGAGAGGTGTTGGTAGCTTCGCCGTGAGCTTGTGGACGTCCTTGTGGTGTTTATTCTCCAAGAGGAGCTTGGTGGAGAGAGATTCGAAGAGGAGAAGCAGTCGAGATTTTCGGGTCATGGTTCGGTGTTCTCCGGCCACCGGCGAAAGAAAGTGAGGTATGAAAGATGATCTACTCTTCGTGTTCTACCTCTTTGTGTAATTGAATTCGTGTTTGAGTGTGTTGTGGAGAAGTTGAGTTTTTGGGCAGTGGCATGCGAAGTGGTGATGGCGGGTGGTGGGAGTTTTAAAGTTTTCTGTGTTAATTGGAGGAATTGAGTGATAGTTAGTTAATCTGGTTGCTCGGGAAGTAAATAGGCTGCATAGATTTCATTCAAGCTGGGTATAATTTTAGAGTTGAGGGTTGAGAGTTTTGCTGTTGGCAGTGGAAGGTTCTTTTGTTTTGGCTTAGTTGCAAAATCAGTAATCGATGAAAAAAAGATGGGATGAGTTGTTGAAGTGATGTTGGTAGGTGAAGTTGTGTAGTTGATAGTGTTATTACAGAATTGGTTTTGATCTACTCTATACAGATTGTGATCTGCAGAGTTGGAATTGAGCTAAATATTAGTTTGTTATTCACAAGGAAGCTGGAAGTTAGTAGGGACTAAGGAGAGGTCATTCTTTGAAGTTAATTAAAGTGAGGATGGTGTTAACAGTGCATCTCTTTGTCGTTTACAAGTCCCTTTTGGTTATAAGGGAGTATGGTTTAAGGGAGAAGGTGGAAGCATATCATTATATCTTGTTAATAAATGGTGGAGTTTTGAATTAATATATTATCTACTGTCGATGCATAAAGGTGAAGAGTTGGAATTATTTCAGAAGATTAAGAACGGGTGTCCTTGGTAATTGTGGGTGTCCTTAGCAATTGTAAGAACTGATTTTTCGGACTAAATTGGCCTTTTTGATTTGGAATGGTTCGTTGATTATGGAAATAAGGATTCTCTACAAGAATTGAAGACGTATTGCAATCGCGGAAGCAAAAAGATAAGGATTTCAGAAGGCCGAGTTACTAATCCTAGCTTAGCGTCGGAACTAACACTCGGATTCCAGCCTAATAATGGAGGAAGGAGTCCTTTCACCTGGGGAGTCTCGGCCTAACATTAGACGCTATCATATCACTGTGAGTGGACGTTTGTTTTAAATTAAATTTATATACACCGTTTCTCTTTTGAGGATTTCTAATTTATTGGATTATTATATCATCCCTTTTTATCCGGTATTTCATTTGACTTGAGGATTATGGGTTTTTCATTGGAGGATTATTTGGTCACATGCATGTGCATATTTTCTTTATATACGTGTTTTGATGAAAATATATTATATTCCTACGGAGAGTATACTCCGCCATTATGCTATAGTAAATATTTAACGGCCATTATGAGCGTGACTTGAGCGCGAGATTGCGCCTCGCAACCCTGTATGAGTATATTAATATATATACATAGTCAAATCATGAATATACATTATATTCTTATCGGGAGTATACTCCGCCATTCTGGTGTTGCCCATTCCTACTGCCAATATGTGCGTGACGTGAGCGCGAGACGCGAGCGACGTAGCCCGGTTTGGATATATATGTGTGATCATGTGTTTGAGTGAGGCTCACTTTATTTCAGGGTTTTAACTAGCGAGGCTAGTCACGTTTATGATCACTTTTTCTATATTTTATCTAGCGAGGCTAGAGTCGGAGTTTAATGAATTTTACTCCAGAGTTGGGTATTTGTTTTACTGGAGCATGTAACATGTTTTCTAAGAGGAATAACTTGGGAAAGCATAAAGTTTTAATTTAATTACTTATTCTCATAACCTTATTTTTTGTCCATTCACTCTAACATGTTTTCCAAATGTTTTTTCCCTGGGTCTTTCTGTTTTAAATGCCCAGTATGCGGGTTAGCTTAGTTGAGGTCGGGTGTACATGGAGTCAAGGCATAGTCGATAATTTTAATGTAGTTTCCATTGATTGTATATTTCTGTTTCTTTCTCAAACATTAGAATTGCTCTGAGCCTATGATTGTTGAATGTAGTTTTAGCTTTAAAAATTTGTTAAGTTGGGAGGTGTTGTGAATTTGGGGAGCATAAAGGCTCCAGGTGTAAGGTTGGAGTTTTGAGTTAGAAGCGTTTTGTAGGTTTCTAATTAGGAAGGGTTGTCCACCTTCAAGGGAGATTCTACCGAATTTTCGGTAAAATCTTCTTTGGAGATGGTCCCCGCATGACTTACCTCGGTAATTAGGGTAAAAATCGGGGCAGGTCTTGACACGTATTTTTTAAGTGGTTTGCTTAAATGACATTTTAGCTGATTTAACTAAAAAATGACAAGTATTGGTAATAATGCTCTAAGCGTATAATTATGTTACAAGAATTCGGTATATATTGGCCCCTCAAGAATTTTGTTTGAAGTTCCGCCGCTGTTAGAGCATGCATCTTTCAAGTAGGCATACTATGATACCAACAAAAAAATACAAGAGTAGTTATAGCACTGTAAAATATCTAACAACATAATAGGCTAATAACACGATTCAAAGCTTAAGAATTAAGCATTGTTTTCGTACATCCTTCCATTTTTACTCATTTTTACCTGCCATGTAAAAGTATACAAAAAATAAAAGATCAAAGGGAGTGTGCATGCTAGCCATCAAGAATGACCCTGATCATTGAGTCCTAACCAACATCAAGACTATTTGGCACGACGGCGAGAACATGCTTGAGGAAAGCGACCAACGGTTGAAATCGTTACTGATCATCGACAAGATGTAGCAAGCCCAAGTAATAGGGATGAGCTTCGTCCATGTAGTCTTCTATTTTTTTGATCAATTGCACAATTCTGCTACGATATTATGAGTCGAACTCACAAGTCACGATCTTTCACTTATTAAAGAGAAATTAATGTCACTATACTCTTACAAGTAGTTATTATTTGAAATCATTATTTTTTTGGAGTCCTTATATTATGTTTTTAGTTACTTATCTAAATTTTATAGTTTGAGCAACAATTGTCGATAAATGGATGCCTAAAATGACGTTGATTTGAGTATCTATGCATGTACAATTGTTTATTGGTCATTTGGACATTATTGTACATATTTTTTGGTAAACAACTCCGATAATAAGGAAAATTAGAGACGTATCACGTATGTCCTAGTTTCTTAGTGGATTCTAGCTATTAAAATTGTATATATTTGTATTGAACAATGCTTGTTTTATATTAAAAGAGGAAGACATGTACTTATTCCAGACTTAAAGACGCAAGAATGGCCCTTCGCACGAGCAGGTTGGCTAGTAGATAAAGTAAACAGAAACATAGCAAATATGGCAAGTAGTAACATATTAATATTATGCCTATTTTACGTCCAGTCAGTGGCTTCAAATGAAATGTTAATTCCATGGAGTTTTCCTTCAGCAAATAGGCCAAAGCCATTTTTCCCTATTCTTGTGATCAATGATGAGATGGAACTCGGATTTGTGTTGGGGTTATCAATCACGTTATTTTCTGGTATCTCCTCCTAAGAAACGTAAAGTAGGACAACTCATAATTTCAAGAACAAACCAAAAACGAAAGACATTCGTCCATGGAAGCTTGGTGGGGTGGGATAAAGAAGCCAAAGCAACATCAATTCTCTGCTAGACTTTATTTGGAGTTGGAGGAAGGTTCTTCTGGCACCGGTAAGGTGAATCATACATCCATGTATTCGGGTACAGCGACTTAAGACTCTAGGGTAACCCTCTGTGTAGGGTGATCCCAAAGATTTGTGTCGGTAGGGTAGTTTGCTAGCAGTTTGTTGTTACCTTTTGTTTTGGGTTTTCTATTTTAGTCTAGTTGGAACTTAATCACATGGTAATTACATTAGGTTACTCTAATGTATGCTTACATGACCCTTTTCAGGTAAACCATGTACATGTAATACCTATTTTAGTACTTATTAGGTCGATCGTCCTTCCTTTTAAAAAAATAATTAATCTTTATAACATAAACAATGATTAAGATTCAAATAAGTTTATGTTTTTAAATAATGATATAGGCCAAAATACATTAAATAAACAATTAAAATATGTTTGACATTATAGGCCAAAATACAACACAAATGAATGTTTGATTTAGGTTTTACCGTTTTAGCATGTTTCGGACAAAGGTTAAAGTATAGGTCTTGAAAATTGATATTTTAGGCGAAATTTCGTCAAAATTTTCATTTTTTAGATCTCCGAAATATCATTCACATTCCAAGCATTTCTCGTCAGAAATTGTCAAAATTTCTCGATATTTCCCATATTTTCGATATTTTCTGAAAATTTTGGAAAATTTTCAAGTTTTTATTTTATTTGTTTGCACAAATTTTTTTAATCCACAAGTTAAAATTTAAACATTTACTTTAATTCATACCCTTACTTTAAATTAAAGTCTTTAATCCCTTATTTTTTTACCCAAAAGTTTATAATCCATTATATACCCTTACGACGAAAATCTGGCAATGTCTTATCTAATATATTCATGCCTTGGGTGCAATCAAATAATAATTCGTGATCACAGTCTGAAGCACAATCTTCCAATGATTATGGTTATGGTCAAGCGATGCCCAATGCCTACTACAACTCCCAGTATGAAAACCCACGATTAGTCTCATTTGACGTATATGGTTGGCATATAAGTCAATACATGCAAAACTATAAAAGGTGAGGTATCATTTAATGATTATTTTTCATAATACACTAAAGACTCCACATAGAGAGATCATGAATATAGCGAAAATTTTGTACCTCATAAATCTTCTACGTGGTTTTAAAGTACTTATTTAATTTCATGTGAAATGTATCATATGTATATAAGACGTGATGACCTAGCCTCCCATTGGGTTTCCAGCCATAAAAAAATGTTTAAAGTCAATTTTAAGCATTATTAACAGTTCAGCACTTACTTTTTACTTTAAATTACTACAACTCCCTATAGATCAATATTTATTTAAGGTTTTCTTTTCAAATATAATACATAATATAGTAAGCAAACTTCTCTTAAAATTTCATTTAAAATTCTCATACTCCGTCGGCTAAGACCTAAGAGCTTTCTTAGTTAACGGAAATAGCCAGGAACATAGATCCGTTGGCTAAGAAGTGCTTAGTCGACGAAAATTCCTGATGAACTTATTCCATCAGCTAAGAGCTTCTTAGTCGACGGACTTTTCTCCTAGCCGACGAAATTGTTTCCGTCGGCTAAGAATATCATAGCCGACGGAACAGTTTAGATTCTGTCGGCTAAGAGTCAAAATCCACTAGTGATACTAGATACAACATAAGCTATAAATCTATACTAGACAAAACATAAGCTAAGAGATTTTAAGTACACCCATATTCTAACTGTTATTCACTTATTTTATAGGTTACACTAGAGTTCGAAGAAAAATATCAAGCTTCCACGAACACACTAGTTACCTAGACCAAAATCTCATTCTAAACTAGGGGCCCAAGCCTAAACTCATAGGCCCAAGTGAGCCCAATTCCTAGATCCCAAACAGTCTCTAGTGCCGTCATCACTGCCTTAATCCAACAACACTACCGGAACCAAATCCGGGTGCAGATTCACAACCCCGACAGAGTCTTATTCATGGCATCACCATTCTCCCCAACTACATTGATCTGTGCCACCTACGTCTTCATAAAATAGCCACCTGCGCCGCCCTCCAACGATCGGCCCTGCCGTCTTCCATCCATCCAAAACCACCACCTGATCTCTTCTTTCAGACACGCCGATCATTGCATGACGTCCTGAACGGACACCACTAAAACATATTTGGTTTTTATTATCTAGGTTTATAAAGGAAAGCAACGAGAAATTGCTACTTGGTTGAGTGTGACTAACACACATTCAAGTAAGTGTGTACATAACACTCTCCTTTTTGTATTGTCATATATACGTGCCCATCTCATTTTCTGTTTTAGGCAAACCACTTTCTTCCCCGTGTTTTTTCATGGCCCGATTGGCCACACTTGACAAAACTTCATCATCAATGGTCACCGAATTCCTAAAATTCATGACTACCATTTTTTCAGTTACTTCAAACCCACATTTATAATGGCTGGTTCGATCAAAGGCATTTGATCTCCACTAGCATTTGTTTATTGAATTCATTACCTCATGAAAAAGTGTGTAAAGTCTTGTTTTGCAGTGAACATATTTGGGTTCTGATTGTATTTTGGTTTGGTTGTCTTTCACCATTGGTTCTTATCCTACTTAGTTAATTTGTCTATAATATGTATGCGTATGTACATATCTTTAAAAAAATGTGTGTTTTTTGTATTTCTCCAAAGATACCGAAAAATAAGCTTTTATTTGACATCAAACGTATTATACGCATATTATTTGTGCACACGTATTTTATAATTGAAAAAACAAAAAAAAATTTAATTTACACTATTTCATAAACATTTTGTGTTTCCCTTTGACCTTGCCTATAGACTCAATTAATTAAGATGTGTAAAAGTCTCTCTAATAGTGATATATTAAAACAAATTAGTATAAAAATATATCTGAATTTTTACGTACGCATTCTTTTTGCATCCTGTTTTAAACAAGTACGTATCGTAGTTTTAACTTAGCTAAATCCGTATTTCATGACCGAATTTTTAAAAGTATTTTTACTAAAATGTAATGAATTATACACGTACGTATTTTTCACGTTTAATTCTCGTCCCGTATTTCACTAACTAGGGTCTTATGGAAAATGATAAATGATTCAAATTGTGTCTCAACTTTTGGAGAAGCAAAATTTTGGTGTTTATTTTTCAAAACTTCAAAATGGTATATGTGTTATAGGATATTTGTGTCTTGGTTCATGTCTTGTATATGAGCTTAGCCTATGGGCCTTAGTTGTAATAGAAATATATATATATATATATATATATATATATATCATTGTACTACACATAGTATATGTAGTACATATCCATAATAGGGGCCCCTCATTTCATGAATACACACAACTTGATTCATTCTTTCATATTTTTAACAACACGTTATCAGCACGTGTCTCTAACCCCTAGGCCGACCCTAAGCTGCCTACCCTGGTGCTCTGCCCTTACTGCGCACCCTTGTGCACTGCAGCTCACACCCCTGTGCACGCCGCGCGCACCCCTGCACTACCGTCGTGCACCCCTGTACATTGTCGCCGCGCACCCCAGTGTATTGGCGCGCACCCTTGTGCACCCTTATAGAACGGGTTGTAATTCTTATTTTTCGTTAAATCTTTGATGTGGTTATAGCTTTTCAATAGTTTTGCCATTGTTTTATGGTGAATTTGACTAACCATGATCTATTTGTTTCATGGTATCCCCGCACGACGATTCAAAATGGAATTACGCGAACAGTCGTCGAACGCCCATGGATTTGAGCATGAAAACATGAACCAGCTTATATAAATACAGTATTTATGGCAGACTACCAAGTAAGCTTTAAATGAGTTATTTCAAAGTTCCAATAACCTCGGGGAGGATACAATCGGTTCCTCCTTTCTTCTCCCACCATTCTATGTTTGGATTTATGATATATGCAAGTTATTGTTTAAAATCCTAAAACATGTGTGGACCTGGCTGCCGGCACTGCAAGCCTAGCTGCTGGTCGTTGTGCGCTGCTGCTGAACACTAGCGCGCGCCGCTATTGAGCGCTACTTAACAACTGCCGGACACTGACTGCCAGCTACCGACTGTGTTCCAGCAGCTGACTGTTTTGTGCAACATGCTGCCCGCTGCATGACCATATGCTAACCGTTGTGTGACAACGTGTTGGATACCTACCGTTAAATGGCAGATTTCGACTGTTGTGTGTCAGCTGCAGACCGCTGCCTAGCAGCTGCCGAGTATTGAACACCAACTGCTGAACACTGAGCATCAGCTACCAAGCACTAATAATCAGCAGCCTAGCATTGATCACCAATGGCCGTGCACTGAACACCAACTGTCGAACACTGAGCATCAACTACCAAGCACTAAGCACCAACTGCCTAGCACTGAGCATGAGAGGCCGTGCACTGAACACCAGCTGCCGAGTACTAAGCATTAATTACCGAGCTTTGAGCAATAACTGCCGAATCATTGGACACCAACTCTTTTGCGTTGTCGAGCGTTGGTTGTTGATAGATGTTGTGCGCTGCCTAGGGTAGCTGTCGAGTATTCTCGAACACCAGTTGCTGAGAACGATCGACTGCTGCTGCTGTTGTCGAGTGCCTAGGGCAGCTGCTGAGCGTTGGTTATCGATATCTACTGAGCGTTGCCTAGGGCAGCTGCCGAGCACTGTCGAGCACCAGCTGTCGAGCATTGTCAAGCGTTGGTTATCAATAGCTGTCGAGCACCAACTGTCAAGCACTGTCGAGGGCTGGTTGCCGATTGCTACCGAGCGATGACTAGGGCAGCTGCTTAACGCTGTCGAGCACCAAATGCCGAGAACTGATTAGCGTTGGCTGCCGATAGATGCCGAGTGCTGCCTAAAGCATCTGCCGATCACTGTTGAGCACCAGCTGCTGAGTGTCAAGCACTTGTTGCTGAGTACCGTGCACCAATGCATGTTTTTAGGTCTGTGTTGGTTTTGTATTTGACGCTTGTTAATTTTATGCTATTAATGAGAGTTCAGAATTAGAGAATCATCTCATTCCTTGAACCTGCGTTGTATTCGATCAACGTTAGCCAATTTTTTTAGGGTTCGAATCCCGTTGACAAACCAATAAAACAAGATGACTTCTCTCGAGTCTCAACATATTGGTTTTGTGTGGAAGAGCGATTTTGCTGCCCACTTATGTTTTGACACTAGCTGATGCAAAATGACCTATGGCTACCACTCTAAATTCCTCTAACGGAGATGAGACACATGTCATTGCCTTATTTTAGGCCATAGTGCTCCATGCACGTTTGATGTCCACTAGCTTCTGAATGCCATTAAGCGCTACTGGGCGCCATGCATATAATTGTGCATTAGTTGTCGAGCGCTGTTGACGCTGGCTACCAAGTTCCATCCACGTCTAATGTGCACTGGCTGCTGAAAGCCATTGAGCGTTGCACACGCCTGGGTGCCCAGCTGCCTACAATGCATTATACTGAAACAAAGTGCATCTGCCACCATCTATATAGTAACTTCTTTCGAGCTTTGTGATCAGCTCCGGATGAGATAGAATGCAAACCTTTTATCATTTTAAAGCTACACGAATCTAGTTTTCAACGGTTTTTACGGTTCATTCATATCCATTACAACGAAGGAGTTATGATTGTTTGAGAGAGTAAAGGTCATGCTTCCAAGAAATCTGTTATGCACAAGGGTTTGCATTTGTACAACCTTCCATGTGTCTATTTCCTCATGATAGCTCAAGACATCCCCGTTGTAGATCCTTAGATCACCGGTTCATGATTGTCGAGCTCATCATTTTTAAGAGTGAATACATACATACAACAAACGTACAGAGAGTGTACGGAAAATCAAATTGATTCCTCTGACATTTGACGTCATGAAGGACTCTTTGATTTTCTCCAAGCTATATGAGACCTTAATGAAATCGTAGGTTCGAGAAGTGTATATAAACAATGACATGATTATGCACATCCTCAAGAAGGTGTGTTAATGTACGTGGTTTAGTCTTTACTTAACAACAGATTTTCCATCATCGGAATTTGTGGTTAACCTCGGCCAAGGTTACCCACTCTCTTGATTTTGGATCCCCCCATGATGCTGTTATCAAATGGCTTCATTCATGGACGTTGAAGACTTGTAATGTCACATAAAGGCTTTATTTTTGGCCGAGGAGTAATCCTACGATACCACTTTAAAGTTGAAAGTTTCATCATGTCAAAATCTGCGAACATAGTAATTTGAATCTACTGTATCGTAACTTCGTCAGAGTTTTTTGATCAGCTCCAGATGAACCAGAACTCAAATTTTATATCATTTGAAAGCTAAATGAGTCTAGTGTCTAGTGGTTTAAGCGGTTCATTCATTTCTGTCCCGACGAAACAGTTATAGCAGTATAAGTGCGTACAAGTCATAATGCCAGGAAACAATGGCAGTGACTGTAACCTACTGTCCCCTAACTTCGCCATAGCCCCCAGATCAACCAGAATGAAACATTATATCAAAGCTATGTGAATCTAGTTTCCATTTGTTTGAGAGATGCACTCATATCCGTCCAGACGAGAGAGTTATTGCAATTTTAGTGAGTATAGGACATACTTCACAGAAACTGAATACTCTTCGCAGATTGTGAATCCTTTTTGTGACTAAGTTGATCGGATCTTCATCATCATTTATGACATGGCTGAATCGATTCTTGATGCCTTATGACACTATGATCCAAGTCACAAATTGCTCTCCTTACATTGAGAGACAATCGAACATTGAAGTGTGTTATGAACATACACACTAACGATTACCATGATGAGAATGGTAGAGACTTTTTTGCGTATAAGTGTTTATGGAAAACATCATGGAGAAGAGCTTGAGTCCTAAGTTGTCACCAACAAATAGATTTGAGATAATTGACTCAGACAAGCTATGACATTTTGGTCATACTAAAGGGATATGGCCAGAACTGTTTGATATTCATGGGCATCCATTCCTCTGATCAAAATGAAACTACTCCATGATTGCACGCTAAGCTTGTGCACCATCATGATGTCATCGGTAGTCGCACTGTACTCAGCCACTGCATGCATGTGATAAACGCATTTTATGCTACATTCTTAACGTATTTTCGACTCTATTTAGCTTCATTATTTCCTTAATAACTTCATTTCTAACATTTTTTGTATTTTAAAGTCAATTAAGCGGATTCCTAATCAAAGGAAGGCTAAAACGAGAAAATTGAGCGGATTCCTAATCAAAGGAGGATTCCTGTGCAACCAGGAAACTCAAAGTCGCAAAAGTCGAGGATAAGTCGTTTAGGAAACTTTTCTATTTTGAAAAGAGGAAAGCTACCTATTTCATTTTGGAAAACTTTCCTATTTTGATTAGAGAAACTTTACTTATTTGATTTGGAAAACTTACTATCTTTAAAACTTTCCTATTCTGACTTTCCTAATTTATTTTAGAAACTTTATTTCCTCTTAAAACAGAGATTCCACATGAAGCAAGGAAGTCAAATCATACATGGATTAGGCCCAAGATGTGTCGCCGTAAATCAAGGAGAGGGATGGCAAAACCTTAGGGTTTCTTTCCAAATTTCCTAGGCTTTTTAAGACTAGTTTTCATTGTCTAAATTAAATGATATAATTTGCTATTCAAATATGAAATTTATAAAATTAATTCATTAAATTCCTTTGTCTAAAAGCCTAATTATTCTGATTTTATATTAACAAATTCCTTCCCTTTTTAGGAACAATAATTGGAGCATCAAATTGAAGGAAAAGAGTAAATTTTCGGCAAAACAAGGATGGAAAACTAAATGGCTGATTTATTGTGGAGAATAAGTAATGAACCTAGTCTACAAATATAGCCAAATTCAAGCCTTTGTGCACAAGGAAATTCTGGAAATTTCCTAACAGATTTTTATTAATTTGTTGGACAATTTTTTTGGACCATTGGATCAAGGGCTATGAGGACCGTTGAGAACTTACGTTGCATGTAATAGATTAAGTGTTGTACGTAAATTTGTTGCATGTTAGAGTCAATTCTTTAGCTTAATGATTTGCATGTTTGAAGACAGATACTTTTAGTATTGATAGTATTGACATGTAGAATGTTCTAAGTTCAGACGTTCTAGCTTGGATAATAATTAAGAAGAACCGATTAGATACATGACCTCGTAGGCTGTATTTAGGACTCTTCTATTTTTTCTTTTGGTAATGATTCAATTAAGTGATTGAAAATTGTTGTTGCATGCTTTGTATTCTCTGAAATCAGATATTGTGAAAGTTGATAACATGTATATATTAGTTAGGTTTATTTTTCCGTGTTTAGATATTAGAAACCAAACCAAACCCCCCCATGAATTCTGTAAAATGTAATTTTGTCAATATTCTGTAAATAATTTCGTAGTTGTTAATATGTTGTATGTAATTTCCTTAGTTTTTAGATACTAACTTAATTGATTTTTACCGCAGGAGTGCCCTAAGTCCCCGGATTGATTGAACCTTATTTACCAATGCTACAAAAAAGGTTTTACATTGTTCTGTGTCCCGGTTTTGGATTACTTCAGTTTGCTGCTCAGAAGCTGCAAACATGCCGCTTGGTAGCAGCACCCGTTGTGCACACAGCTGAGCGTGCTCTACTCGGTCGTTGACATTGTCCGACACTCATTGTTTCATTTTGGAAGGCTTGTTCTTTAGCTAAGAAAGATGAAAGATTCTCTTATGCTATGCCACAAAAGTAATCATCTCATTCTTATTACAAATCCAAAAAAGGATTATGTAGACAGATGCAACCAATGTACGGACACCGTATACGCTTTTATGGTGTTGGTTGAAGGGCTAACACACTAGTCAAGTGTTGCACCATCATCTACCATATACTGCTTATATCTCTATGGGCTCACTACCTATCTAAAAGGTTGATGTGCTCGACCCTAGAGGCGGTACTCCTAAGCTAATTCATAAAGAGACATGCAAATATGTGTTAATTCATCCACGACTTACCATCATTATATTAATGTTAAGATTGACACGAAGCTGTAATTCTTGAACTCGATGGGATAGTTACAGATCCCCAAGCCATGAGTTTGACAATGTGCTAAATTGCACTGCCATAGTGCCCAATGTTAATGTGTCGCATGAGATGAACATGTTCTAAGGTTGGATATGAGTCACTTTGGTACTCTCCACCTAAAGTCCGTTTATGTTTGCTCCTTCACAGATGATCTCCTTAACTGCTACAATGTGGATTGTCACTTTAATTTTCGCTGTTAGGGTGAGATACGAACACTAGTGTTCAATTGGTAATGACGTTAATGTCGTCGTCTGTCACCACTATGTCTCAACATTATCCTAAAAGAACTATAGTGACGAGATCAATGCTGCTTATATGTCTGTAAGGAATGATGTACTACCAAGAGGACATCGCTCGACCAGATTGAGGTGGTCTTTAGGCCATCATCTGGAGTGGTGATATGATGATGACATAATGTGACAACATGGTGTCTTAGGCATTGTGGCTCTCCAAAGGTTAGGGTGAAGCCCTTGGGTTCAATACATACTCGCACTGAGAGTGAAAGCGAGTTTGGCACTACCTGGTCTATTGATAAGTGATACTCACTCCGTTTCATGGAAGTCAGAATTGTGACTATCGTTGGGGGATGCCTCAATGTCAAATCCAATTCATATAGAGAGATCTCTACAATGACTACACTAGTATACATGAGGACGTGGATGATGAGTTTATCGAACCACACTTTGTTGATAAATCGACAAAGTTGATTGGCCTATATGGGAAGATGTGACCCAGACAAAGGGATATGTCCTTGGGCAGGTGTTGCCGACACCGCAAGTATAAACCCTATCAAGTAAAACTTTATGAGTTAGCGTAGTGAGAATAAGAGTCTTAAACACCCTTATGGTGCAAGGTTTCTCACAAACACACACTGGGATCGACTACAATGAGAAATACTCTCATAATGTATATTATTGCACTCCACTACTTTGTCAGTTTGGTAGTTCCCCAAGAACTGTACATGCAGCCCTATGAATATGATCATAGTAATACCTCTATGAGATCTGAGATATGTATGAAGATCAAAAACATACTTCATAAGCCCAAATCAAGTGGATCTTGTGTTGGCCAAGAGTTTTGGACGCATACTACATGACTCCTTGGTTTCAGATGAGATATGATGAATAATGCTATTGTGTATTGATTCTGGATGATCGCAGTATATGTTGAGCGTGTGATGTTGGAATGAAAAAGATCTTGAGAAAGACACAATCTCGTATTGTAATCAATGGATTATGTATTGATGATATATTCCCATCAATCGACTTAGGTCCTCTAAAGAAGAGTAGGACCTTCATATACTCCCATGATTAGTCAAAGTCTTTGCTCCAAGAGAAAGTGATCTGTTTAATCAAAAGAAAGACTTGACCTCTCATTCATTGAAAAGCTAAGTAGCTTTACGCCCACGCAATGCTAATGAAATGACAAAGGACATCACTTAAATACTCTAAGAGTATCTAACATATTCAATCCATATGACATGAGAGAACGGTTGTTGCCTATGCCACCGCTAGGCATGCATGAATCAAAATGTATCGTAAGCGGAATCAGGATCTAGGCACAACTAAGTTTATATGCCGAGCTGCCTGACATAAAGCATATAGCTGCCATGCGCTGCACACAGCTGCCGAGAGTTGTGCGCAAGCTGCAAGGCGCTGTGTAGCCTCTGTCGGGCAATGCATGTTGTCAGCAAAGCGCTGTACACCCAATTGTCGAGCGTTGCATACGAGCTGCTAGGCGCTGTGCACATAGCTGTTGAGCAATGAGCTAATGCCACATTTGAGACATGTTAAAAGAGCATACATATACCAGATTGTCAAAACAACTCTGTGTTCACTATGGATCCGGAAGCGCCCTATGATTGATCCTAAAATATCGAATCTTAACTACATATCAATGTCAAGTTTCATTCCTAATAATCTGAGATCATGCAAAGTTCTTATTCAAAGAAATAATCTCGAAATACACACCTAAAGAGGACATCCATCTCATATAATTTCATCAAGTAATTCTAAACACAGAGAAGTCTAGAACTTAAAATATTTCATGTAAATTGTTGTATTTAATATTGAAAAATATTTGTCCACAATAAACATGAATCGTTAAGAACTTTTAGAATGAGACTGAACAACAACATATCCAAGAAGTCGTAACATGCAATCGTTGAAGTTTACGTTTTCAACTATTATTACATAGTTTTCACAACTTTAGATCTATACTTAAAAAGCTTAGTACAAATGATGACAATCGGCTAGCATGCATTCTAGCCTTAGAAAATAAACAAAAAAACGCACTCTTTCAATCAACAAGAATCACAAAATTAGATTATTGGAAGAATAATCAACAAGATATCAACATATTTCATAAAATTCTGAATCCAAAGAACACAATTCAATAACAAACGAAATATGCTTCCAATACTCAAGTCTTAAATCTGAAACATGCTATTAAATCTGCTAGAGAAGTCTAAACAAAAGTAAAGGTAGCGTTTACACTTTATCAGTCTTCAAGGAAGCTTGATGAGGACAAAGGGATGTTCAGCTTCAATGCTTCAAGTCACTAATGCTGCTGCCTTCATGGAGAAGTCTTGTAAGGCTTGGGAAATGAGGATGAACTCAAAAAAGGTGGAGAGGAGGGGCTGCTCGAATTCGCTATGTATTTCTCTAGTTTTTAACGTGGATGAACGACCCTTTTTCTGATGTAGAGAGCCTCCTTATATAGTGGTCATGTCGCCTCCTTGAGTTCCTCTCCATCAATGATTTAAATCTGATCCAATGGCCACAAATAATAACACAATTTAATCAAATAATATTACTTAGAATTCTCTAGAATATCTTGTGCATTAAGTCTTCGAATTTGGCTTGAAATGTGACCGAATACATTACTTGCTCTCCACAAAATAAATCGACAAAGATCCTTGATTATTTCCGATTTTATGATGACTCCTTCCCACATGTATATGTGTAATTAATGCTCCTGAAAGGGAAGGAAAAAAATCTGCGTTGATGGCTCATTCACAGTTTCGGTGAATTGAGTTGCCTCCCAAGTAGCGCTTAATGTTTAGAGACTTTCAGCCTAGACTTTGTACCTCCGTTTAATTCCATGTGAGTGGCGCCTCTTGGAGGGGTACGTCCTCCACCAAATGATCTGCAAATACCTCATTTTAAAGCTTCACTTTATGGCCATTCACCTTGTATATATTCACTTCTAGATTTTTCTTCGTCTCTGCATAGCACCATGGGAGAAGAATTAGTGACAAAGAAAGATCTAACCCATTTTGTCACGCCACGGCCCGAGTTTACCTCCCTAAACCTAGGTTAGGATGTGCGAGACCCATTCCAAGAGAGATTACCCTCTTAATCCCCCTTGAGAAGGGATAACCCTTACCCAAACCAATTTCACAGGTCCAGACGATACCGAAATAAGCCTCATATAACCTGAGGTTATCCCGATTACTGAATTGGATTTCGTACTAATTACTTTAAAGGACCTAGGGTCTAAATATTATTTGTGACTGCACCCGAATCCCGGTCAGACTGCCTACATACCCTGTCCTCAGGGATCAAGCCACACGTAGCACTATTTTAATTAAAGTTCTAACCAGGCAAATCCCGATTTTCTATTTATCGGTACATAACCTTTTAATATGGATAGCAAACGCCTATTGCATATCCGAAGTTTAACCTCTTCGTTAAGGTATCCACCGACATAATATCTATCGGCATTATCCCGAACATTTCACCAATCCTATCTATAACATCCATACACAACAAAACAGATAATAAAAGCAATCACATATTTATAGAAGTCCATCAAGAATATAATAGTCAAATTATCCCAAATGACACTCTTATAAATACTTAGGACTACTAGGGGAAATATTATCAATGCAGCCTTAATGACAGCTTGGTAAATAAGCTAAGCTGCCAGGGGTATTTGTGGAATTTCACCCTCAAGGGGCAGCCCTGTAATTATCTAACACTACTGAGGGAAACAACGTTTTTTTAACCTCAATGGCAGTCTTGTAAATATACAAATCTGCCAAGGGCATTTCTGGGATTTCAGCCTTAATGGCATCCTTGTAATTATATAAAACAGTCAGGGGTATTTATGGAATTTCTAACTCAGTGGCATCCTTGTAATTATACAAAACCACCAAGGGTATTTCTAGGATTTTAGCCCGAGTGGCACCCCTGAAATTACCCCAAATTACCAGGGGCATTTATGGGATTTCAGCTTCAACTGCCCAGAACCGGCAACGCCGCCGTTGGTGGCGGCCGGCCGGCCACCGGAGTCCAGCCAACCCAGAAACCTTCCAAAATTTCACAGTTTGATCGTTTTATCAATCCAAACATCTTTCTAGTTCAACACTAAGCCTAATTTCAGCTCTAAACACGTCAATTACTCAAGAACAATATAAACCCGAAATGGGGCTAAAATCTCCAAAATTTCAAATGCAAAATTCTTCCTACACATAATGAATCGAGCCACCAAATTCTAGGGAATTATAGTACTCATCAAGCCCAACAAAATCCTATAGAGAACTCACAGATTGGTTGCCGATAGAGAGAGAAATCCGGCCAATTCTTCTGAGTGAACAGTCGGCATTCTTGCCGTGTTTTCTCCCCGATAAGGGCATATCTCGGCCAGCCACATGCCCAGATCGGAAGCTGGGACGGTGACGAGTCGAACCTGACCAGTTTGGCGGCCCGACGTGGCCTAACGGAGGCATGGTGACAGAGAGAAGATCTGACAGGGAGGGAGAGAGAGAGAGCTCGGGGAGATAGAGAGAAAGGCTCCGGGTGAAAAACTGTTTTTCACCTCGGTAACTCATATTTATAGTCCTTTTACCATACAGTAACTTTACGTTTTTGCTTATAACTCTTACATACGAACTTCGATTTATATATAGGACATACCCACGAGTTTGTATTAACGCCCTCTACAACTTTCCTGAAGAAAGTTTCTCCAAATTCTTGACTTATCGCAAAGTCAACTTTTTACGGTAAATTAAATAATATTTATTACTTCCGTAAACTAAATAAATTCATATTAAGTAGCTCGTAGCTCCGAAAAACATTCCGGACAAACCAGAGGACTCGTATTAATCTTAATCTACCACCCCGGGATATAAATTCTTTTTTTTTCCCAGAATCAAGAATATCTCGATATTAAACTCGAATATTAATTTGGGAAAAGCTAAAGGTGCGGTTATAACCCTCTATAACCCACCTGGTCTCGGTAAAAAGGGAAATTTTGGGGCGGGTCTTACACATTTAGCACAAAGTTTACCCGGAATTTTTTGTTTAAGTTTCGACTAAAACAAATAAGTTCCGCTTGGATCATTTCATCAGTAAAAGCTCAAATGTTCTCTTCGTAGATCCATGTATATAGGCTTTATTCCTGATGTCATGAAATTTGTTAGTAAGATAAATGCATAATGAATAAGATACAAAATGGATGAGGATGATGCAACATGTATGAGAATGATGCAAAATGATAAGATGAAATGTAATAATGCAAGGAAATTGGGAATGAAAAGAAATTGATGATTTTTTTTTTCAGTACAATAAATTTGGATCCGAAATACCTTTGTTAGTTTACAAAAACTTTTGATTCTTCGGTTTATAAATTTTCAAAATCATATTTTGAACATTAAATCGAATTGGAGTAGACTTAGGTATTAATGTCTAGACTTAAACAATCCGTTGTTTTAGAAGGCTCGAACAGTTAAATCCAAAGTGTTCGGGTTGATAGGGCTCATTTTAGTGGTACCATGGAGGTCGAAACCCCATTTGTGCGAACACAATCTATGGTCCTCTAAACCCAATTTTGGTCCTAGGCGAAACTTGGTACATAACCTTCGATTTGCCCCTTACTCAGCTAGGACATTCAAGTGTTAGACGACTCTACAAGAGTTAATATGGCCGCCCTCAACCTCAAGTGATCTTAACAAATGAAGGGTTAAGGCCAATATTAACTAAAGTGACCTTATCTATCCGTCGATTTAATATACAAAATATGAAACAGAAAATAAATAAAACGAAGAATCGTTAGTTAAAACATATATACATTTATAAGTTAAAAACTAACAAAAATTTCAGAAAACTTTTTAAAGAACCTGGAAACGGCGCCAAAATTTGACGTGCTCGTTATCGGGCACGTTACAATTTAAAAACCCTTCTGTATCAATTATAGCATTAGTAAATAGGATTCGATCAATCATGAGACTTAGAGGGTGCTCCTGCATTCATGGTTACGCTAAAACTTAGAACAATGATACAAACAAATATGTATTTATAAAACAATTATTTACAAGATACAAATACAAACATTTATTGACAGGACCACCTAGGGTTAAATCCTTTTGACCCGAAGTAAATCCTGCGGGGACCATCTCAAGGGAACTTCTTACTGAAATCCCTTTGAAATGGACAACCCTTCCTACAAACCAACTCAGCACTTCCATGAATAATTTAAATCAACCCCCAACTTTTGGAGCCATCCTGCTCCCCAAGTCACATCTACGCTTCACTAACCTGTTCAACTATCTAAGTTAGGGTAATCAGAGCAGTCAATAAGGAAGTTATACTTAAATCAATATGCGAGCAACATCAAATTAATTGACTATGCCCCGACTTCGATACGTGCAACCTCCTCTTAGGAATCTTGCAACACTGGGCATTTGAAAACGAAGGGCCCAATGGAAAACATTTAAAAAACATTAGCGTGAGTGGACAAAATCAAATATGAAAATGTAAATATCTTTTCATGCTATCCCTTGATTTTCCAAAATCCACATGCAAGCAACCCATCGAAAACGATTAAATAAAATTTATAACAATTCCCTTGGCTCAAATCCATGATTAAAAATGGGGTACTTTCACCATGACCACGAGAAAAACAACTCACCAGCTCTAATCCACGAGAGAGTCTATTGACCAGCTCTATCGGTGAGGGTCCTGAACGGCTCTATCCGGGAGGGTCCTTCTAACCAGTTACCACCGAAGAGGGTCTGACCAGCTACAATCTGGAGAGGGTACCATCTCCATCAGGAGAGGGTCCATGCTAGCTAGCAACACACACACACACACACACTTGAAAATCCTTTAAAAACCTCGTGGTGAATAAATCAAAAATCCAAGTCAAAACACCTATGACTTTTTCCTAAATATATTGGTTTTAAAAATTTCCCAGGCATCCGAAACCGGTTCCCTGACTTTACTTTAAATCATTAAAATCCAAGTGCCAAGATTCCCCTTTTAAAAATAATCCCCCTCTATAACCCAAAATGGTGATATCAACTTAAAATTATATTCCGGAAAAATCATTTAAAACTCACGGAAAAGGTAGGACCTCTTTTCCGGCTCACTTATCTTTAAAAAATATTAAATTTCCAAATTTTTCCAAAATCACCATAAAACTCAACATGGAGGAAATTTCATAAATAAAGGAGAAACTTAATAAAAATATGTTACATGCATTATATTTAAAATAAAAGTCCACTCACAAACTGAGGCCTTAGCCTGACGAAAATTCGAATTCCGCTCAAGCGAAGTCTCCACAACACGAGCCTCTTCACGTCCTGTTTCACAATTAATATTAATTTTCTGAACGCTAGAATAATAATTAAATAATATAGGTGTACACATTTGTGAGCGTACAACTCGCTCATCGGCACCACACTTCTCAAATTGTCAACTAAAAATCCCCGACCTTCACCAATAACTTAGGAGTCCTTAAAATATTTCTTAAACCTTAACCGGCAATAATCGATGGTCAGAATAATATTTAATTATCCACCAATAATACTAAACTTGAAAAATTCTAAAACCTAACCAAAACTCGTCCAAAAATTACCAAATTTAAACTATAGACTCCTCTCATTTTATACTATTTAATGGACATGAAAAACTGCCTAAAAAGTGGCGGCCGCTGTCGGCCAAAATTTCGTACGACCTCCGATCGCCACCAAATTTTAACAGTAGCTTCGTCTAGTCATTTGGAACAACTTTATAGTTCAACTCGATGGCCAATTTGGCCTCTAACTATGTCAATCAAACAAATATTCAAAAACCCAAAATTTGTTTTTAAACTTCAAAACTTTAAATCTTCGATTCTCCCTCCACACTCCAAATTAATCTACCAAACTTTAGGGGTTTGTAGTACTCCTAAAACTCATTCTAATCATATAAATAACTCCCAAATTGGTGGCCTAAGGAGGGAGAAATCCGATCTAGACTCAACACTGTACACTATGCATTCAACAAGGAAATTCTCTCAATCCAAGGCAAGATAGGTCGAAAGTCTTACCTAGAATTGAAGTACACTCAGAGGCGGTCATTTTGAGACTGGTGCGGCGACTTGAGGTGGCTGGACGGCGGCGCGATGACGGAGAGAAAATCCGGCAATGTTTTGCGTCGAGAGAGAGAAAGAAATTTTCTGATTTTTTTACTTTCCACCTCTAAGTAAAAAAAGGGTTTAACGTAGTTTTGCGGTAAGTTATATTCCTCATCAAGTACACATCTTAAATTGCAAACCATTGGTGATCGAAGCAATGACGTCTTGACATAGGCAATTCCGTGGTTTCAGAAGGCATGAATGGCCAGGTCCAAGTGAAAGAAGCCGGTAGGGAATTGTTTGGTGGAGCCACGGAGGTTAAAAACCCCAATTATGCTTGCGCAAAGTCTATGGTCCTTGAAACCCATTTTGGTATCCCGGTTGCTTACTCGGGCCTAGACACCACTCATTAAGCCCCTTAATCAGCTAAGAATAACCCATATTGTTGACATCCACAAAAACTAATCATGGGCCGCCCTTAACCTCGAAAGTCCTTAAAAAGGATCCAACGAAGGGTTAAGGCCCAAATCAATTTTTGAGGCTTCTTTTCATCCCAAAAATCCACAAAGTAAGAGAAAAATCCTGAAAAGAAATAAACCAAACAATACATTAGAAAAAGAGTTAGACAAATTAAAGCAAAACAAAACAAATATATATACAAGTAAAAACCGTAAGAAACTTTTAAAATTCCCCGGCAACGGCGCCAAAAACTGACGTGCCCATTACCGGACGCGTAACAATTTAAAACCCTTTTTGTCATATTGTAGCATTGGTAAATAGGGTTCGATCAATCCGGGGACTTTAGGGCGTTCCTGCGGTTAAAACTCAATTAAGTTAGTATCTAAAAACTAAGAAAATTACTTACAACATATTAACAACGAATACATTTTACAAGTTTCATGGGGGGTTCAGTTTGGTTTTCTAAGTCCTACAAAACAGAAATTAAGTTATTTACAATTGATCAACTTCATTCCACTTCAAAATCAAGATATCAAAGTTAAAAACACAATAAATTGCATGCTTCAAATCAATAGCCAAATCGACATCAAGTAATAATAATAACGAATCATAGATACATGTCTGAAGAGATCTTAGCATCTAATAAAACTTTTCTTAATCCACATCCATGTTGGAGAAGTCCTAACACATAATATTTCTAGTTATGGCTACGATCGATGCGAAGGCACCCTTCTACACATATCAAGAATCATTAAGCAAGAAAAAGTTAGATTCGAACACGCCTACAGGACAACCTGATCAACATGTAATGCCAAAATTCACAACCATTGTTACATAGCTTTTGCTACTTGGATCACGAACCCAAACTATTAGGTGAATCAAATTCATGACATAGCATCATCTAACCTGCAGATTAGAGTCTTTAATATGAACAGAACCAAGCATTTATCATATCATCAAGATTTCGAATTAACTTATTGAAAATCATAAACATACAAAGTCATGCATAAATAAATCTGAAAATTACTAACTCATAATGTTCTTCTATCAAGCAATACGAAATTCAGTCCGAAAACAAACAAGTTTATGAGGCATAGTGTTACACTTTTTGTCAATCTTTGAAGATGGCAAAGGTGCGGCTATACGTCAAAGACTCCAAGGCAGCAACTTGCGGAAGCTCTAAGGGATGCCGTCGGCTTGATTCTTCTTGAGGAATGTCGCACCACTATTGGAGACGCTAGGGAGAGAGAGCAATTTCTGATTTTTCTATGGAAGAAGTGATGTTGAATTGGGTTGCTCTTGTCCTCCTTTTATAGTGTTATGCCGCCCCCTAGGAGTTCTCTCATCCCTTGATTTAATCTTGATCCAACTGTCAAGGAAAATTACCTAACAAATTAATAAAAATCTGTTAGGAAATTTCCAGAATTTTCTTATGCACAAAGGTGATGAATTCGGCTGCATATGTAGGCTAGATTCATTGCTTGTTCTCCACATAAATCTGCCCCTTTTTAGTTCCTTCCTTATTTTACCGAAAATTAACTCCATTCCTCCAATTTTTGTGCGCCGATTAGTGTTTTGAAAAAGAAAAGAATTTGTTAACAAAAATCAGAATAATTAGGCTTTTAGACAAAAGAAATTTAAGGAATTAATTTCATAAATTTCAGATTTGATTTGCAAATTATATCCCATAATTTAGACAATGAAAACTTGTCTTAAAAGCCTATTAATTTCGGTAAGAAACCCTAAGATTTTTGTCATTATTCTCCTTGATTTATGGCGACACAACTTAGTTCTAATCCATGTAGGATTTGACTTCCTTGCTTCAAGTGGAATCCTTGTCACAAAAGGAAAGAAAGTTTTCAAAATAAATTAGGAAAGTCAGAATAGGAAAGATTCAAAGATAGTAAGTTTTTCAAATCAAATAAGGAAAGTTTCTCTAATCAAATTAGGAAAGCTTTCCAAAATGAAATAGTTAACTTTCCCCTTGTCAAAACAGGAAAGCTTCCTAAACGACTTATCCTCGACTTTTGTGACTTATTGAGTTTCCTAGTTTCACCTGGAATTCTTCTTTGATTAGGAATCTGCTCATTTTCCTCGTTTTAGCATTCTTTCGTGTAAACCTGCCTTTATTGACTCTAAAACACAAAACATGTTAGAAATGAAGTTATTAAGGAAATAACGAAGCTAAATAGGGTAGGAAATACGTTAAGAATGTAGCATAAAATGCGTTTATCAAACCACTTCTCGTGACTCTCTTGCCATCCGTCAAAACATGAGGCTCTAAAATTTGTCGCCAAATCGAAATCCAGATCAAGTAGGGTCAATACTAAATTGACCCTTGACTACAACATTACTATCAATTCTTCATTCCTCTTAAGATTTCGATAAAATTATACCATAACCTTATCATCCAGACACTAATGTCCGTACTCCACAGACTCGAAATTCGAGAAGACTACCCATTAATACAGTGGGGATAACTTATGTATCCTCACACACGCCACATCGTAATACTTCAATCATAGAATATGATCGATTATTTATTTCATAAACCCATCAAACCAACCTGAAATTTTCAATTTAAAATTATAGAGTCTACATATCATAACTTCAACAACTGTGAAGGCTTCTCAAAACTGTAGCAACAACAAATTCCACACAATCCACACACGTCACCACAATGACTTGACTAACATCAATGAAATGGGTGAATAAATCGTAATCTTAACACCTCATAGCTAGTTTCATAATTTACATCACAAATTCAGGGCTTATGAAAATAATTCCTTGGCAATACCGCCTGAAACAAATATGGTCTACTACTATTCCATGATATAGTGGGTTATGCTCCCCCACTGCCTCTTTCTCGAATTTTTTGCATCTGACTCAACATGCACTAGAACAGTCGCTATCGACTTTCTTACGTTCTCTTAACTCTATCACAGGTCGGAATGACCACAACCGTTTAACTTCCAACCTATCACATAAATAAGGCTTTACTAAAAACATCCAACACCGTAGGAGTCAGACCTTATCATTAAAATGCTTATCCGACAACTGTCACTCTCTTCAATCAAAGATTGACCTAAAGTCAACACATGAGTGACACCTTGCAATTTTCGAAATTCCTTGATAGTGACTAAGCAATCAGCTCGTCACAATACTCATTTTCCAGAATACCTTCACTATGCAAATTTCCACTCTCTTTTTGCATAAATGACCACAACTACATCAAAAACATTCCGCTCTTCAACCCCAAAGAGCAACATAGATTGATACCGAGACGTAATATCATATTTCTAAAATTCTCGCCTTTGATCAATCTATCTGAAACCTCCAAGGCATGATCCAATATTTTAATTACTCAAAATACACATCAAATGCCCAACCTTGCACTTATATCAAGGACCAATCAACCCAGAATTCATGAGTCCTCAACTCATATCCAGACTCACAATCGGTCAGATTTCTGAAAACTCATAGAAAAGTTTAGATAATTTACCTTTTCCCTTACGGGTACTCTAAGAGGCTGGCGTACTGAGGTATAGTCTTGAAGATTCAAATATTTATAGAACCTTTATAACCCTGCAAAATGTCATCGTTAGTACAAATAAGTAGGGATCGTTCAGTCCGGGGATATTGAAGGGTAATCGAAAACAGAAATTGTTAACATAATCAAATAAACATATGGGGGATATAAATGTTTAACATCTAAAGAAACTAAAACTTAACCTAAAACTAATTATTTACAATTGATCAACCACTCTACACTTAACACATAATTCTCTAAACATGTAACAACTCAAACAAAAGAATAGGGCAGCAAGTTCAAAAACCGAATTCATAATCCAATTTAGTTCCAATTTAATTAGAGCCTTCGCGGTTATTCTAATCATTCAAGACTTCACAATTATTCAGGATTAACTTCGCGTATAATCCTAAACATAGTACTAATCGGTTTAAAAACACTTCGCGTAGAAATTCAACACAAAGAGCACATAAGCACAATAAGTCGAATTGGAGACATGTTAGCAAGTATGGCGTCACCTCATCTCACATCGACATGTAAATTTACAGAATTATTCTAGCTCTTATAAAGAACACAAATTGAACCAACTTCGCGCATGATTCAACTTATATTCGATAAGCATATGAAATCTATACACAAGGGACAGCCATGGCCGAGGCTGCCCTTGTGCATATGATTTGTTGTGTGCACAAACTCTGCAAATAAACCAAACTAAAGCATAAATTCAATTAATTACTACTGCCCTTAAGTCTTAAATTCGAATTAACACATGCATATATAGAGAATTCAACCAAACAACAATCAAACGCATAAAGAAATCCAAAGAATTCATCAAATCATGTAAGAACATTGTTAGTTTGTTACAAAATTCAGAAATAACATGGAATTTAATAACTGAATTTGAAACAAATTTAAAGACAACCATGAATCTTGGACTGACTTAGGAGTGGAGATCGATGCTTGGTTGAGCAACGGCTGAATTTGTGGTGGAGACGGCGGCGGTGTTGGTGAAGAGGGGCGGCGGCTGCTGCACTTTTGTGGAGGAGATGGAGGCGGCTGTGTAGGAGGAAGAGAGGAGGACGAGATGTGTGTATGATAGCGGCTGTATGCTTGAGAGGCTGAATGGAGGGCGGCTGTATTGGCTTGTGGAAGAGGAAGGAGCGGCGGCGGCTGCTTGGGAAGAGAGATGGAGGCGGCGGCTGCTTGGTGATGGAGAGGGAGAGAGAGCGGCTGCTGTGTTTTAAGTATAGGGGGGTCGACCTCTTCTCCTTGCAGCTGCCCCTTGTATTTATAAGGAGCAATTAGGGTTTACTCCCTTGTGGGCTAGGCTTTTGGCTGCATTCCTTTTCCTTTTGGGTTAAGGATTGCTTCATTCCTTGTTAATTTAGGCCTCTAATTTCGAATTCCAACTCCATTTATGACAGGACCCACCCCGGGTTAAACCCTTTTAACCCGAAGTAAATCCTGCGGGGACCACCTCAAGGGAACTTCTTACCGAAACCCCCTTGAAATGGCCAACCCTTCCTACTAAACTAACTAAACCGGGTTAGTCAGAGCAGTCTACAGAGATGATTACCCGAAAGAATTTTACGCAGCAACGGAATGATCGACTATGCCTCGACTCTCGTACGCGCTCGACCTCCTCTCAAGAACCCTGCATCACTGGGCATTTAAAAACGAAAGGCCCAGGGGAGAAACATTTAAAAACTGTTAGAGTGAGTGGACGAAAATCAAATATAAAAGCTCTATTTCTTCTAATGTTCTCCCAAAAATGTTTTGATTTAAACATCATTTATGCATGCCCACAAATACCAAATATTCCACAATTGCATGATAAGATAAACAAGCAAGGAATATGGGAAGAGAAATGTTCACCAAACATAATAAGTCTGACCTCTCAGACTAGGGTCGGAGCTAAGAGCTCTAGTAGCGCCCTCACGCTACGCTATGCTAGCTAGATAAAATAATACGGTCAACCCTTATAATATCAACCTGACCTCTCAGGCTTGTCTGACCTCTCAGACCAGGGTCGGAGCTAAGAGCTCTGGATGAAGTGATAACGGTCAACCCTTATAATATCAACCTGACCTCTCAGGTTTGTCTGTCCACTCAGACCAGGGTCGGAGCTAAGAGCTCTAAGGAAATGATATGGTCAACCCTCATAGTGCACTACGTAGTTGCCTGACCTCTCAGGCTAGGGTCGGAGCTAAGAGCTCTAGTAGCGCCCTCACGCTACTCTAACTAGCATATTTATTGGTCAACCCTTAAAATTCATAATGATAATCAAATTCTCTTCCCAAAACAATTATTTAAAACCATTCCTTGTCATATATGCATAAAACCAATTTCCAACGAGTCTCGGGTTCAAATCCATCCAAAGGACGGCCATCACCGTCTATAACCATTTCCGGGAGAAATAGAAAATTGAGTAATAATGTAAATACGTTCAATCATCAAAATCAATGCCTCAACATGAATAAAATCATTAACCGAGGTTCCCGCTAAACTTTCTCCAAATAAACATTTATGAACCCGAGGAAAATATGTTTCTCGAAAACCATCATAAAAACCATGCAATTAAATCAATCATTAAGGCATGCATTCATTTAAAATAATATGTCCACTCACAGTACTATTGTGACCTTCCCGCTCGGAAAGCTCCTCGAGCGAAACCCTCGAACTACCCGCGTAGTCGAGCCCGTCTCACGTCCGACCAGAGACTGTACAACAAATCATCACATTAGTCATACCACAGTTGACTTGGTCTTTTCCTAGTTTGACCAGGAAATCCTATTTGACCACATGTTGACCAAGTTCCTTTCTTATAGCACTTTAACCTTTATAACTTTCTTTCCCGGTTATCGACTCTTAACTCAATTTACCGGAAGTCCGACTCAGCTTCCGAACTTTCATTTATTACTTTAACTTGACGTTAGGGTGTCACGTATTAATTCATTGAATTTCTATGGACACCCAACGTGTCACATTAATCAGTACATTTAACCTTGAGTCGATTTACCGATTTAACCTTTCCTCATAAATTCCAGTTATCAATTTCCGATAACAATTTAACACTTAACCAATTTAACCAAACTGTGTCAAACCTCACTGAACTTCAATTCTTTAATTAGCCGTTTTTCTGAAAGTGGGACTTTCCCAAAATGGAAACTTTCCTTTAATGGAAACTTTCTCAAAATGGAAAGTTTCCCAAATTAACAGGTTTCCAACTTATAAAGTTTCCTAAAATGGAAAGATTCCCAATTACGGTTAGTTTCCGTTTTTAACACATTCCCTTACGTAATTTCCAAGTACGACACTTTCACTCAATTAAACGGAAACGATGAACTTTAAACAGGTGTCGAAGACTACCTCTCGGCATCTCAGTCGGATTTATTGCATCACCGGACCTTCACCGGATTCCGGCAATTTGCCGGAAATTTGCCAGAGTTTCCCTCGTTTCTTCGCCTCCAAGTTACGACAACACAAGCGTAGGGAAACAACAAACATCGTCAGCAACACAATCTCAAGCATCAAAGAACCAAAACCACACAAAGAAGAATTTCACAGTTCAAAGAGGGAATAAACCTCACCCTCTGCTTCTGTGTTTCCAATTCGAACCAACACTGACCTAGCAGCTCCTCTGCTGTCCACCACCTCCAAGACCACCCCCAGCAGCTCCTCCAGCTCCAACCAACACCACTACCTCGCTGCTTCCGCTGCCAAGCACAGCAGCTTCACACGGTGGTCCTCTGCCAAAACCCAGCTCCTCCAAACACTAATCAAACTTAATTCCACTTAAATGGAGGAGTAAAACACGAAGAGTTGATCGTCTTTCATACCTCAGTCGTGTCCGCCGGTTACCAAAACATCACGAATTCGCCTGAAGACGCAGAACTATCTTCTGACCTCCCTTCCTCTGTCACCATAGCTCCTCTCTTGAAACTAAGGCCATAGGGAGGTTGTGGACGGCGAGGCGAAGCTGCCACCACCACTCGCGCTCTCTGTCGTGGCCAAAATCGGAAACTCGATCGGAGCACAGTCGAGTTCTTCGTCGGCGGATCTTCTCCCACAAGGGCTACTGGAAAGAATTAGTAAGGGGGTTTTGAAGAGGATGAGAAGAGGAAGAGATTGGTGGTTGTCCGCCGGCCTATGGTGGCCGGAGTCGCCGGCACCGGCGGAGAAACAGTGGAGCGGAGAGAAGGCTCGGGGGGGGAAGCCGTTGACTCGATTTGGGGAGGTTTGACTCGGTCAAACCTCTCTTCTCTATTTATAGAGAAATCAACGGTTGAGATTAAATCTTGAAAAGATTCAACGGTCCAGATTCAAAGAAGGTGAAAAGTAAATAAAGTTAAATGGTAACTTTCTCTTTTTACCGGAATAGTAATTGGAAATTACCACAAACTTCAGAAATTCACAGAAATTAGCCGGAAGCTCCGAAAAATATTCCGAAAATACCGGGAGACTCGTGTCGACACGTACTACAACATCGAGTCATCAATTCAGATATTTGGAGTACTTTTAAAAACTCGAAAATTAACTCGAGCGATAACTTATCGAATTACCGATCGCAATTAAAAATCCTCGGTAACTCGCGAATCTCTGTGAAAGTAACTTTTAGTAACTTCAAAAGATTCGGGGCGTGACAATTCTCCCCACCTTATAAAAATTTCGTCCCCGAAATTTCTATACTCGAAGTCCAATACTGTGGGGGATAGTACCACTTAAAATAATAATATTGCTCTCCAATGTCAACTCAACACACCCAAATATTCTTACTAACCCCAAGTGACGTCGTCACAATACTACTAATACTCGTGCCAATTCAATCACCCCTCGCTTATCACGAGTAAAATTCCTTCAAAGATACTCGTATTCTTTCGTTGAACTTAAATATCAGCTCACACATTCCCTACACAGGAAATGATTACAACATCTGAGGAGTAGGGTCCGATGTCACTAATGGATTTAAATCCTCTGGTAACACCGTACAACGTGGGGTCAACCCATGACAACATGCCCACGAGAAAACCATGACGACTTATGTTACACGAACCATCCCCTCATTTGAACCAGGCTCCCTGATCTGGTTACGCTTCCTATAAATTATCCTGTCGAGTTGTCCTGTTGTAGAGTAATTGTCTTCCCTTGATCTCTCCTTACTCAAACCACTTGTACACACAGGACATGAATTGCCATGAATTTTCAGCATAAAACCAAAACCATAGCCTTTAAATCGGGGAGATACAAGTCTCCAGACATCGAGAGCCAACAATACTTACTCCTCGCATGAAGACAATTTGTCAGGCTACGTACCGCACACGAAACTAACCTGACAATACAAATCCTGACTTTTACTCACAAGCCAAACATTAGAGTCGCCAATTCAATTATCACTTTGTGGGGTCACAGCGTACTTAACAACTGGTAAAACATAACCGTACTACTCAAAGGTGAGGTGCCACTGGCCTCTCTGTCCCTTACCTCAGTCTGGAACGACGCATAGTGCCAAACTTGCACTTCAACCAACCGTGCGTCTAATAAACGTTATCCGCATCACAATCTGGGATAGATTTACCACTAAAAGGATTCCAGAGCCTTACCCGCTCAACAAGTATATTCTATTCCCAGATGCCTCCATTACCACATCGTCCGGTAATAACCAGCAACTTTGGACATTTAACTAGATCAGACATCTACATGAAATTTAGTGTCACTGGTGCACACCCAAAGGAACCCTTGATCAAAGCATCGGGAAATTAATTCCGCCTGAACTTAGCCACATTGATCACCAAGTATCCAGTTATCACCGCACTGGGTGAGTACACACCACAGAGTCAACTCGTACAACTGGTCAGTTTCTAACAAAACTGTCCCCCAGGCTCTGCCAGTTTACCATCCACCGCAACCTCTATTCGGTAAGATTCAAAATTCTCAATCGCTTACCACTCTAGATCTTAATTCACAAGATCCACTGCCACACGTTAACATCCTCTCAGATCATAACTTAATCTGAACGTAGCTTAATCACTCCACGGTTTCCGATGGAGTGTTGCCAACTTAGCAACATACTTTACTACCCTTGTAACAATTTGGTTTCCAAAACCTTGACTCGTAACACCTTTGAGTCATCAAAGAAACTCTTTCCTCAGTTTCACTGCTTTCACACTCACCGAAAATGTTGACAATTTCGAGAGTCACCTCCAATGATCTTTCTTGCTACCACTTTACACTCGTGGCGCCAAGAACTGTCGTTAGGTCAATAATTCCTAACAAGTAGGGTCACTACTCAAATGACCAATGACCATAGCAATACCAACAATAGTTTAATCCTCTCAGGATTTCATTATATACACCAGAACTCAATTTCCCAGATCAAATCCGCATTTCACAGATCGAATTGAGAATATTTCCTGTCACTGCAGTGGGTGTAACTTATGAACCCTAAATACGACTAAGTACACTTCCGGTTACAATACTAGATTAGACCACAGCCAGTGGGTGCACAAATTCCCATGCCATCAAGCTCAGTTACTCACCTTCGATGAAACCAAGTGTCATAACGGACGACTTTGGTTGCAGGTTGAAGCTTGACCATCTACAAGTATTCTCACTCAAATTCAAAGATTCAGTAAACCTTGCCCCACTGCTGTCTCTTCACCTTTTCCGTGCATTTAACTCAGTAGGCAATCAACCACTTACTGACAACATATAATAATCTCGCTAACCATCATAAGAGTCGGAGCGACCATCAATGACCCACTTCCGACCTGTACTTAAATGGTTAGGCCAACTACTGGACGTTTTGCACCAAAACCTCTAATCAAGCATCCTTAATCTCCGTTCTCAATAAACGGAACTCTCATGACACATTCTTAAAAATGATGTCATCATCAGCCTTAGTCACTTACCGGGTGTCATTTTGACCACACACAGCTGTACCGTATAATATGTCCTGCCAGCATATGCTACCCAAATTTCAATTTACCACTTCCCTACAAAGGTGGGTACACGTGCTCAAGTGGGGTATACCCATGTACATTTTCAGCCGTCGAAACCGTGTCGTTTACACAACAACCGGTTCCAACGCCACAATTAATATAAAGTCAATCAAGACTCGTATCACTGTCTCCGGTACCCCAAGCACTCTTGGTCCGAGACCCGGTGGCTTGTTGCCACTTTCAACATGTTCCTTAAAATTCCAGAACCACTTAACTTTAATTACCCCAAGTAACGCTTTCTCGATCTGAAAATCGATCTCTAATACAGCCAACCTGGAGACTCCTCCACTGGTGTACTAATTACAACACTTTGACCGCAGGTGGATAACTCACCTTATGGTTGGCATGAGCCCCAAGATCTGGTGACACGATTTTTTTTTTTTTTTTTTTTTTTTTTTTTTTTACCTTCACGATAACTGGCCCAATGACCATGGTCACCAACAATCCAATTCACGCTTGGACTCACTAACAATTCAAATCTTTCTAGTACCCTAAACATGGGTGGCTGGAACGAAGAGGATCTCGTCGCAACTGACGACAACAATGTCAGCACCAAAGCTGACCCAAACCATTATTTTCAGTGGCTGTCCCATAAAGCATCAAGTGACCAAAACAGCCTTTACTTCCTTAACATTCTTCAATAGTGTCGCATCATGGACTCGTCACTAGAAAAAGTCCATTGATCACAAATAATAACACTCAATTCCCTTGAGTCTTTCCTCTTCATACGTCAGTTGGTTTTTCTGAAACCACTCATGACGAACCTCAACAAAATCGTGGCAATCGTCAAATCTTATTATTCATCCTTTCTGAACAATCGCGTTAGGCGACTTCATCTCTTACATTAACTCGTACGACTCTCCACTGTTAAGAGTCTCATAACTCGAACACCAAAGCCTTGTCTTAGGCTTCTACAGCATCCCTGTCAACAACCATGACAGCCCCTCAGGTGTGAATTAGCTGTTTCACCACCGAATATTCACACAAATGTTCAAGCTCGTTAAATAGCGGGAGTTTACAGCTCGATCCCCAACTCAAATCTCGTAAATCAATGGGGGATACCAAAAACATAAACACGTAACGAGCTTACCTTGTTCCTTACAGGAACTCTCTATGAGGTCGCGCGTACTGAGGCATAGTCTTGAAAATTCGATCGTTTATAGGACCACTCGGTCCATATCTCAATCAGGAAGTACTAACTCATATCCTTAATAAACACTAAGCGTCCAAGCATAAAATGCCGATGGATCCGCCGCGGTCGGACCATCACTCTATAGACACTAAGTGATACCAAGTATATGAGGTAGTAACAGGAACGATAACCTAATGCTCTGATACCATTGACAGGACCCACCCCGGGTTAAACCCTTTTAACCCGAAGTAAATCCTGCGGGGACCACCTCAAGGGAACTTCTTACCGAAACCCCCTTGAAATGGCCAACCCTTCCTACTAAACTAACTAAACCGGGTTAGTCAGAGCAGTCTACAGAGATGATTACCCGAAAGAATTTTACGCAGCAACGGAATGATCGACTATGCCTCGACTCTCGTACGCGCTCGACCTCCTCTCAAGAACCCTGCATCACTGGGCATTTAAAAACGAAAGGCCCAGGGGAGAAACATTTAAAAACTGTTAGAGTGAGTGGACGAAAATCAAATATAAAAGCTCTATTTCTTCTAATGTTCTCCCAAAAATGTTTTGATTTAAACATCATTTATGCATGCCCACAAATACCAAATATTCCACAATTGCATGATAAGATAAACAAGCAAGGAATATGGGAAGAGAAATGTTCACCAAACATAATAAGTCTGACCTCTCAGACTAGGGTCGGAGCTAAGAGCTCTAGTAGCGCCCTCACGCTACGCTATGCTAGCTAGATAAAATAATACGGTCAACCCTTATAATATCAACCTGACCTCTCAGGCTTGTCTGACCTCTCAGACCAGGGTCGGAGCTAAGAGCTCTGGATGAAGTGATAACGGTCAACCCTTATAATATCAACCTGACCTCTCAGGTTTGTCTGTCCACTCAGACCAGGGTCGGAGCTAAGAGCTCTAAGGAAATGATATGGTCAACCCTCATAGTGCACTACGTAGTTGCCTGACCTCTCAGGCTAGGGTCGGAGCTAAGAGCTCTAGTAGCGCCCTCACGCTACTCTAACTAGCATATTTATTGGTCAACCCTTAAAATTCATAATGATAATCAAATTCTCTTCCCAAAACAATTATTTAAAACCATTCCTTGTCATATATGCATAAAACCAATTTCCAACGAGTCTCGGGTTCAAATCCATCCAAAGGACGGCCATCACCGTCTATAACCATTTCCGGGAGAAATAGAAAATTGAGTAATAATGTAAATACGTTCAATCATCAAAATCAATGCCTCAACATGAATAAAATCATTAACCGAGGTTCCCGCTAAACTTTCTCCAAATAAACATTTATGAACCCGAGGAAAATATGTTTCTCGAAAACCATCATAAAAACCATGCAATTAAATCAATCATTAAGGCATGCATTCATTTAAAATAATATGTCCACTCACAGTACTATTGTGACCTTCCCGCTCGGAAAGCTCCTCGAGCGAAACCCTCGAACTACCCGCGTAGTCGAGCCCGTCTCACGTCCGACCAGAGACTGTACAACAAATCATCACATTAGTCATACCACAGTTGACTTGGTCTTTTCCTAGTTTGACCAGGAAATCCTATTTGACCACATGTTGACCAAGTTCCTTTCTTATAGCACTTTAACCTTTATAACTTTCTTTCCCGGTTATCGACTCTTAACTCAATTTACCGGAAGTCCGACTCAGCTTCCGAACTTTCATTTATTACTTTAACTTGACGTTAGGGTGTCACGTATTAATTCATTGAATTTCTATGGACACCCAACGTGTCACATTAATCAGTACATTTAACCTTGAGTCGATTTACCGATTTAACCTTTCCTCATAAATTCCAGTTATCAATTTCCGATAACAATTTAACACTTAACCAATTTAACCAAACTGTGTCAAACCTCACTGAACTTCAATTCTTTAATTAGCCGTTTTTCTGAAAGTGGGACTTTCCCAAAATGGAAACTTTCCTTTAATGGAAACTTTCTCAAAATGGAAAGTTTCCCAAATTAACAGGTTTCCAACTTATAAAGTTTCCTAAAATGGAAAGATTCCCAATTACGGTTAGTTTCCGTTTTTAACACATTCCCTTACGTAATTTCCAAGTACGACACTTTCACTCAATTAAACGGAAACGATGAACTTTAAACAGGTGTCGAAGACTACCTCTCGGCATCTCAGTCGGATTTATTGCATCACCGGACCTTCACCGGATTCCGGCAATTTGCCGGAAATTTGCCAGAGTTTCCCTCGTTTCTTCGCCTCCAAGTTACGACAACACAAGCGTAGGGAAACAACAAACATCGTCAGCAACACAATCTCAAGCATCAAAGAACCAAAACCACACAAAGAAGAATTTCACAGTTCAAAGAGGGAATAAACCTCACCCTCTGCTTCTGTGTTTCCAATTCGAACCAACACTGACCTAGCAGCTCCTCTGCTGTCCACCACCTCCAAGACCACCCCCAGCAGCTCCTCCAGCTCCAACCAACACCACTACCTCGCTGCTTCCGCTGCCAAGCACAGCAGCTTCACACGGTGGTCCTCTGCCAAAACCCAGCTCCTCCAAACACTAATCAAACTTAATTCCACTTAAATGGAGGAGTAAAACACGAAGAGTTGATCGTCTTTCATACCTCAGTCGTGTCCGCCGGTTACCAAAACATCACGAATTCGCCTGAAGACGCAGAACTATCTTCTGACCTCCCTTCCTCTGTCACCATAGCTCCTCTCTTGAAACTAAGGCCATAGGGAGGTTGTGGACGGCGAGGCGAAGCTGCCACCACCACTCGCGCTCTCTGTCGTGGCCAAAATCGGAAACTCGATCGGAGCACAGTCGAGTTCTTCGTCGGCGGATCTTCTCCCACAAGGGCTACTGGAAAGAATTAGTAAGGGGGTTTTGAAGAGGATGAGAAGAGGAAGAGATTGGTGGTTGTCCGCCGGCCTATGGTGGCCGGAGTCGCCGGCACCGGCGGAGAAACAGTGGAGCGGAGAGAAGGCTCGGGGGGGGAAGCCGTTGACTCGATTTGGGGAGGTTTGACTCGGTCAAACCTCTCTTCTCTATTTATAGAGAAATCAACGGTTGAGATTAAATCTTGAAAAGATTCAACGGTCCAGATTCAAAGAAGGTGAAAAGTAAATAAAGTTAAATGGTAACTTTCTCTTTTTACCGGAATAGTAATTGGAAATTACCACAAACTTCAGAAATTCACAGAAATTAGCCGGAAGCTCCGAAAAATATTCCGAAAATACCGGGAGACTCGTGTCGACACGTACTACAACATCGAGTCATCAATTCAGATATTTGGAGTACTTTTAAAAACTCGAAAATTAACTCGAGCGATAACTTATCGAATTACCGATCGCAATTAAAAATCCTCGGTAACTCGCGAATCTCTGTGAAAGTAACTTTTAGTAACTTCAAAAGATTCGGGGCGTGACAATTTAACTTCAATTCGGCTGCAAACTCTTTATTCTTGGAATTCAACTCGGCTGCAACCTCCTCCTCTTGAAGTTAATTCGGCTTCCACTTCCTTCTTTAATTCGAACAAAATCTCCCTCTTTGAAATGTTGGCAAATTTCTGTAAATGAGAGAGAAATAATTGTTAGTCCACAACAATGGTATATATAGAGCTTAGCAATCCTAGTTCAATAAGGTTTCCTAGTTCAACTTGGTTTCCTTGTTAAATAAGGATTCCTAATTCAATAAGGATTCCTAACTCAACTTGGTTTCCTAGTTAAATAAGGATTCCTAATTCAATGAACTTCTGAAAATTTCGAATTTGACTTTACATTCCTAATGTGATTAGGATTCCTAATTTGATTAGGATTCCTAGTTCAATTAGGATTCCTAGTTCAATTAGGATTCTGCTAAAACTCCACATTTTCTTCTATTTAAGCACGTTTTCACTTGTTCTCCACCAAACATTCATGGTTTAGTCTAATGATTCAAATCTGCAAAATTAAGAGTTAAACAAAGTATAAATAAGGGTAGAAACACATTAAAAACGTAGCATTTTATGCTCTTATCAACTACCCCACACTTATCCTTTGCTAGTCCCTTAGCAAATCTAATTAAAAGACTCTACTATTGCCCCTAAATAATTGTCTCAGAATCTTTAAACACATAGAGTTCAAGTTTAAGCATTCAGATGTAAGCGCACAAATTCCAAGTGTCATAAACATGTTTCATGGTATGAATAAGTAAGAAGTGAGAAAATGAGCATGCAAGCATGTTAAGTTAATTTAATCCTCCTTACTAGGCATACTCTCTTCTGTTTACACATGATATGGCAATATTCACTCAAGTAAATGCAAGAGAAAAGATTGTAAGGCAACAAATAGCTTGCATATTTCAACAAATAAAAGCACTTTGTGAAACATTTTCTTGGATAATCTCATTTAACAACTAAGTGCAAGAATGGACCAAAACCATATGCTTAACTCTTGAGAAAATCTCCACATATCAAAGTTCACCCATTTTAAGAATCATGAAAAGATCTTTAGAAAGGATAATAACGGGGCTTGGCACAAGGTATTCGAATTTAGGATAGTGGTGGCTAAAACGTCACCAAGACTTAATAAAGCTCAATTCTCCTTATGACTTCACTCCATAGGCCGAATTTCATCATGTTGGACCAATTCTTCATTCTTTCCTTCCCCTTACTTTGTGAAAACGAACAAAGGTCAAATGTAACAATGATAGACCTTCAAATCACGTGCAAACTCCAAATTCACAACAAGAACTAAATCCAATCATCACAATTTTTCTTCATTTCGTGCTTTATTCTTCTTTGGTTCGAAACACTTGTTTGTTCGATTTTTCTTTCTTTTTCACTTAGCACACACGTTTTTACATAATTGGATAAGTTCACCCCACGCTTGTTTCACATCATCACTTCATAACACAATTCTTCATCCAAATCAAGCTTTATCAAGTCTCAACAACAAGGGTCAAGATATTTCTGTTCTAAGCAAAGGAATGTGTATGATGGTGATGAAAGAAAGGCTAAATGTAGGCTCAAAGGGGGTTAACACTAAGGAGTCCCACGACGGGCACAAATTGGGCAAATGCTTTATTTGGCTTTGGTGGTATTCCTAATAAGATCTTGTTCAATCATTTTCAAAATCAAGGCATAATCATGAATAAAAGTTTCGAAATTCATCAAGAGCAAGTTCTAGCATTCTAGAGTCCATTAAAAAGCTATAGCACATAGTCATTGAATATGCAAAGAATAATGAGATTAAGGAACAAGTTTTTGCCGAAAATTTTGTCTCTCATTAAGAAAGTATATAGGCTCAAAAGCTCACATAGGTTGCTATGGATTAAAACCAACTCAAACATGCATGCTTTTACATATATCAATCATTATCTCACATATTCATACCAATCACATTATCCATGAAACTCACAATTTAATTCTTATAATCATGCAAAACCATCATCTATGCATTCAAAGACATACTCATCATCAACTTTAGGGGCATAGACTCAAAACAAAACAAAAAAAATTTTATTTGGAACGATTTTCTGATTTTTCGAAACAAAACAAAGCAAAGCAAATTAAAAACACACAAAACAAACTAAAAACATGTGAATCATGTAATCCCTACCCCACACTTAGAAAATTACATTGTCCTCAATGTAAACTCGAAAATGGTGTTGTAATTTCTAAGCATATGATAAATTTTACCGTTTCACACATATACAGTTCAACCATAAGAGTTTAAGGATTTAGAAAATGCAAACTCTCGGTGATGGCTCCTCCATGGGTTGCCTCCCATGCAGCGCTTAACTGTTTATAGTCCTTTAGCCTAGACTCTTCTCCATGTTCACTCGGATCTTGGTGCGTCCTCCACTTGGGTTTCCTCAACCGTGTGCTCCTTAAAAGGCTCGTAATAAGGCTTTAAACGATGTCCATTCACCTTAAACGTTGTACCTGTTGTTTCACTTTGAATTTCAATGGCACCATGAGCAAACATGTTAGTTACAATAAATGGACCAACCCAACGAGAACGTAATTTTCCAGGAAAAAGCTTAAGTCTTGAATGAAATAGAAGAACTTTTTGCCCTTTTTGAAACGATTTGCCTCGGATCATTTTGTCATGATACGCTCGAGTTTTCTCCTTGTAGATCCATGCAGCATCATAAGCATCGTTCCTTATTTCTTCAAGTTCATTGATTTGCAATTTCCGATGAAGTCCGGCAGCATCTATGTCCATGTTGAATTTCTTCACCGCCCACCATGCTCTGTGCTCTAGTTCGACCGGAAGGTGACAAACTTTCCCATAAGTGAGCCGAAAGGGAGACATCCCAATAGGCGTCTTGTATGCAGTTCGGTAAGCCCACAATGCATCATCAAGGCGGTCGCTCCAATCCTTTCTTGTTGGGCCGACAGTTTTCTCCAAAATGCGCTTGATCTCTCGATTCGACACTTCAGCCATCCCACTTGTTTGAGGGTGATATGGGGTGGAAACCTTGTGTGTGACTCCATACTTCTTGAGTAAAGCCTCTATGGTACGGTTGCAAAAATGAGAACCTCCATCGCTTATCAAAACACGTGGAACTCCAAACCTAGAAAAGATGTTAGTTCTCAAGAAAGCTGCAACAACTTTAGAGTCATTAGTTCTGGTGGCTTTCGCCTCCACCCATTTAGACACATAATCAACAGCCAACAAGATATAAAGAAAGCCTCTAGAAGAAGGAAATGGTCCCATAAAATCAATACCCCAAACATCAAAAATTTCTACCACGATAATAGGAGAAAGGGGCATTTGATCTTTTGGACCGATGTTACCTGTTCTTTGGCATCTATCACATGAAACACAAAACATGTTTGCATCTTTGAAGATCGTAGGCCAATAGAATCCGCAATCTAATACCTTGAGGGCTGTCCGTTTCGGTCCGAAATGTCCTCCACACGCCTCACTATGACAAAATGCTAGGATGGACTTGTGCTCATTTTCTGGAACGCATCGTCGAATAACTTGATCACTACATTGCTTCCATAAGTACGGCTCATCCCATATGTAGTGTCGTGCCATCTTTTTCATCCTTGCCTTGTTTGCATATGATAAGGTACTAGGAAAAGTCCTAGAAACCAAGTAGTTTACAATGTCGGCATACCAAGGCTCTGTTGCGTCCAAACGAAAGAGCTGCTCATCGGGAAATGTTTCTTGAAGTGGTACGGTCTCTTCTTTTTGTACAATTCTGCTCAAATGATCGGCTACCACGTTCTCGCTCCCCTTCTTGTCTTTGATCTCGACATCAAACTCTTGAAGTAAGAGAATCCATCTAATCAATCTCGGCTTAGCATCCTTCTTTGTCATCAAATACCTCAAAGCTGCATGATCAGAATAAATTATTACTTTACATTACAAAACATATGAACGAAATTTTTCTAAAGCAAAAATCACAGCTAAGAGTTCTTTTTCGGTTGTGGAATAATTCAGCTGAGCGTCATTTAAAGTCCGAGAGGCATAGTAAATTGCACAAGGCTTCTTATCCTTTCTTTGTCCAAGCACGGCTCCAACGGCATAATCGCTTGCATCACACATCAATTCGAAGGGTAAATTCCAATCCGGAGGCGTCATAATGGGAGCTGTTGTTAACAATTCCTTGAGCTTTACGAACGCTGCTTCACACGCCTTGTCCCAAACGAACGGAACATCCTTCTGCAATAGGGAACTTAGTGGTTTTGCCACCAAAGAAAAGTCTTTGATGAATCGCCTGTAAAATCCTGCATGGCCAAGAAACGAACGGACCTCTCTCACAGTTGTGGGAGAGGGTAAGCGTTGCACAATATCAATCTTAGCCTTATCAACTTCTATTCCCTTTTTCGAAATTATGTGTCCTAAAACTATACCTTGATTAACCATGAAATGACATTTTTCCCAATTTAACACAAGGTTAGTTTCTACACATTTTTCCAAGATTAACTCTAAATTCTCTAAGCATGTATCAAAGTCTTTTCCATAAACGCTAAAATCATCCATAAAGACTTCAATAATATTTTCAATAAAATCCGAGAATATAGAATACATACAACGTTGGAATGTACCTGGTGCGTTGCATAACCCAAAGGGCATGCGTCGATAGGCAAACGTACCAAAGGGACATGTGAACGTCGTCTTCTCTTGGTCATCCGGGTGAATGCTAATCTGATTATAACCGCTGTACCCATCTAAGAAGCAATAATACTCGTGTCCGGCTAATCTTTCAAGCATTTGATCCATGAATGGTAGAGGCATGTGATCTTTACGCGTAGTAGCATTGAGCTTCCTATAATCGATGCACATCCTGTAATCCGTCACCAATCGTTGCGGCACAAGTTCATTCTTGTCATTCTTGACAACTGTAACTCCACTCTTTTTCGGCACAACTTGGACGGGTGAAATCCATTGACTATCTGAAATTGGGTAAATCACTCCACAATCAAGTAATTTAATCACCTCATCCTTCACAACTTTCATCATCGGTGGGTGCAAACGTCGCTGCCCTTCTCTTGTCGGTTTTGCACCTTCTTCAAGTAAGATCCTGTGAACACATTTTGTAGGGCTGATTCCTTTGATGTCCGCCAAAGTCCAACCGATGGCGGTCTTGTTTCTTTTCAGCACGGCGATCAATTCTTCTTCTTGCTGCTTACTCAGCTTTGATGATACAATAACTGGTAGAGTATCATCGTCTCCAAGATATGCATACTTCAAGTGATCCGGTAGAGGTTTTAACTCTACATTTGGGGCCTGTTCCACAGATGGTAACAACTTGTTAGTGGCAATGGGAATTGACAAGTGAGAATTATACCTATGGTAAGGGGCTGCCTCGAGTGTGGCAATGACTTCCAATATGTGTGGTTCGAGTTTAGCCTCCTCTTCTGCCGAAATTCTGTCTCCCTTCTTGTCAAATCCGGCCCCTTGCTCAATAGCTAATTGCTATTGATCCCTAGTTTCCGATAAAACCTGTGCACAAGAATTAATCATATCAATATCATAGCAAGGTTTTAAATCAGAAACCGGATACCTCATTGCTTCAAACACATTGAAGCTTATAACTTCACCATCAAACTCCATGGTGAGGTTGCCTTCAGCAACATCAATCTTGGTTCTTGCTGTTCTCATAAATGGTCGCCCCAAAAGTAACTGAGTTGAATTGATTGGCGACTCCTCCATTTGTAGCACATAGAAATCTGCAGGAAATATTAGATGATTCACCTGCACAAGAACATCTTCAACGTACCCCTCAGGATACTTAGTAGAATGATCCGCTAATTGAATAATCACATTGTCTTTCTTAAGTGGTCCTAGACTTAGTGACTTATACACATTGTAAGGCATAACATTAATTGATGCGCCTAAGTCTAGCATGACATTTTTGAAAAGTGAGTCTCCAATGACACATGAAACAGTAAAACTTCCTGGATCCTTCAACTTTGGCGGTAGTGTCCTTTTGATAACGGCTCAAATCCATGATTAAAAAGTGGGGTACTTTCACCATGACCACAAGAATAACAACTAACCAGCTCTAATCCACAAGAGGGTCTATTGATCAGCTCTATCGGAGAGGGTCTCTTGCCTGCTCTATTCGGGAGGGTCCTTCTGACCAGCTACCACCGAAGAGGGTCTTGACTGGCTCTATCCGGTAGGGTCCTTCTGACCAGCTACCACCAAAGAGAGTCTGACCAGCTATAATCCGAAGAGGGTCCATTCTAGCTAGCAACACACACACACACACACACACACACACACACACACACACACATATATATATATATATATATACTTGAAAATCCTTTAAAAACCTCGTGGTGAATAAATCAAAAATCCAAGTCAAAACACCCATGACTTTTTCCCAAATATATTGGATTTAAAAATTTCGCAGGCATCCGAAACTGGTTTCCTGACTTTACTTTAAATTATTAAAATCCAAGAGCCAAGTTTCCCCTTTTAAAAATCATCTCCCTCCATAACCCAAAATGGTGATAATTGTCAGGACCCACCCCTTTAACCCGAAGTAAATCCTGCGGGGACCACCTCAAGGGAACTTCTTACCGAAACCCCCTTGAAATGGACAACCCTTCCTACAAACTAACTCGACACTTCCATGAATCATTTAAAACTCACCCCCAACACCTGGTGCCATCCTGCTCCCCAAGTCACAACTACGCTACTCTTGCCCATCACATAAAGGAGTTACATTAACTTAAATGGGGCAATAACGAGACATCAGTCCACTCGATGAGACGTCACGAGTCTTATTGTTCTCTACGTTGAGCCTTAGGTGACGCACAACTGCAAAATCCAACTTAATTTAAAATCTCGATCAAGAAAAAACGTTAACAAGACCACAGTTCCAACGTGATTGTCAACTTTACCAGTATCACTGAGCTTGGACAACGACCAGCTTCCTTTTACTTCAAGCGACACTTTCTATAATCTCCAACATCGTATCACTGACTGGAAGTCACAATTCCCATTCTATCTCTGTTACTATTCATAAGTCAGACCACTGACTAAGATTCGATGACAGATACTTGAATCATATACGCCTCCCAGGTGCCTCTGATATGAGCATTTTATGCCACGTTCTTAATACGTTTTTACCCTCATTTATGCTTTGTTTATCCATTATTAGTATAGTTTTAGTAGTTATTTAGCATAAGAGATTATTTGTAGAACATTGGCTAAAACATGTGTAAAATAGATATCTTATGTGCAATATTGTTAAAAGCTGACTTATGAAGTTATCGTGTTATTTCTTATGATTCTGTAAATTTATACACTGTCAGTACTTGATTAATTTTCTTTAATGTTTAGGTGACATGTATATGGACTTAAGAAAACAAGAATCATGAGGATCGAACTTAGGAAAGGTCGCAAAAGGAGCAGCAAAGGCAAAGAGGCCGAGAGAATGAATTTGGAACAAAAACAGAGGATTTCCAGAAACCATAACTCAACTTAAAAAATTTCCCTAGGACGATCCCGGAGGAACCAAGAAACGTGCCATATATGGATGGAAAGCTGTGGATGTCTAGTTTCTAAATCTTTTGGAATCGCAGCAATCCAATTCTGAGGAAGGAGTTATGATGGAAACAATGGCCGGAGGTCAGTCTGCTGGAAACAAGACAGATTTTGCTGAAGTTGTCTACCGAGTTCGTGAGTGTGTTTCTTCCCCAAAATCCTTCCCAAGCATGCAAAATGATTGATGAAGAGCTTAACGATGATATGGGAAGTTGTTTAGAAGAAGAAGAAGAAGAATCGAAGAAATCACCAAGGAGAAGCCGAAAACAACGTCTAGGAAAGTTATCCCGGTAAAAACAGGATAACTTGTTCTACCGAGACTATGGAAGCCTTTCGGCTGTCCTAGGAGTCCTTGAGCATGAAGGAGAGCCCAATGCCAATCCATACACATGAAGAAGAGTCCATGATTCAGAAATATCACAATCCAAGTCAGCAACTAAAAGAGAGAGGCCGAATCCATCAAGGAGAAGGAAGTCCAACTCGGATAGGACTTAGTGGCTGCCAAATCTCTTAGGGTTTCTTTAGGAGTTTTCCTCTATAAATACACATGTAATACAACTGAAAAGTGGTCATCAATTTTGTGAAAGCCTTAGCTAGCCAACTCTACCAAAATCCCTCAAACACAGCCGAGACACAAAGTTTGCCGCCAACCTTCCCTTGCCGCCAACCGCCCCTTGCCTTAGCCGAATCTTTTAGGTAGGATTTGGTATGGATTCCTCCATGTTTTTGTGTAATTCTACTGTGTTTTATTCAATGTTATATATATATTGGTATTTCGGTTTCTGGTTTTATGTTATGAACATATTTGCTTGTTTTTCTTTGTGATCTACTTATGAATGTGTTTGTTAGCATAACATTTAGGATGCATGCTAGGTTTTGGATTTAGAATAGGTTGTGTATGTTTATGTTATTACTGTTTTCTAATTGATTAATCACATACCTGAACACGTAATCGAACCTAAGGGTAGTCTTGTGCACGGATGTTCCTAAGAGGAGAGTTTAATATGCCGTAGTGTTCTAAGGTTAAGTTCGCCGATTGGGTTCTTGATTTTTAGGCATTGCTAAGGGTTGATAGGGTAAAATGATTTACATGCTAATATAATGAGTGACGCCATACCTAGGATCATGTCTCCAATGACTCTTGCTCGTAAGTGTATTTTGTATTAGTGTCAGGCGATTGTAGGCACTAAACAAGATGACATATATATAAATTTAGGATCAGGCGATTGTAGGTCCTAAGTTTACATGAGAAGTCTAAACAGTTGGAATTAATTAGAATTCATGAAAACATATTTTATTGCATCTTGTTCGTATGTAAAACTTATGTGTTTTCTATTTGGCGTTAGCTATGTTTTGTGCTTAACAATTGATTGACCAATGTAAATATTAATTTAAGGTTTAGGAGTAGAGATAATTTAGAAAACAAATCTAAATCCCCATAATAAAACTTTGTAAATATGTAAATAGTTTTTAGTTATATCTTGTATTTATTCTATACTTGTGCCGATAATGTATGTATATGTGTATATTTACGTGATAGTATTTACTTGTGTATTATGTGACAGATAATTGTTTATACTATCTATATCTATTTTGTATTTTTGTGAAAATTACTAACTTGTTTATAATACAGTAATAATCCTTCCCTAGTGTCTCCGGCTTGAATGATCCCTACTTACAGTTACTACAATGATAGGGTTTAAATTGCAGGTGCTTTATCAATGAACCGGTAACGGCACTCGTCAGCCTCTACTTCCCGCAATAAAATTCTTGCTTGGAATTCTACCGCACTGCACGTGCGACGAACACCAAACCACTTTTCATTAGACAAATAGTTTTCACTTGGGGACTATCATCACCAACTATTTTTTTCCATCTTTCAAGTCTGATACCTCGACAAAAGTCAAATTGCACGTCCACTCTCGGCTCCAACTCGAGATGAAACCATATTCTAACTTTAAACTCGAAAATCCTGTACCTCGCCAACATTTATTAATAGTATAATTGAGGCAGTAACCAGAACCATACGTCAGCATCATGATTCGTCCAATTGCCGTAACCTAGAACGATGACCACAACCGCAAACAACAATGACCTCATAGGTCAATCCAGGATCAGTATGGGATTCTACCACAATACGATCCGTATAAAGATTCCTGCTCTACCTAGTAGAAAAATTTGTTACATTCAAAAATAAATCTCTTTATAACCCATGACTCATGATACTTCTTTAGTCAATAAAGAAATCATTTCCCTTGCTCCCACAGTTCATATCCACTGTAAAGCAGACAATTAAAAAGCCAAACCTCACACTCCTTGCTTCATTAAAAAACTTGTGGTTCCCATATCTGTTACCCCATCAAACCTCAATTCACATAGGGTTACCACTTAATTAACCATAACCTCTGACTTGCACTCTGCAGTCAAGTCCGCACTCTCCCAGGACACCAACAAACCAGCCACAAACTCAATCCAACATGTGGCCAATACCATATGTCTAAAGAATAGTTTTAGCCAATTACCTTCACACTGGCTGATGGACATACTCAACATGTGATGACCTCTCAGGTCATACAGAGATTAGCATGTGGTCTCACCACACCATGATATCTATTTGGGAACGTCACCCATTTTTGACAATCTGCTCACCAAACACAAATTCTCACGAGAACTATTCTCTAAACGACCGGGAAACTCCTTTCCCTAAATCATCACAAGAAATTTCCACCGTACTGCAACCGATAGGTAAACCACTTTTTGCGACTATTGCCATCCATCATACATGAGGCTTTAAGATTTGTCGCCAAATCGAAAGCCAGATTAAGTAGGGTCACGACTTACTTGACCCTTGATTACACATTACTATCGATTCTCTATTCCTCTTAGGATTCTGATAAAATTATATCTGAACCTTATCCTCTAGACATCCATGTCCGCACTCCACGGACTTGAAATTCGAGGATACAATCAATTACTACAGTGGGGTAAATTATGTATCCTTACACTCACCACATCGCAATACTTCGATCAGTGGGGATAACTTATGTATCCTTACTACAGTGGGGATAACTTATGTATCCTTAAAATTGATTATTTATTTCACAAACCCAGCAAACCAACCTAAAATTTCACTTCGAAATTATAGAGTTTACACTTCATATCTTCAATAACTGCGAAGGCTGTCCAAACGGTAGCAACAACAAATTTCACATTCCTCAAAAACACGTCCATCGAGGACTTTAGTCTAACTTTCTTAAACAACAATAAAGTGGGTAAATAAACTCTAATCTTAACACTTCACCGCTAGTCACCTATTTTGAGAGAGATGAAAAAGAAATGATATCAAAAATCCACTTCCACCATAAATTCAAGGCTTATAGAAATAATCCTTTAGCAATACCACCTGAAATAAATATGGTCTACTACTAGTCCATGATACAGTGGGCTCTGCTCCACCGCTGTCCCTTTCTCGAATTTCATGTATCTGACTCAACATGCACTAGATCAGCCGCTGTTGACTTTCTTAAATTCTCATAACTTCATCTTAGTTCGGAATGACCTCTACTGTCCAACTTCCGACCTACCACAAACATAAGGCTACATACCTTATAACCTTACCAAAACATCCAACAACATAGGAGTCTGACCTCCTAATCCAACTATCATGGAGATCTTACCATGGCCTCATAATTAAAACGCTTATCCGACAAATGTCACTCTAGTCAATCACAGATTGATCGAAAGTCAACAGATGAGTGATACTGCAATTTCTGAAATTCCTTGATAGTGACTAAGCAATCAGCTCGTCACAATACTCATTTTCCAAAATGCTTTCACTATGCAAATTTCCACTATCTTTTGCATCAAAGACCACAACTACATCAAAAACATTCCCCTGCTCTTGACCCTTAAAGAGCAATATAGATTGATACTGAGACATAATATCATATTTCCAAAATTTCCTCCTTTGATCAATCTATCTGACACCTCCAGGGCATGATCTAATATTTCAATTACTAAAATACACATCAAATGCTCAACCTTGCACTTAAATCAAGAACCAACCAAACAATGGATTCATGAGTCCTCAACTCATATCCTTCATCCAGACACAAATTTTCGGTCAGAGTTCAACGACTCAGAAGAAAAGTGTAGATAATTTACCTTTTCCTTAAGGGTACTTTGAGAGGTCGGCGTACTGAGGCATAGTCTTAAAGATTCAAATATTTATGGAATCACCCGGTCCATAACTCAACAAAGAAGTACTAACTCATATCCTTAATAAACACTAAGCGTCCAAAGCATAAAATGCTGATGGATCCGTCGTGGTCGGACCATCACTCTATAGACGCTAAGTACTACCAAGTACATGAGGTAGTAACAGGAAACGATAACCTAATGCTCTGATACCAACTGTCAGGACCCACCTCGGGTTAAAACCCCTTTAACCCGAAGTAAATCCTGCGGGAACCATCTCAAGGGAACTTCTTACCGAAACCCCTTTGAAATGGATAACCCTTCCTACAAACCAACTAGGCACTTCCATGAATCATTTAAAACTCACCCCCAACTCCTGATGTCATCCTGCTCCCCAAGTCACAACTACGCTTTACTATCTTATTCCATTAACATGGTTGGGGTAATCAGAGCAGTCTACATGAAAATTATACCTAAAATACTAAGTGAGCAACAGCGGATTAATTAGCTATGCCTCGACTTCGGTACGCTCGACCTTCACCAATAACTTAGGAGTCCTTAAAAATAATTCTTAAACCTTATCCGGCAATAATCGATGATCGGAATAATATTTAATTATCCGTCAATAATACTAAACTAGAAAATTCTAAAACCTAACCAAAACTCCTCCAAAAATTACCACATTTAAACCATAGACTCCTCACAATATATACTATTTAATGGGCATGAAAAACTGCCCAAAAAATGGCGGCACCGCCGCTAGCTCCTCCGCTGACGGCGGCCGCCGTCAGAAATTCCAGATAACATTACAGCGACCTCCGATCGCCACCAAATTTTACCAGTAGCTTCGTCTCGTCATTTGGAACAACTTTCTTGAAGGCCAATTCGGCCTCAAATTAGGTCAATTACGTGATGAATAGTAAACCTGAAAATTACACTTTAAAACTTCAAATCCTCAATTCTCCCTACACACTTCGAATCAAGCTATCAAATTATAGGGGATTATAGTACTCCTAAAACCCATTCTAATCATATAAAGAACTCAACAATTGGTGATCTAGGGAGGGAGAAATTCGATCAAGAACAAATCACTGTACACATGATGAACAAATCAGAATTTCTTCGGATTTACGGCGAGTTAGGTCGGAAAACTTATCTAGGAATGAAGTAGACTCGGAGGCCGATCTTTTGAGACCGGTATGGCGGCGATTGGTGGTCGGACAGCGGCGCTGTGGTGGCCGAAAGTTCCGGCAGCCGAAACTGTTGGGAGAGGAGAGAGAAGGGCGGGTGAAAAATCTGATTTTGCACCCCGGTAACTCCTATATATAGCCATTTTTGTTTATAACTTTTCCATACGAACTTCGATTTGAGCGTGCTACGTGTCCACAAACTCGTAACGACGCCCTCTACAACTTTCATGAAGAAAATTTTCCCAAATTCTCGACTTAACAAAAAGTCAACTTTACGATCATTGTACGGTTAAATGGTTACTTTAAATGGTAAAAGACCAAAGTACCCAACCGTAGTAATTCTAGGATCGGGATGTGACAATCTAAATTACGTATTTTCCTGGACCTTCAATTGAAAATAGTTTCAAATTGATGAGACGCAACTAGTGGTTTAAAACTTTTATGAAAAATAACCACCCGAGATAGGGCTACCTCTAGGGAGAAAGAATGGAAAATTGCGTTAACCGCAACTATCGGCACCGAGACAATGAAAACTTGTCTTAAAAAGCCTATTAATTTCGGCAATAAACCCTAAGGTTTTCCCATCCTTCTTCTCCATTTATGGCGACACAACTTAGTCCTAATCCATGTAGGATTTGACTTCCTTGTTTCATGTGGAATCCCTGTCACATAAGGAAAGAAAGTTTTGAAAATAAATTTGGAAAGTCAGAATAGGAAAGATTCAAAGATAGTAAGTTTCCCAAATCAAATAAGGAAAGTTTCTCTAATCAAATTAGGAAAGTTTTCCAAAATGAAATAGGTAACTTTCCCCTTTTCAAAACAGGAAAGTTTCCTAAACGACTTATCCTCGACTTTTGCGACTTATTGAGTTTCCTAGTTGCATCAGGAATCCTTCTTTGATTAGGAATCCGCTCATTTTGCTCATTTTAGCCTTCTTTCCTGTAAACCTGTCTTTATTGACTCTAAAACACAAAAAATGTTAGAAATGAAGTTATTAAGGAAATAACGAAGCTAAATAGGGTAGGAAATACTTTAAGAATATAGCATAAAATGTGTTTATCAAATTATTACACACATATGTCTGTAATTCGAACATAACCAATTTCAAATTAAAACCTCCAATTTGAATCATACCAAACTATTAAACATGCATAAAATTGAAATAAAAACATGTGGAGGCGTTGTGGATGGGCTGAGAGGCGAGAAGAGGCGCCAGATAGAGAGACCAAGGAGGGTTTGATAGGTAGAGGCGAGGAGGAGGGTTTGAGAGGCGAAGACGAGTTTTTTTGATTTAGAGTTTTTGATTTCGGTCGAGACTGAGTTTTTTTATATAGGGTTAAACTATAGCCGACGACATAAAAAACTCGTCGACTATAGTAAACTTGTCAGCTGTAGTCCTTTTTATATTTATTTATTTAATTTATTTTCATTTTATTTATTTTATTTTATTGACTATGGCCGACGAATTTTCAGTATTATCGTCATCTATAGTTCTTTCTATATTTATTTTCCATGTTCTCCTCCAAGTTCAGCACTGTGTCCAACACACTGTCGTACACATTCTTTTCTATGTGCATCACATCTAGGTAGTGTCCGATCAACAATTTACACCAGTATGAGAATTCCTAGAATATGCTCTTATGTGTCTAGAATTTATACATGTAGGGTCTTTAAGGTATTGCTGCCATTACATTGGGTTGATTGCTGAGTTGCCTAACTCGTACTCAAGTACTGCTAAAATTTCTTCCCCGACCATCTTTTGGGAGGGACACCATTTTCTACTGTCCCATTAAATGCCTTGTCATTGAACCGTCATTTGTGATTATATGGAAGGAGAGTATGGTGACACAATTTGCATATCTTGTTGCAATGATTGCCGCTCCGCTCATCGTTAAGGCACTTTGGACAAGCCTTATATCCCCTAACAACGTTGCCCGACAACATCCCGCCGGTAGGAAAATCACTGATGGTATATGATAAGTGCGTTTTACGCTATGTTTTTAATATGTTTTTACCCTCATTTGTACCTTGTTTATTCCTTAGTAATGTTGTTTTTACTTATATTGAGTCAAAAGGGTTTTTCTGTAGAGCAATGGCTAAAACGTGTATTTATACAGAAAATTGTGCTTAAGTGTTGAAAATTCAATTTGGAACAGAGACTTGGTTATTTTCTCTTATGATTCGTTATACCTTTACATTGTCATTTTTGATGAATTTGGTTTAATGTGTAGATGACATGTAAATGAGCATATGAGAACAAGAATCATGAAGATTGGATTCATGGAAGACAACAAGAGAGGCCATGGAAAAGAAGAAACTCCGAAACATAAGATTTTGATCCGAGCAGAAATTTCCAGAAACCCTACATCAACTTCAAAGATTTCCCTAGGACGATCCAGGAAGAACCAGGGAACGTGCCATATATGGATGGAATGCTGTGGATGTCTAGTTTCTAAATCTTTTGGAATCGCAGCAACCCAAGTTCTGAGGAAGGAGTTATGCTAGAAACAATGGCCGGAGGTCAGTCTGCTGGAAACAGGACAGATTTTGCTGCAGTTGTCTACGGAGTTCGTGAGTGTCTTTCTTCACCAAAATCCTTCCCAAGCATGCCAAATGATTTATGAGGAGCTTAATGATGATATGGGAAGTTGTTTAGAAGAAGAAGAACCGAAGAAATCACCAAGGAGAAGCCGAAAACAACAACTACGAAAGTTATCCCGGTCAAAACAGGAGAACTTGTTCTACCGAGACTATGGAGGGGATTCGGCTGTCCTATGGAGCCCAAAACGTGTAAGGGAGTCCTTCATTGATCCCTTAACATGTAGGGGAGTCCATAATTCAGAAATATCACAATCCAAGTCAGCAACTAAAAGGGAGAGGCCGAATCCATCAAGAAGAAGGAAGCCCAATTCGGAATGGACTAGTGGCTGCCGAACCCTAGGGTTTCTTGAGAAGTTTTCCTCTATAAATACACATGTAATACAACTGAAAAAGTGTCTCTCAATTGCTCTAAGCCTTAGAATAGCCTAGCTCTACTTAAAAACCCTCCCTACACAGAAAAAAAAAAACACAAAGCCTAGCCGCCACCAATCTCATCCAATTCGACTGCCATCCTTCCGCCGAATCACCCTTCATCTTTGCCGAACCTTATAGGTAGGTTAAGCATGAAATCCTTCATGGTTTTGTGCACTAATTTTCTGTGTAAAACAGTTTGTTATTATCATACCCCGATCCTAGAATTATTTTACGGTTGGTTACTTTGGTCTTTTACCATTTAAAGTGACCGTTTAACCGTACAATGATCGTGAAGTTGACTTTTCGTTAAGTCAAGAATTTGGGAAAACTTCCTTCTTGAAAGTTGTAGACGGCGTCGTTACGAGTTCGTGGACACGTAGCACGCTCAAATGGGAGTTCGTATGGGAAAGTTATAAACAAAAGTATAAAGTTACTATGCGGTAAACTCGCTATATATAGGAGTTACCGGGGTGAAAAATCAGATTTTTCACCCGGCCCATTTTCTCTCCTCTCCCGACGGAAACGCTGTCGGATGTTCCAGCCGCCACCGCGCCGCCATCCGGCCACCCCAGGCCTCCATACCGGTCCCAAAAGCTCGGCCTCCGAGTCTACTTCATTCCTAGGTAAGTTTTCCGACCTAACTCGCCGTAAATCGGGAGAAATTCCGAATTGTTCTTCAAGTGTACAGTGTTTGTTCTTGATCGGATTTCTCCCTCTCTAGATCACCATTTGTTGAGTTCTTTATATGTTTAGGATGGGTTTTAGGTGTACTACAATCCCCTAGAATTTGGTAGCTTGATTCGAAGTGTGTTAGAAGAATTGAGGATTTGAAGTTTTGAAGTGTAAATTTTCGGGGTCTACTGTTCATCGAGTTTTTGACCTAGTTAGAGGCCGAATTGGCCTTCGAGTTGAACTAGAAAGTTGTCCCAAATGATGAGACAAAGCTACTGGTAAAATTTGGTGGCGATCTGAGGTGGCCGAAATTTTGGCCAGAATTTCTGCCGGCGGTGCCGCCACTTTTTAGGCAGTTTTGCATGCCCATTAATTAGTACATATTGTGAGGAGTCTATGGGTAAAATTTGGTAATTTTTGGAGGAGTTTTGGTTAGGTTTTGGAATTTTCTAGTTTAGTATTATTGGCGGATAATTAAATATTATTCCGACCATCGATTATTGCCGGTTAAGGTTTAAGGATTATTTTAAGGACTCCTAAGGTATTGGTGAAGTGGTTGAATGGGTGTCCATAGTAATTCCACAAATTATTATGGGTGAACCTAATGTCAAGTGAATTATTAGAGAAAGTCGGTGTTACGGTGGGGTAATCGGAAACGGATCTAGTTGTTAAAAAGAAAGGAACTTGGTCAACACGTGGTCAAATAGGATTTCCTGGTCAAACTAGGAAAAGACCAAGTCAACTGTAAAGACTAATATAATGGTTTGTTTGTACAGTCTCTGATTGAACGTGAGACGGACTCGACTACGCGGTTAGTTCGAGGGTTTCGCTCGAGGAGCTTTCCGAGCAAGAAGAAGGTCGCGATGAGTACTGTGAGTGGACCTTTGTTTTAAATTAAATTGCATGCCTTATACTTTATTTGATTTCTCCTGCATATATGATTTCCTCCATTTATATGTTTTATGGTGATTTGGGAAAATGGGATTTAAGGATTTTAAAGGTAAACAGGCCGGGAAAGAGGTTCATACCCTTCCCGTGATTTTAAAGGATTTTCCCGGGATATGGTTTTAATGATTATCACCGTTTTGGGATTATGGAGGGGGATGATTTTAAAAGGAGAAATTTGGCTCACGGATTTAAAGGGGTTTTCGATTTATTATTCCCACGAGGTTTTACGAGGTTTTACAGGTTTTAAAGGGATTTTAAAAAGGGAAAAGGATATAAGGATTGTATGCTAGCATGGACCTCTTCGGTTGAGCTGGTCATTAGACCTTCCAGAATAGAGCAGGTCGGGGACCCTCTCTGGTAGTAGCTGGTCACTAGACCTTCCCAGATAGAGCAGGTCGGGGACCCTCTCCGGTGGAGCTGGTCATTAGACCTTCCCGGATAGAGCAGGTCGGGGACCCTCTTCGGTGGAGCTGGTCATTAGACCTTCCCGAATAGAGCTGGTCGGATTTCTCATGGATGAGGTTAACACCCCACATAATTGTTTATATTTGAGCCAAGGCATTATTTATGTTTTACTTGCATGCGGATTTTCCTAGGAAAACTTAGAGGGAGAACATTAAAGGAATTAGAGCTTTTATACTTTATTTTGTGTCCACTCACCTTGACAGTTTTTCAATGTTTCTCCCCTGGGCCCTTCGTTTTCAAATGCCCAGTGGTGCAGGGTTCTTAAGAGGAGGTCGCGCGCGTACAAGAGTCGAGGCATAGTCGATCGATCTGTTGCTGCCGCAATTCTTTAGGGTAATCATCTTTGTAGACTGCTCTGACTAACCCAGTTTAGCTAGTTAAGTAGGTTAGGGAGCAGGATGCCTTCATGAGTTAGGGATTGTTGCTAGATACTCATGGAAGTGCTGAGTTGGTACGTAGGAAGGGTTGGCCATTTCAAGGGGGTTTCGGTAAGAAGTTCCCTTGAGGTGGTCCCCGCAGGATTTACTTCGGGTTAAAGGGATTTAACTCGGGGTGGGTCCTGACAGTTATGATATATATACTATTTGGTTTTTTTGGTTTTGCATAATAAGCATGTTTATGGACTCATCTTTGTGATTTGCATATAAATATGTTTGTTGTGTAACGATTTAGATTGCATGTTAGGATTATGATTTAGTTTAAGTTGTTTATGTTTGTGTTTAGAAGATGTTAAATTGATTAATTGCTTACATGATCACATAATCGAACCTAAAGATAGTCTTGTGCACGGATGTTTTAAGGGGGGAGTTTAATATGCCGTAGTAATCTAGGGTTGAGTACACCGCGTCGGGCTCTCGATTCTAGTTGCTGCATAGGGTGGTAGGGTAAGTGATTTACATGGAAATAGGATGAGTGACGACATACCTAGGATCATGTCTCCAACGACTCATGAACGGTAAGTGTATTTTGTGTTAATGTGATGCGCGTCGTAAGCATTAAACAAGATGACACATAAACTTAGGATGATGCGCGTCGTAAGTTCTAAGTTACATGAGAAGTCATAAAAAGTTGGAATTAATTTGCATCTATGATAACATAAACGTAATACCTTGATCTTTCATAAAACTTATGTGTTTTCTAAACGGTGTTTGCTATAATTCGTGCTTGAGTAATGATTGACCAACCTTGTAGATATTTCTGTTTGTTTTCTTTATATTTCTAACCAACTCTCAACTCCCATATATTTCGATGTAAATATGTTTATATTTGTGAATATTTCTAATGTTTTCATTTTGCAGAATATAAGTCCTTCCCTAGTGTCCCCGGTTAGAACGATCCCTACTTACTAAAGCTACAATGATAGGGTTTTTAATTGCACAGGTCAACTCTTGACACGTCAGTATACTAACAACCATGACATGCATTTGGAACATCTCGTGCATGTACTTGTCATAAGTGGGATGACCAACATCCCAAAAAAACTTAAGCTCTTCAATCAAGGGTCTCGAATACACATCGAGACACTTCTCTCGATAACCAAGCCCTGGAATTAACAAACTCAACATATTGTTTTCCTTCTTCATGCACATCCATGGAAGAAGGTTGTACGGTACTGAAATCACCAGCTATACACAGTATTAAAGACTCATGTTTCCAAAAGGGTTGAACCCGTCAGATGAGAGCTCGAGCCTCACAGGTCGGACCTCTGACGCATAATGAGGAAACTCCCTGTCTATATGCTTCCAAGCCTCCCCATCAGCAGGGTGTATAAGGGTATATTCGTCATGCAATTCTCTATCAACGTGTCATCTCATAGCTTTGGCTGTGTGTGAAGACATGTACAACCACTCCAGCCTATCCCTAACGGGAAATACTGAAGTACCTTCACATGTGTCCTATTGCCTGCGTCAAGGCCACCAAGGTCATTCCCTTTTGGATCTTTGCCCTAGAAGAGAACACAATCATATTTGCATGCATGGATATTGATGTAGAAAAGCCCAAGATCTTTCAGGATACATCAGACCTTATGATGAGTGGTAGGAAGATGATGACCGTAGGACATCATCAAAGCACTGTACTGTAAATAATCATCAACAACCTTCACAGTCGATTTTGTCTCAACTTTAATCTTCATTACGTCCATCACACTTTCAAGAACAGTTTTCTGACAACTAGGGTACATAAGGGTCTGTTGGAAGGCAAGCAGTTTGTTGTAATTGTCAATACCAGCAGTGTTGACATGTAACACCCCATACCCAAAAATATTTTATTTAGTTACATGCATTGCATTTAGAATTTTAATTCGTCTCATCGTTAAATTAACCCATCCTTTTGAGAAATTATTTTCATAGATTTCAAAAAAAAAATTGTTCCCTATCATAAGTGTAGAATACAACGAAACGATAATGTAGGCGCAAACAGCTTGTTAAACGGAGTTGCAACGGAAAAGTTAAAAGCATTTTTGTATGGGGGCATTTTGGTCATTTCCCCCTCAATCCCTAATTAAAGGGATCAGCTTCCCTTTTCCTCATTCATTATCACTTCCGTTCCAAAAGAAAAGAAGAAGAAACACAGAAGGGAGAGAGAACGAGAGGTTGTGCCTTCTCAAGCCACCGTCGCCGCCGCCGACTCCAGCCACCTCTTGCCATAAAATTGGTATCGTTCCCTTCCTATCCTCATGGGTATTCCATATATACTAGCCTCGTAATTTATTTCCACTTTTGTGCAACAAATTGAAAGATTGAAGTTTCAGCATATTTTCTCGATTTCTGGCCAAACCGAGGTATAAGGTTGTTCCTTACCTCATGGGCTTTCTTTTGAGTATATTATTGCATATGTTTATGGAGATTTTTAAGTTTAAGAATTCGGCCACCTTGAGCCACCGTGGCTCCACGGCCTCTGACGACCTTCCAGGGCTATTTTTAGTATTGGTGGAGCATTGTTATGTGGCGTTTGTCCGAAACCGGGGTACAAAAATGAAAACATGAGAAAACCAATTTAGAACCCTTTGTTGTCATTTATAGCATTGGCAAATAGGGTTCGGTCAATTCAGGGACTTAAGGACGTTCCTGCAATAAGAGTTAGTAACGTTTTACACAACAAACATAATTACACATTTACAATTTACACAAATTTAAGGGGATTTAAAAGATATTTCTAAAAATCTAAATACCGAAAATAAATCCTAAATTAAATATATACATATGATCATCAAAAAAATACATAACCAAGTCAAAAACACACAAGTACCATGTAACAAAAATAGTAAATAACAAGGGGCAGCAAGTAGCGTCGAAAATCTTAGACATTCATTCTAATTCCAATTCTAATTAGCGACCACCAGCGATTCATCTAATTGTTAAGACTTCTAATATATTTCGAATCAACTCCAGCGTATAATCCTAAATTATGCAATTTGGTTTAAAGACACACCAGCGTAGAAATTAAACACGAAAAACACATACAGCACAATAAGCCGAATTGGAAACATGTAACATGTAATAGCGTCACCTATCACATTAACATGCATGTTTTATGAATGCTTAGCCCTAATAGATAATCTAGAATGAAACAACTTAGTGTATGAATCAATCCAAATTTACCTTAGCACGTGAAATCGCAACCTAGAAAATTACCGTGGCCGAGGCAGCCTCTAAGAATTGATTTTGATGCACAAATTCATGAAAACAAACCAAAACAAATATATAAGAATAACGAAACCTACTGGCCTTATCAAATACTAAAATTGAAACATGAGACAAGTTAAAACAAAACACAAAACCAACTCATGAAATCGAAAACATGTCTTGCATTTAAAACCGAAATTTCAACAAAGTATTCATATATAAAATCACAAATTATAAAATCAAGAATAAGATACAAATCCAAGGTTGAGTCACACATTAGAAACCTTGAAGAAAAACCTCTAAGAGTGACAAGAATCGGATGAATGAAAGGTAGTGCTTGAATGGGGTTTCGGCTGTGTATTTCTTGAAGAACTTTGGTATGTGCTTTGGCAAGGCTGTATGAATGGTGAGATGATCTTCTTATGCCATCTTATTCATGCTATTTATAGGGAAAACCCTATAGGGGTTGGCCAAAAGAAATCCTAAACCAAAAAGGTTTAGGTTTTCCTTCTTGAACTTGGTATTGCTTGGCCTCCAAGACTTGGTGATTCTAGAGGCTTCTATGGCCGAATCATGGACTTGTAATTCTTCATTGGACTTGGCATTGGACTCACTTTCATGAACTAGGCTTTATTGATCAGCTGCTTTGCTTCCCTAAGTCCATCAGGAACACTTCCTATCGACGGCAACAAGTTACTCTGTTTCAACAGTCTGACCTTCCGTCACTAATTCAGACATAAGGCCCTCTACAAAGTAGATATATATGTGATTCAACATGTTCTGGAAACTAGACTCACACAGATTTCTGTGTATATATGGTACATCTTCTAATTACTTGTGAGTTGTCCTGGAGAAATTCTAGAAGTTGGGTGATGTGCCCAGGAAATTTTTGCTGAAATTGCTTGCTTCAGCTCCTTGATGTTGCCACCTGTTTTGCTGTCTTCCATAGCTCCAACTCTCTTGATTCTTCCTCCCATGAACTCTTATACATGTCACCTAAGTATTAAAGAAGTTAAATTAATTTATGACAATGCAAAAGCTTTACAGAATCAACAAAACATGTCAACACCCCAAACGGAATCGGTTTCTTGTAATTTCAAGTAGCACTTAGCAAAATTATTTAGAAATCTCTATGTTTAGCACATTTTCATCCTTACACAATCAAAGACTCTTGACTCAACAATATGGCTTTATTCTACACAAATAAGGGTTAAACAAAGTACAAATAGAGGTAATAACATATTAAGAATATCGTATTTTATGCTCCTATCAACTACTCCACACTTATCATTTGCTAGTCCCTTAGCAAACTAAATACAAGACTCTACTACTACGGCCCCTAAAACATTTTGTCTCAGAATCTTTATCATTCATAGCTTTCAAGTTTAAGCATTCGAATGTAAGCACAAAAATTCCAAGCGTCATGAACATGCTTCAAGTTATGAATAAGTAAGAAGTGAGAATAATAAGCGTGAAACACATCAAGTAGATTCGATTCTCCTCACTAGATATACTCTCTTCTTTTCACTCGATCATGGTATTCACTCAATAGTATACGGAAGAGAAAAGATAATAAGGTGATAAATAGCTTGCATATTTCATCAAACAAAAGTACATTGTGAATTTGCTTTTAAGAAAAACCTCATGTAACAACTATATGCACCAATGGACCAAAACTATATGCTCAACTCTTGAAAAAATCTCCATAAATCAAATTTTGCCATCTTAAGAATCATAAATCGCTCTCAAAGGTTATAATGGCGCTCGGTTGCATAAGGTAGGATTTTTTGGATAAGTGGTGCTTTAAGGCATAACCAAAACTTAGCAAATCTCAATCCTCCTTATGTCTTCACTCCAAGGGCCAAATTTTATCTTGTTGGACCCAAACGTCATTCTTAACTCCTTCAAGCATCATGAACATGAACAAAGGTCACATATACATTTTTAGACCTTCAAATAATCACAAAACTCTAAATTCATAAACATTTTCTTTTGTAGTGTGTCGTCCCTTTCTTTTCGGCACACACAATTTTTACATAAGTTCACCCCACACTTGTTTCTTAACATCACACAAAGATAACTCCACAATGAATGTAAGTTTTGCCAAGTCTTGATAACAAGGTAAATGATATAACTATTCTAAGCAAGGGTATTTTATGAAGGTGATGACAGAATAGGCTCAATGTATGCTCAAAGGGGTTAGCTAAGGAGTCTCACGACGGGTACAAATAGGACACATGTTTTATTTGGCAATGGTGGTAGACCTAAAGAGATCTTTTTAATGCTTTTCAAAATCAAGGCATGTTATGATATAAAAGTTTCAAAAATCATACAAGAGCAAGTTCTAGTAAATTCTCGAGTCCATTAAAAAGCTATAGCACATAGTCATTGAATATGAAAAAATTGATGAGGTTTTAGAGTAAGAAATCGAAAAATTTTCAATGAATCACTCATGAAAAAAGCATTAGGCACAAAAGCTCACATATGTTGTTATGAACACAAATCAAACAAGACATGCATGATTCACAATCAATCAAATCTCAAATGTTCATACCAATCCACATTATTCATGAAACTCACAATTTCATCTTTAAGTAAATGCAAAACCATCATCTATGCATCAAAGACATAATCATCCTAGACTTTTTAGGGGCATCCTAAGACTCAAAACAAAACACACAAAACAAAAATCGAAAATAACAGTATTTTTGTGGAACCGATTTTCTGTTTTTTACGTTTTTTTGTTTTCTTTAACAAAATTTAAATATGGCAAATTAAATATAGCTCACAACATGTTAACATGTAACCCTACCCCACACGTAGAAAATTACATTGTCCTCAATGTAAAACCCGAAAAATAATTTTGTAATTCTCTAAGCATGCTTCAAAGTCACACGAAAAACACATATACAATTCAACCAATAAAAGTAAAGGGAGAAGAAATATTCAAACACTTGTTGATGGCTCCTCCACAGCTATGGTTGAAATGGGTTGCCTTCCACAAAGCGCTTGATTTTTACATCTTTCAGCCAGACGTGTACCACCGTTTTATTTCTGTGTGAATGACATATCTTGGAGGGTTACGTCCTCCACCAAATGTTACACAAATGCCTTATTTTAAAGCTTCACTTTGTGGCCATTCACCTTATAAAAGGGTAAATTGGTATTTTCTGATAAAAAATGCCAACTAACAGTTATTGTAACTGAGAACTAAAGGGTAAATTGGTATTTTCTAATAAAATGCCAACTAACAGTTATTGTAACTGAGTTAACGATCATATATACTAATCTTAGGTCAGGGTTAAAATATGATGTATCGTTCTGATGTTTTCAAAACATGGCATACCAAAGTTTATAAGGAGCAAAAATTGTTGTACTGTTTGGATGAATTTCTCTTACTCTTTAGGTGCTGTTATACTTTGTCAATTGTAAATCGATGCATATCGTTGCGACACTGACATTTCATGTACGGACAATAAAAAATTGTATTCCCATTGGCATTAGCTAGCGCATATTCTAGAAAACTCATAACTCATTTACAATATCTTTTGTCCCATTTTAGAAGCAAAATCCAACTCTTATCTATATCTTGAAAATATAACAAAATATAGATGTATAATTCTAATTAATTAAATTCCATTTTTTAAATCTGAATTCATTGTATAGTATTCTACTTCAATTTTACTAATTAATAACAAATTAATTTAAACACACACACACAAATATATATATATATATATATATATATATATATATATATATATATATATAATTAATTTATAATGTTGTGTTGATGGTATGAAGTTGTTGATGATATGAGTTGAGGATGATTTTATATATCAACTTCATCATAAAATCATCCTCAACTCATATCATCAACAACTTCATACCATCAACACAACATTATAAATTAATTAAATATATATATATATATATATATATCTACTACTTATGAACAATAAATACATATATATTAATTATCAAATCATCAACCAAATCGATCAACACACACACACACATATATTTCATCGGCTAAAATTTTAAAATTTCGTCGGCTAAAGTTCACAAACTATAGCCGATGTAAAAATTACTTTAGCCGACAACAATTTAATATATATATATATAGCCCCACAACCTAATTCTGGACAGATTTCTACAACAACAAGAATTTCGACAACACCCAAACTATTTCTCTGGTTTTTTTTTCAAATGAGCTGTTGTTCAGATCTGCAAATATAAAACACTTTAGCCAACGAAATTATATATTTCATCGGCTAAACTTTTAAAATTTCGTCGGCTAAAGTTCACAAATTATAGCCGACGAAAAAATTACTTTAGCCGAAAACAATTTAATATATATATATAGCTCCACAACCTAATTCTGGACTGATTTCTACAACAACAACAATTTCGACAACACCCAAACTATTTCTCTGGTTTTTTTTTTCAAATGTGCTGTAGTCCAAATCTGCAAATATAAAACACTTTAGCCGACGAAATTATATATTTCATTGGCTAAACTTTTAAAATTTCGTCAGCTAAAGTTCACAAACTATAGCCGACGAAAAAAAATTACTTTAGCCGACAACAATTTAATTTCGTCAGCTAATGTTGACTATAGCTGACAAAAATTTAACTTAGCCGACAAAAAATGACTTCATCCTCCTATTTTTTTCGTTGGCTAAAGCCTTTCTTCTTGTAGTGGTAGCAAAAGTATGGAGTAATAAACATATTTGTAATAGAAATCGACAGTAGCAACGAGTTAATAATATAAGTCCGTAGTACGTAGCCGCAGATTGGTTGCATAAGTTAGAAGTAGCAGAGTGGGTTGACTCTCAATCATAGATTGTAGCAATGAGTTTGTAGTATAAGTCGGCAGTAGCAGATAAATTGGTAGTATAAAGTCGGCATTAACAAGTAAGTTGGTTGTAAAAGTCGTGATCGATGGTAACAGCTTAGTCAACTAGTAGATTGTTTTAATTTTAATGAAGGGTATAATTGTAAATATGTGGCAAACACACCTCAATAACATAATAACTTGTCCTTATTTGTAAAATTTTGTTCTAATATGTATATAAACATCTTTACTAAAATGTAGTTTACTATTTTTATATTTATATTACATAAATCAAGGGTAAAACTAGATTTATAAAGTTACAAAATGTTAGAAGGTCAAAATAATTTTTTTTGAAACTATCAAGTAACACTTTTAAAGGTATAAATAGAAACTTCCTTTCTAAAAAGCACATGCATCGGTATCTGTTAATCGATACAAACATGCCATATATTCTCGTCAATCAAATTGGTATCATAAATGTTTTATTAAACAATTACCACCAAGTACACTCTGGCATTTATATTTACCAGCAGCAGACCTATCTTAAAATTTTCCGATCCGCAGGCTATGCTAACAGTGATTCATTAACCCAACCGTTATCCTAAAATCATCGCTCTCTTCACCCACCCATTTGATCTTCTCGCTTTTCTTCTTCTTCTTCCTCTCTCTTTCTCTCTCTCTCTCAAATCCATCAAACCCCTCTCCTCTCATAATTGAAAGCTCCACCACCAAGGGTTTCTGGCGAATCAATTCAAGTCTGATGGGGCAACAATTGATGATCTGTGTTTGGGACAGTGAGCAATTCATCGACAACTTCATGGTCATTGAAGAACCGTCGTCCCGTAAGTTGCCGACGACTCCTTACTCCTGTCGTCGATGAGCCAAGGCGGAGTTGGGTGTCAGTATCGTGAATATGACAAATTCTAATTTGGGGCTAAGTGTTGATGCAATGGATCTGGCTATTTACCTCACGAATTTAAGCTTGGCCTGGTCATCCATGGCAGAAGATGACATCGTCGATTGATCATAAACGACGACGAGGTAATTCACAAAGCTTGATTCGGGGCTATGTACAGTGCTTGTTGCAGTTAATGCAGATCTCGCCACGTTTGATAGTAACATACAAGTATACAACTGGTACTGAGTTGGTGGAGGAGCTCATTCAAGTTAAAGCACTTATCTCTTGCTTGGGCTTGTAATTAGTATCCAAAAAGAAGTAAGACTCTTTTTGTGTTTGATCTTCCTTTGTTTGTGTTAAGGTGACCGAACACGACCTTATTCTTTACTAAGCTTTTGGTTATGACTCTGTTTTGTTGTGCTGTTCTTGTTTTGATTCATTTGATGAGAGAGATAGCAGACTTGTGTTGTAGATTGTTATATTATATGAGTCTTGTACCTTCGTAGCTCTGAAGCTATATATTCTTTAGATATAATCTGCATAAGTTGGGAAATTGTTCACCATTTTTTGAATTTGGTATTGTAATCTCAACATTGGCCCCTTTTGAGGTTTAAAGCAGTTTCTTTTGGTTTTGCTTCAAAATCCTTCCATATTTTCTCTCTCTAAAGATTTGATTATGATGATTGGAATTTTGTAAGCTGTAATTCTGTTTTGTTCAGTATACTACTGATTTTCAGTATTGTTATTTTTCATATTAATGTTCAGTATCTACAGATATTCAGTACTCTTATATTTCCATATTAACGAATGTATATATGTTGTTCAGTATACTACTGATATCCAGTACAATTATATTTGATAAGAGCATAAAATGCTATGTTTTAAATGTATTTCCTACCCTATTTAGCTTTGTTATCTCCTTAATAACTTCATTTCTAACATGTTTTGTGTTTTAGAGTCAATAAAGGCAGGTTCACATGAAATAAAGCTAAAACAAGGGAAACGAGCTGATTCCTAATCAAAGAAGGATTCCTGGTGCAACTAGAAAACTCAAAAGTCGAGGATAAGTAGTTTAGGAAACTTTCATATTTTGAAAAGGGAATAGTTACCTGTTTCATTTTGGAAAACTTTCCTAATTTGATTAGAGAAACTTTCCTTATTTGATTTGGGAAACTAACTATCTTTGAATCTTTCCTATTCTGACTTTCCTAATTTATTTTGAAAACTTTCTTTCCTTTTGTGACAGGGATTCCACATGAAGCAAGGAAGTCAAATCCTACATGGATTAGGACTAAGTTGTGTCGCCATAAATCAAGGAGAATGATGGGGTTTCTTGCCGAATTTAAAAGGGCTTTTTAAGACAAGTTTTTATTGTCTAAATTAAGGGAGATAATTTGCAATTCAAATCTTAAATTTATGAAATTAATTCCTTAAATTTGTTTTGTCTAAAAGCCAAATTATTCTGATTTTATCCCTTTCCTTTTCAGAACATTAAATGGCGCACCAAAATTGGAGGAATGGAGTTAATTTTCAGCAAAACAAGGAAAGGAACTAAAGGGGTTGATTTGTGTGGAGAACAAGCAATGAACCTAGCCTACAAATGCAGCCAAATTCATCACCTTTGTGCATAAGGAAATTCTGGAAATTTCCTAACAAGTTTTTATTAATTTGTTGGGTAATTTCCTTGACCGTTGGATCAAGATTAAATCAAGGGATGAGAGAACTCCAAGGGGGCGACATAACACTATAAAAGGAGGACAAGAGAACCAAAAAGGGGTCGACCCCCCTACACACAAACGCAGCAGCAGCTCGGTTCTCTCCTCTTTCCACATCTCGTCCTCCCCTCTTCCCATACAGTAGCTCCGCCCCTCTCCTTCCTCTCACATACAGCCACACCATCTCATCCTCATCTCTTCCACAAGGCAGCCGCCCTCTTTCCTTCACCAACACAGCCATTGCTCGCATCCAAGCATCGATCTCCACTCCTAAGTCAGTCCAAGATTCATGGTTGTCTTTATATTTGTTTTAAATTCAGTATTTATATTCAATGTTATTTCTAAATTTTGTAACAAACTATCGATGTTCTTATGTGATTTGATGAATTCTTTGGATTTCCTTATGTGTTTGATTGTTATTTGGTTTAATTCTTTATATATGCATGTGATAATTCGAATTTAAGACTTAAGGGCAGTAGTTATTAATTGAATTTATGATCTTGTTTGGTTTATTTGCAGAGTTTGTGCACACAACAAATCATATGCACAAGGGCAGCCTTGGCCATGGCTGTTCTTTGTGTATAGATTTCATATGCTTATTGAATATAAGTTGAATCATACGCGAAGTTGGTTCAATTTGTGTTCTTTATAAGAGCTAGAATAATTCTGTAAATTTACATGTTGATGTGAGATGAGATGACGCCATACTTGCTAACATGTTTCCAATTCGACTTATTGTGCTTATGTGCTTTTTGTGTTTAATTTCTACGCGAAGAGTTTTTAAACCGATTAGTACCATGTTTAGGATTATACGCGAAGTTAATTCTGAATAATTGTGAAGTCTTGAATAATTAGAATAACCGCGAAGGCTCTAATTAAATTGGAACTAAATTGGATCATGAAATCGGTTTGTAAACCTGCTGCCCTATTCCTTTGTTTGAGTTGTTACATGTTTAGAGAGTTATGTGTTATGTGTAGAGTGGTTGATCAACTGTAAATAATTAGTTTTAAGTTAAGTTTTAGTTTCTTTAGATGTTAAACATTTACATCCCCCATATGTTTATTTGATTGTGTTAACATTTTCTGTTTCGATTACCCTTCAATATCCCCGGACTGAACGATCCCTACTTATTTGTACTAACGATGACATTTTGCAGGGTTATAAAGTTGTGAGGTTTGATTTGATCACGTGTTTATATGTGTGAGGTGAAAAACGCTCACCAATTTCTGGCGCCGTTGCCGGGGATGTTGAGAAATATCGTTTATTGAAGTGTTAACTTTGTAGATTTGTAAAAACTTATGTTTCTGTTTTGTATAAGTTGTAAAGTTTGTTGTTTGTTTTGTTACTGTTTCTAATGCATGTTGTAACTTAGTTTAAATTGTTAGGAAGTTAAAGATTTATTTGTGCAGCGCTTATTTGTGTTTTCTAAAGTAAAAGGAATAGGTAAGGTCTCTTTTGTTAATATCAGCCTAAACCCTTCATGTAATCGCATGAAGTTGAGGGCGGCTCTTATTAACACTTGAAGAACTGTCTAACACATACGCTTATTCTCAACTGAGTAAGGGGCACATTGGTGCGTGTATAACCAACTCTGGTCTAAGGTTTGTGCAATTAGATCTCAGAGGTCCACAGACTGATACCCCTTCTCGGTGAAGGGATCGATAGGGAGTTCGCTCTCCGTGGTAACCCACAAATGAGTCTTGCCTTATATTAATTTGGAATGCACAAACTAAGCCTTCTGAAAACACGGAATAAGTTTATGTCTAGACGACCATACTTAGGCCGCACGTCCGTCATGCTTTAGAATATACAAGATAAACTCTGCATAAATAGATTTACATAACTTCAAAAGAAAACATTATTTTTAACTTTTGAGGTATATCGGATAAAGCAAGACCGAACTGTGGGCTGTACAAGTCCATTGCACAGTTTGCTCCACTGCTCCACGTACCTTGAATGTTAAAAATGTGTGAATAAAAATAATTAGAACCTTAGGAGAAATCATATTTCGTGATTACATGTTTATATTTCGAGTTTTGGTGTACATTTGTGTTTATTCTTATGTAAATTCGTCACTTATTGCTAACATAGATTTCATGCGTGTTTCATAAGTGTTAGTTAGGAAATTTCTGTGTTTTCTGAATCGATATTGTGTAAAGTTATGAAAATGTCAACTAATTCAATTGCTAACGTAACTTGTTCTTAACGTTCTAACTTAACAATATTTTCTGTGTGTTAACAATTTAATTTAATTTAATGTAGTTTAACTTGTCTAACTCTTTTTGCTAATGTATTGTTTGGTTTATTTCTTTTCATGATTTTTTCTCTTACTTTGTGGATCACCAATGGTTTGCAATTTTAGATGTGTACTTGAGGAGGAATAAAACTTATGATCATTAGTTTGTTTTTGTTCTAACTTTGTTTTTGTCGCATTAAGGTATATTGGATTAAACATGACATTGACTTGGGTAGCGATTCAGCCCCATTGCACATCATTGTCTTATGTTCCCGTACCTAAGTGTGATTCTACACTAATCTAATTATTTGTGACTAACATGTTTAACTTTTGTGTTTAACTTAATTTTAACTTTTATTAGTTTACTAGTTGGATTTTTATTACTTGATTACTAACAATTTTTCCTTTGAATAAACAGATGTCGTTCTCACACAAAATTTCGATCAAGGACATATCAACTCTTTCAAACATCATGAGGAGATGCATAAGGTGCTTAAATTCTTCCCAGATTTCGATGGAACTTGTTCAAATTCTTCCCAGATTTCGATGCATAAGGTGCTTAAACATCATCGACTTGCTACAAGGTGGATGCAGCAAGTCCCCTTACCTATGTGGAAGATATTAGCAAACTTATGGCGCCAATTCATACTGAAGAAGTAGCTGTTAATGCCTTCATGAGGAGTTTGAAAGGAGAAGCTTATAGATGGTTCCAAGAAGAGCTGAACTATGAGAACACTTGGGAAGATTGCAAGAAAGAATTTGTGCAAGTGTTCAACATTAGAAGATTAAGAAGAGAACATGTGGCGAAAATTGAAGTAATTCCAACAAGAAGAGAAGAAATGTCACGCCACTTTTATGAAGAAAATGCAAGAATGATGGTTCCAAATCCATCAAGTTTTCCTCAACCATTATTGCTCCAACATTTGAGATCCCCACCACCACCGCCTCAATCATCTCCCTATTTCATCCCTCCCCACAAAATGATTCAGAAAAAGAAGAAAGAAGACAAGTGGGAGAAGCTGTTTGCAAGCATTGAGAAGATTGAGAAGGAGCAAGCTAAACTTGGGCAACAATTGAACAAGATAGAGAAGAGGATAGAAGAAATAGCATCTCAAACCAATTACCTCTCAAATAAAGCAAGAGATGCCGAGTTTGAAGAAGCTGCTCAAGAACTTGAACAAGAAGAAGAGGAGGAGCTTGCAAGAAATAACAATGCAGAGGAGGAAGACAATGACTCCAACTTTAGCTATGGGAGCCATGGAAACTCGCCAAGATCATATACTTCTCAAGGCTCGCCATGGGAGGATGAGCATCTTCATGCCAACAAATGGGATAACAATTTCGTCACAAGTGAAGCTTTTGCAGATGAAGACTAAAGGAGTCAAACGTCTAGCTAATGGACGTTAAAAGCAGCGCTTTAGGGAGGCAGCCCTACATCGAGTCGCACACTCACCAGCATTTTTAGTCGATTTGTTTTTATTTCTCAAAGTTTTTGGATTTGTTTAAGACCTTTTATTAATAAGTTGCTGAAACTTGCAGCATTTTTGGTTAATGATTTTTTTTTTTATTTTTACCTTTAAATTTTCTTAGTTTAAATTGTGTTAAGTTTTTGATAAGTTTTTGTATTTCAAATGCAGTTCTACTGACTTTGAACGTGCACAGCTCTCAACTCCTTTGGAATGAAGGGGTGTGCTCTTTAGGGAAGGAAGAGCTTTGGATCTAGTTTCTGTGGCTTTTTGAAGTGGATTTGGAGTTCCGATGCTCCCGGAATCACCGTTTGAAGGAAGAAAGGTCAAAGCAGAATTTTGCACGAAAATTACAAGACTTCATCAACTCTTTGGACATTCTACACCAACTTTGGATCAACGATTGCAAAGAGCTTTCAGTGGAAGGTCAAGATCTTGTATCTTGAGGCCAGTGCCCACATTTCAATCGTCTTCAAAGGTCGTGTGCATTGGAGGTCTACAAGGGGGAACTTTCTCAATTTACTCTATACTTTGTATATTTTTGTTTTTGTTTGTGTGTTGTGAATCCATGTTTCCATGCTTTACACTTTATATTGCATGCTTTAGATTGAAAACATTGAGGACAATGTAATTTTCTAAGTGTGGGGTAGGGATTACATGATTCACATGTCTTTAGTTAGTTTTGTGTGTTTTTAGTTTGCTTTGTTTTGTTTTGTTTTGAGTCTATGCCCCTAAAGTTGATGATGAGTATGTCTTTGAACGCATAGATAATGGTTTTGCATGATCATAAGAATTAAATTTTGAGTTTCATGGATAATGTGATTGGTATGAATATGTGAGATATTGATTGATATATGTAAAAACGTGCATGTTTGAGTTGGTTTTAATCCATAACAACCTATGTGAGCTTTTTGAGCCTATATACTTTCTTTATGAGAGACTAAATTTTCGGCAAAAAAAATTTGTTTCTTAATCTCATTATTCATTGCATATTCAATGACTATGTGCTATAGCTTTTTAATGGACTCTAGAATGCTAGAACTTGCTCTTGATGAATTTTCGAAACTTTTATTCCTGACTATGCCTTGATTTTGAAAATGATTGAACAGATCTTATTAGGAATACCACCAAAGCCAAATAAAGCATTTGCCCAATTTGTGCCCGTCGTGGGACTCCTTAGTGTTAACCCCCTTTGAGCCTACATTTAGCCTTTCTTTCATCACCATCATACACATTCCCTTTTCTTAGAACAGAAATATCTTGACCCTTGTCGTTGAGACTTGATAAAGCTTGATTTGGATGCAGAATTGTGTTATGAAGTGATGATGTGAAACAAGTGTGGGGTGAACTTATCCAATTGTGAATGTAAAAACGTGTGTGCTAAGTGAAAAAGAAAGATGAGTTATGAATAAAAATAAAAGGTTTGCTTGCTATTGGTAATCATGATCTAAAAAATGTAGCTATGTGTAATTACCTCATGTTTTATTACCATTTACTTTTCGCAATAACTCTGAACTCAATTCCACATCCCAACATACTAAACCCTAATTCCATATATCCTATTCGAATTTGGTACTCAAGAAAAGAAACATAAAACTAATCACTTTGTTAATGGTACTTGCGAGCAACCAAATTCAAACCAAGAGAGACTTTAATCAATCAAAGCGGAGATACGATGATAGGTGAGAGGATGAGAGAAGAAGCGAGAGGCGCAAAGACGCTGAACGATAGACGTAGTTCTGATTTGATAAGAAAGAAAAATAAAATAAGCTTTTAAAGATAAAATCACATAGACACTATCAGAAAAAAGACTTTAGCCGACGAAATAACCAAAAACAGGTCGACGAATTTTTTTTTTCGTTGGCTAAAGTGGACTTTAGACGACGAAAAATAATTTCGTCGGCTTAAGTGGAATTTTAGCCGACAAAAAATTATTTCGTTGGCTAAACTAATTTTTTCGTCGGCTATAGTGGAATTTTAGCCGACGAATTTTTTTTTGTCGGCTAAACTATTTTTTTCGTCGGCTATAGTTTGTGAACTTTAGCTGACGAAATTTGAAAAGTTTAGCCGACGAAATTAGTGTATTTCGCCAGATAAAGTATCTTTTAGTTACAAAATTGCACTACGGATATTTCGGTATCCGATTAACTATTGTGATACCAATCTAGAAGCGGAACAGACGTACGAGTAAAACTCATCACTAATGCCATGACATATGGGCTTTTTTGGCCATCCGAGTTCGTTTAAGGCTTCAAAATGAAGTTTTTCTAAACCCTTAACACACGAAAACGCCCATATCTACATCCATATAAGGTATTTTGGTCGAACCTTCAACACAACAAACTCTCACCATGATGAAACGCAACTGTCCATCTAAAAATTTGAGACATTTACCCCTCGATGATAGGGCTCCCCATATGGATAAATAATGGTAAATAGTAGGCATGTTGTGATTTCGGTCATCAAAATTCACAAATAAAAATACGACCTTCAGATATCATCAATATGTTGAAATATGTCTATGGTTAAAAATTCAACTTGATCCGATAAATTTAAAGGCTTCATCCGGACGACCAATCCCGTAAGTCAAACCCTAAATTGTATTGAACGCAACTATCTGCACCGTGACTTTACCAAAATTACGTGATTTTTCAACCGTAGACATATTTCACCATTCCGGTCATATCTTATTTCATGACTTTTTTGCATTTGAAGTTTCTACGTAAAGTTTGTTTTTGAAACAGAACATTTACTTAAAGCTTAGTAAACAAGTTATACAACATTAATAGGCATGTTATGATTCTGATGATCAAAGTTGAGAAAAAAAATCCGACCGTCAGATATGATCATTATGTTGAAATATGTCTATAGAAAAAAATTCAACTTGATCCGACAACATTAAGGACTCGATCCTTATGATCAATCCCGTAAGTCAAACCCCTTAACACACGGAAACGGTCATTTGACCATCTAAATTACGTATTTTCCTGGACCTTTAACTAAAAATAGTTTCAAATTGATGAGACGCAACTAGTGGTATAAAACTTTTATGAAAAATAACCACCAGAGATAGGGCTACCTCTAAGAAGAAAAAATAGAAAATTACGTTAACCGCAACTATCGGCACCGAGACTTTACCGGAATTACGTGATTTTTTAACTCCCAGCGTATTTCATCATTCCGGTCATATCTTATTTCACAACTTTTTTTCGTTTGAAGCTTCTACGTATAGAGTTTAGGGTTTTAGCCGACGAAATTAGGGTAATTCGTCGGCTAAAGTTAAATAAATTAAATAAATAACTATAGCTGACAAAATTAGGTTAATTCGTCGGCTAAGATTAAATAAATGAATAAAATAAATAAATAACTATAACCGACGAAATTTGGGTAATTCGTCGGTTAAAGTTAAATAAATAAATAAAATAATAAAATAACTATAACCGAAGAAATTTATTAAAATTCGTCTGCTAAAGTTAATTCAAAATTCAAAATTTTTGATGGGGATTTTGAAAATTTTAAACTTTTTTCAACTAAAATTTTGAAATTTATCTGACGAAATTAGGGTATTTCATCGGCTAAATTTCAAAATTTTCTATATCTTTCATTTTTCTCCTCCTCCTCCTCCTCTTCATCTTCCTTCCTCCTCCTCCTCCTCCTCCTCATCCTACTCCTTCTCCTCCTCTTCCGACGGCAACAACTCATCATCATCATCATCCTTTTCTCCTCCTCTTTCTCCCTCTCCTATCCTTCTCCTCCTCTTCCCCTCCTCCTAGCCTCCTCCTCCTCTTCCTCTTCTTCTTCTCCTCCACCACCGGTGTAAAAATGAAAAAAATTAATCAAAAATACAAGAAACAAAAAAAAGAAAAAAAATAATAGAAAAAACTATTGCCGACGAATTTTATTAAAATTCGTCAGCTAAAGTTGAGAAAATAATAATAAAAAATAAAATAACTATAGGCGACAAATTTTATTAGAATTCGTCGGCTAAAGTTAAATAAATTAATAAAAATAATAGCAATAGCCGACGAAATTTTATACTTAGCTAACAAAAATTTTTCGTTGGCTAAATTACTGATCCTGATAGTGAGAATTTTCATATTAAGAAAAGGTTAAAAAATAAAATATCATAAATGTGGCTCTGTCACTTAAGACAGGTTGTATATGATGTTAAAATATGAGTTACACATTACTCTGTTCTAGATGTCCGTAGAGAGAATGACCGAATAAAAGTTATGCGTAGGTATTGACCGCCAATTGATATTCCTTGTAAAAGTCCAAAACAATGGAGATTCCAATTGTAGCAAAAAACTTTAGTCAAAACTAGAGAAAAGTGTAGGTAGGTGAGACCGTGAGAGAGACAAAGCATCTATATATGAAGCTTAATTTACTTTGCCCATGCATGAAGTCACCCCGATTAACTAACTCCTCGCAACCTACGAAAGCATATTTCATGCTTGAAGCATATCATTATATCTTGATTTCTATATTCACAAAACCCAATGAAGGCATTCGATCTCCGACCAGTGAAAGCTATCAAGACAGAAAAGGAATAACCAAACCCAAAAGAAATCAGAAGCCAGTCTTCATAAGCCAATTATACATGTGTATAAATCGAACCATCCAAAGCTCCCATTTTCCCTCAGACATACATCAATCAATATTACGAGAGAGTAGACACTTCCATACTAATTACTTAAGATATGACCACGCAGGGAAGGCTAGCAGCAGCTAATCGGGTTTACGAAGATATTGAACTGCCATCATCGGCAGAGTGGGTTCCAGAGGAAGGATATGACACCCTCATCGTCAATGTACAAGGTTTGTACTAGTTCCCTATTGTATGTCCTATCAAATTGTCCATCTACAATTAATAGTCAAGTTGAGGTTTAATGGATGGATACAGGATATAAGAAGGAGAACCTGAGGATCCAGGTAACTTCAACTCGGAACATAAGGGTGCTCGGTGAACGCCCAGTTCGTCCTGAAAACAATGTATGGCAGCGCTTCCGCAAGGAATTTCCAGTTCCATCAAATTGTGATGTTCATGAAACCTCCGCCAGGTTTGACAACGGCCTCCTCTACGTGAAGATTCCGAAAACAATAACTCCGGTCATCCAAACAGCAGCAGAAAATAAGGATAAAAAACCACAAAATCAGGCAGCCTCAGGAACACCACCACCACCAACAGAATCAACTCCGAAGCCTCCTCCGAAGGCCACAAGCAGCAGCACCACTACTTATGTACCACAAACTGCAGCAGCTTCAGCTCAAGAGATACTTAATGCTGCGGCTCAAGAACAAAAACTGCCTTGGAACACAATTAAGGAGAAGAAAACCGATGGATCATCATCAAAAGTTAATAGTGGATCACAAGCAAGGTATGCCAACAATGCTGCGACAGCTGAACCGAAGGCACCAGATCAGGAGAAAGTATTAGCAGCTGTTACTACTGATCAACCAAGTAAGGTGAATAATAAGGGCAGTACTACTTATGAGGGAGCAGCAGCTGAGGGTCGCACTAATGGTGCTTCTAAGAAGACATCAATGGAGAAAGAAAAGAGTGATGTGTTTTCGGCAAATGCTCAAAATGTCGAAGAAAAATCATCACCTAATATTGAAGAGGTTAATCGCGGTAAAAGGGTTGATGAGGAATATAATTTAGCAGAGGATGCAAAAACTGAAGAGTATTGTAGTACTCGGAGGACACAAGGGCGTGGTTATTACAGGCAGGTTGTTGATGGGTTAATCATGGAGCTCAAGGAGCCAAGGAAGTTGGTAAACTTGGCTGTTGCATTTGGACTTGTTTTAGTACTTGGCTTATATGTCAAATATGCTGTCAATTCCATTTATGAATTCCGCCAAGAGCCGTAAATAATTGTAAGCCGGTACTAGTACTGTAGATGTACGTGCATGGAAAAATATGATGTTGATGATATGCAAAATATGAATAAAGAGGGCTTAATTTGGTCCAATTATGGGTTATTTTTACCAATAATTGACCATATAGTATTAATTATAGGGTTTTGATAGCCCATTCTAATAAAAACAAATCTGACCTGCCCATCTCAATTAATCTTGATAAAAAACATTTTTGACCCTAACCTAAATATTTACCACTCATCTCTCTTCCCTACCCTCACCCTCTCACCTCTCGATCTGCTGTCATTCTCTCACCTCTCTTGATCTGCTCTTTCTCTCTCTCTTTTCTCGACGACGCACTGACCTAGCATCTTATCCTGCCACCGTCTCATCGAAGCCTGCCACCGCCTCGAGGATGCCGGTGAACCAAGATTCGGTCTACGAGCTTTGATCTCAACGCTGGTGACCTGAGATTTTGATCTACGTGTTTGGATCTCGACACCGGTGAGCCAAGATTCGATCAGAGTATTTTGATCTCGACGCTGGTAAGCCGAGATTCTATCCGCCAGCTCTTATCTCCAAGCAACCTTGACATGGACGTCAGTGACGACCTAAAAATTGGCATGACCAGCATCTCCACAGCCTTCCCCAAATCACAGCATGACGACACAGAACGACGAGATCTAGGAACTTTTTGCAGGAAGGAGAGGAAGAAGAATGAAGTAGATTGTGAATCAGAGAAAGAGGCATGCGTCGACTCCCTCAAGTCCTCCCTCTCTGACATCGACCTTTTTTGGTGTTTTAGTTGGCTTGTTATAACACCCCGTCCTAAAATTCACCCTTTTTCCGGGATCAAACGGGTTACAGAGGGTTGTAACCGCGCTATTTGTCAAGACCCACTCCGAGTTAAACCCCTTTAACCCGAAGTAAATCCTGCGGAGACCACCCCAAGGGAACTTCTTACCGAAACCCCCTTGAAATGGACAACCCTTCCTACATACCAACTCAGCACTTCCTAACTTATGAAGCCATCCTGCTCCCTAACCTATTTAACTATCTAAGCTGGGTTAGACAGAGCAGTCTACATGGAAGTTTACCCTAAAGAATTTACAAGCAGCAACGGATTGATCGACTATGCCTCGACTCTTGTATGCGCGCGACCTCCGGTCAAGAACCCTGCACCACTGGGCATTTGAAAACGAAGGGCCTAGGGAAGAGCATTTAAAAACAATACATTGACGTGAGTGGACAAAAATAAAAGAATAAAAGATAAACATATTTTACTGCTCTTCCGTTAGTTTTCCCAAGAAAATCCGCATGCACGCAACCAATAGACTATGATTAAATAAATCATTCAATTAAATCCCTTGGCTCAATTATATAATTAAATGTGGGGTATTAACCTCATCCACGAGAAAACCGACCTGCTCTACCACGAGAGGGTCTATTGGCCAGCTCATCGGAGAGGGTCTCCTGACCCGCTCTATTCGGGAAGGTCCAACCGACCAGCTACCACCGAAGAGTGTCCCGACCTGCTACTATCCGGGAGGGTCATACTGACCAGCTACCACCGAAGATGGTCCCGACCTGCTACTATCCAGAGAGGGTACCAACTCCATCTGGAGAGGGTCCATGCTAGCATGCAATACATATATCCATATCCTTTAAAATCCTTTTAAAACCTCGTGGGAAAAATAATTCGAAAACCAAGTCAAATCTCCTATGACTTTACCCCAAATACATTGGATTTAAAACATTTCCAGAAACCCAAAACCGGTTCTCTGCCTTTACTTTAAAACCCTTTTAAATCCAAGAGCCAAGTTTCCCCTTTTTAAAACTCATCCCCCTCCATAATCCCAAAACGGTGATAATAACAAAATCATATTCCGGAAAAATCATTTAAAATCACGGGAAAGGTAGGAACCTCTTTCCCGGCTCATTTATCTTTAAAAGTATTAAAATTCCCATTTTTCCAAAATCACCGTAAAACATAAAATGGAGGAAATCATATATACAGGAGAAACCAATTAAAGTCTATGGCATGCAATTTAATTTAAAAACAAGGTCCACTCACAGTACTTATTGCGACATTCTTCCTACTCGGAAAGCTCCTCGAGCGGAAACATCGAACTAACCACGTAGTCGAGCCCGTCTCGCGTTCGACCAGAAACTGTACAATTAAACCAAAATATTAGTCATTCCATCGCTGACTTGGTCTTTTCCTAGTTTGACTAGGAAATCCTATTTGACCACGTGTTGACCAAGTTCCTTTCTTTTAACAACTTTTCAACAAATAGATTTAATTTCGATTACCCAACCGTAACATACCGAATTTCTTTAATAATTCACTTGACATTAGGTTCACACATAGTAATTTATAGAAATTCCGGCGATCTCCGATCGCCACCAAATTTTACCAGTGGCTTCGTCTCATCATTTGGGACAACTTTCTAGTTCAACTCGAAGGCCAATTCGGCCTCTAACTAGGTTAAAAACTTGATGAACAGTAAACCCAAAATAATTTCAATTCGAAACTTCAATCCTTCGATTCTCCCTACACACTTTGAATCAAGCTACCAAATTCTAGGGGATTATAGTACTCCTAAAACCCATCCTAAACATAAAAAGAACTCAACAAATGGTGATCTAGGGAGGGAGAAATTCGATTTGGAACCTCTACTGTACACTTGAAGAACAATTCGGAATTTCTCCCGATTTACGGCGAGTTAGGTCGGAAAACTTACCTAGGAATGAAGTAGAATCGGAGGCCGAGCTTTTGGGAACTTTGCGGCGAGAGGTGGCCGGACGACGGCGCTGTGGCGCGCGCAAAATCCGGCAGCGTTTCCAGTCGGGGTAGAGAAAATGGGCCGGGTGAAAAATCTGATTTTTCACCCCGGTAACTCTTATATATAGCCATTTCACCGCACGGTAACTTTACATTTTTGTTTATAACTTTCCCATACGAACTTCGATTTGAGCGTGCTACGTGTCCACGAACTCGTAACGACGCCCTCTACAACTTTCAAGAAGGAAGTTTTCCCAAATTCTTGACTTAACGAAAAGTCAACTTTACGATCAATGTACGGTTAAACGGTCACTTTAAATGGTAAAAGACCAAAGTAACCAACCGTAAAATAATTCTAGGATCAGGATGTGACACTATTAGCTTTTTCTGAATTAATATTCGAGTTTAATATCGATATATTCTCGATTCTGTGAAAGATAGAATAAATGTTTCAAGGTGGTAGATTATATTAATACGAGTCCTTCGGTATATCCGAAATATTTTTCGGAGCTACAGCTGATTTATATGGATTTATTCAGTTTACAAGAATAATAAATGTTATTTATTTTACCGTAAAAATGTGACTTTACGATAAGTCAAGAATTTGGGGAAACTTCCTTTGAGGAAGTTGTAGAGGACATTAATACGAACTCGTAGGTATTCCCTATAATTTATTCGAAGTTCGTATGTGGTAAATATTAAATAATAAAAATATATATTTACTGTTTACGGTAACTTTTTAATATTTGATCTGGGCCATTGATCTAAATAGATAAAATTTGGGTCGTTGGTTTTTTTATATATTTAGAGGAGAGAGACCCGATCGAGGATCCCCCTCCCCCTTCATTTTTCTGGTTCTCTGTTTTCTCTCTCTAGCTATCTCACTCTGGTCTCTCTCTCCACACCTGATCTGTCTCTCTCACTCTCTTTCTCTATCGCCGAGCCCGCCCAACCACCAGCACAACCTCGTGGATTTCTCCCTGGTCTCTGACTGGTAGGCAGACCACCTCGACTGGGAGTCGAAGGAGGCACGAGTGTGAAGCTCTAGGGAGGTAGTGGATGACTCGTGGAGCAGAGATGAAACCTCAACTGCTTAAAGGTCCGTCTGAGGGCAGCGCTGCCACCCCGCGATGGAGCAGACCCGTGTAAAACTCCAAATTCTTGCTCGTCCCTTGTTTAGCCCTAGGTAGGTCTGGATCGGTTGTTATTATTGTTGTAGTTGTTGTTATTGTTGCTGTATGGTTGAAGTTGGGAGAAAGAAAGGGTAAGACGGCCGGAAATGGCTAGGATCGGCCGGTAAGCCGATCGGCGCAGTTGGTGGGTAAAATGGGTAAATCCCCTGGTTTTTACTGTGATAGATCTAGTATTTTTACCATATACCCCGGGTGTGAAAGGATGGAACTGCCCCTAGCAGATTGAGTTAGTTACAGGACTGCCATTGTGGTCAAAAACTCAAAAATGCATTTGGCAGTTTTGCATATTTACAAGGCTGCCACTGAGGCCAAAAACACAATATTGTCCCTGAAAATTTTAGTTAATTACAGGGTTGCCCTTGAGGTCAAAATCCTAGAAATGCCCATGGCAGCTCATCGTAATTACTTAGCTGCCATTAAGCCCAAATTAACAATACTGTCCTTGGAATTTTTAGTTAATTATATAGGTGCCCATCATGTTGTTATTACCTTTATGCTCTTGGTGGATTTATATTATTACGTGGTTGCCATTATGTTTTATTTATGTGGTTAATATTTGTTGGATGTTGTATGTCTGTATGGGATTATGTTTGGGATTATCCAGATAAAAAGCTGGTTTAATGTTACTCCAGTGGAGGGGTTAAACCAGAATTAGCGATAGATGTATGCTAGCATTAATAATCATTTGACCGATAGATAGAACAGTCGGATTTGTCCGAGTAGGACGGTAAAGTAGATAAGAGCTATGTGTGGCTTGATCCCTACGTACAGGGTACGTAAGCAGCCTGTCCGGGATACGGGTGCAGTCATAAATAATATTTAGATCCTATGTCCTCTAAAGTAATTAGTATAAAATCCAATCCGGTAATCGGGATAACCTCAGGTTTAATGAGGTCTATTTCGGTGTCGTTTAGACTGTTGAACATGGTTTGGGTAATGGGTTATCCCTTCTCAAGGGGGATTACGTGGGAATCTCTCTTAGGATGGATCCTGCACGTTCTATCTCGAGTTTAGGGAGATAAACTCGGGTCGGGACGTGACAAATGGTATCAGAGCCTGGTTCAAAACCTCGGACCAAAGGATTTGGTAATTAAAGTCTATGGAAATGATTAAATGCGTTATTGATTTCCATGTGAGGCTAGTTGCTGATACTTATTAATATGTTTTGTGGAAGGGTTGCCACCTGGGGTCGAATTAGTAATGTTAAATGTAATTATAAAGTTTGCGACATCAATTGCATTTAGATGTCGATATTAACTTTTTATTAGATCGTAAAGTCGAGAGGTTCGTAAGTTTAGTATCAGGCCAAATTAGGAAAAGTAATTTTGAATTTTAGTATTTAGTGCAAATAGGCTTAATATTATTCAAATTTATAAATCGACGATTATCGAGTTTATTAGGGTTTGATCCTTATCGATTAGTCAGCAAGTCTTGGTCAATTTCCTGGTCAACCAAGGAAAGACTTGGTTAACCCTAAAGTCAATCATTGCCTTTCCATTGTCAAACTAGGAAAACTGGGGTGTTAGACTATTCGAAAGTCGTTTCACGTTCTACATTCTTATTGATGGGTTAAGAGAGTATGTAGAGCCACTTTTGTCGACACCCTAGTGTCGAGTAATTATATTTGAGGAGGATCAGGATTATCAAGTGATTGAGATGCTGGTTGAGGTTAAGAGAAAGAGATTACGTAATGTTTCAGAGCCCAAGAGTAAGCTCAAGGAGGAATATTTTATTACGGTCGGGAAACCGTATAGTAATAAGTTATTATGGTCGGGGAACCGCATAAGGGCATGAGAAACGTTACAGATGATGAGGTAATTAATTGAGAACAATTAGAGTACCGTACCTGGCGCATGAGAGGCATTACCAGTAGGGTGGGTGGACCTTTGAATTATTTTAAAGAAATGCATGTCATGGTTTATTACTTAAATGGTTTTAAAATTTTCCCAGTAAGGATGATTTTCTGAGTTTTTGTATATTTTTGATTCCATTGGTTTTTGCAAGCGCCTCAGTGGAGGGTTTTATTTGTTTATTTCCATTTGATTTATAGATTTTAGCTTGCTTATCTTCATTTGAGTTTTGAATGGTTTTCGGCGGGGGAGACCTGTCGTACAGATGGGAATCGAACCTGATGTTTTACTAGGATTTGATTATTTGGCATGTTGCCGAGATTTGGATTATTTTTTTGGCATTTGCCTAGATTTTATAGGCTTCGGGCCTAGATTTACATATCGGGGATTTGTTTTAATTTCACCATAAAGGGTAGTTGGATGTTTATAGCTAGCTAGCGGGCAGCGCTTCTCATTCGGTGGAGTGGAATCACTCCCACCCTGCGCTCCTCGTTCCGCGGAGTGAAAGCGCAACATATGTGCTCTCACTGAGAGTGGATGGTATGCGGGATTTGCATTCTCACTAGACATTAGGTGAGACGCCAGAGCTCTTAACTCTGACCCTAGCTTGTGAGGCTCACTATCGTGATGGGTTATCATATGTATTGTTTGTTGCTAGCTAGCTGGCAGCACTCCTCGTTCGGGAGAGTAGAAGCGCGCCACTCGTTGCGCTACTCTCCCTATGGGGGAGATGGTAGTATTAGTGCGGGATTACGTCCTCGCTTAGTGGTACGCTAGAGCTCTTATCTCTGACCCTGGTATATGTGATCGATCATTTGTGAAATCTCTTTCCCGGTTTCCTGGTATATCCGATCGATCATTGGTGATCTAGGGAGGGAGAAATTCGATCTCGAAAATTCTACTGTACACATGATGAACAAGTCGGAATTTCTCCCGATTTACGGCTAGTTAGGTCGGAAAATTTACCTAGGAATGGAGTAGACTCAGAGGCCGAACTTTTGGGACCGGTGCGGCGGTAGCGCTGTGGCGTGCGAGAAATCTAGCAGCGTTTCTGTCGGGAAGAGGAGAAAGAGGCCGGGTAAGTTTTTTTTATTTTTCACTTTCGTATTAACGCCCTCTACAACTTTCATGAAGGGAAATTCTCGAAATAACTATCCTAAGAAAAAGTCAACTCTACAGCCTCCTACGGTAAAACGGTTACTACAAACGGTCAAAGATTAAAGTAACCAAAAAGTAACCGACCGTAAATAAATTTTAGAATCGGGATGTGACATCCAACACTTCCTCATCGGACTTCTCCTTTTTGCTCTTAGTGAATCTATACGAAAAAGGTAGACAGGAAGATCGATTAGTCGAAACTAAATCACTAGAGTCACAATTTTTACCTTTTAGTGTCTCAGAATTCGGCACACTCTCCTTCTTGGATGTAGCAGAGTCTTTTTCCAAGTCCCATTTCTTCATTGCTTCCAAGTCTGCATTGCTTGGCTCAGCTCCTTTATTCCTCATATTGTTATCCTTAACTTGACCTTGATTTGTGCCAAGTCCATGCTCAGCTACTCTGTACGTCTCGGCATCCTTATGCTTATGCTCGGCATCACCTACATCCTCATCGTCCATATCCAAAGCTCTAAGTCCCTTTGTCGTTTTAACTTTGGTGGTGGCATCAATGTCTTCCCACTTCTTGTGACTGCAGCTTGAGCTTGCTCATTCTTGGGATTCTTGATAACGCCTCCTGGCAACCTTCCTTGCTCATTGAATTTCCCCATGAAGTCCACAACTTGACCCATTTGATTCTTTAGCTCTACAATATCTTTTGACATCAAGGCAATGTGTCACGCTCCAGCCCAAGTTTACCTTCCTAAACCTGGGTCAGGACGTGCGGGACCCATCCAAAGAGAGATTTACTCAGATCCCCCTTGAGAAGGGATAACCCTTTTTCCAAACCATTTTAACAATCCAAACGATACCAGAATGTGTCCTAGGGTTATCTCGATTTCCGCATTTGGATCTCAAACCATCTACTTTAGAGGACCTAGGTTTCTAATATTAATTATGACTGCACCCGAATCTCGGTCAAGCTGTCTACGTACCCTGTCCTCAGGGATCAAGCCACACGTTGCTCTTATTTTAATTAACACCTTAACCAGGCAAATCCTGCTTTTCTATTTAACGGTCGATTTAATATTATGGATAACAAACGCCTAATGCATATCCGGAGTTTAACCTCTCCGCTGAGGGATCCGTAAATCGGCTATTTATCGCGATTAACCCTAACATTCAACAATTCTGATAAACCACATTCACACTTATAAACAAAACATAAATGCATCCACGTAAATAACAAATCCTCTAGGGCAATATTTTCAATTCAGCCTCCATGACAGTTTGGTAATTATGCTACACTGTCAGGGGCATTTCTAGAATTTCACCCTTAGGGGCAGCCTTCTAATTAACTAAATTGTCAAGGGCAGTATTGTCTTTTTGGCCTCAGTGGCAGTCTTATAATTATACAAATCTACAAAGGGCATTTCTGGGATTTTAGCCTTAATTGCATCCTTGTAATTATCCAAAATAGTTAGGGTAATCCTGACTTATCATACCTGCGGTAAATGGTAAAATACCAGATCTACTGCTGTAAAAACCTGAGGATTTACCCCTTTTTACCCACAGGCTACTCTGATCGGCCTGCCGGGAGATCCCAGCCATTTTCGGCTTTCTTACCCTTTCTTCCTTTGCACCACAATCACAACAACAACAGCAACACTAACAACAACAACAGAAACTCAATAACAGCACAACAACTCAAGCAGTCACCAATCACCTCTGTTCTGCCTGAACCTGAAAACCAGCAGCTCCAATACTCACACAAACTCCATAGAGACTTCTAGGACTCACCTGAATCCCCAGAACCGGTGCCTGAGCAGGTGACGAGGTCGTGTGTTAACAACCTGCAATTTAAACCCTATCATTGTAGTAACTGTAAGTAGGGATCGTTCAAGCCGGGGACACTAGGGAAGGATTATATCTGCATTAAAACAAGTTAGTAACATTCACAAATATAATATAAACATACAAGTATAATTTTGTCACAACTATACAAGTATAAAACACATACACACATACAATCCATACAACATAGACATGACATCGAAATTTATGAACAAAAAGAATTAAATTATTTACAAACTATTCACATATTTACCGAATTATAATGGGGATTTTATGGTGATTTCTAAAGTCCTAAATCCAAATCTAAATCTAATATTTACATTGGTCGATCAATTTTGTTAAACACAAAACATAACTAACACCAAATAGAAAACACATAAGTTTTAAACAAGAACAAGATACAATGAAATATGTTTTCTTGAATTCTAATTAATTCCAACTATTTAGACTTCTCATGTAAACTTAGTGCCTACAATCGACTGACACTAAGTTTGTATATGTGTCATCATGTTTAATGCCTACAATCGCCTGACATTAAGACAAAATACACTGATCGAACGAGAGTCATTGGAAACATGGTCCTAGGTATGGCGTCACTCATCCTATTCATCATGCAAATCACTTAACCCTAAAAACCCTTGGTAGTGACTAAGAATCAAGACCTACAATCGCCTGATCTTAACCCTTAGAACACTACGGCATATGAAACTCCCCCCTTAGGAACATCCGTGCACAGACTACCCTTAGGTTCGATTACATGTTCAGGTATGTGATTAATCAATTGGAAAACAACAATAACATAATCATACACAACCTATTCTAAATCCAAAACCTAGCATGCATTCTAAATGTTATGCTAACAAACAAGTTTATTAGTAGATCACAAAGAAAGACAAATAATCATGTTCATAACACAAAACCATAAACCAAAATACCAATACATATCAATATTTGAATAAAATACAGTAGAATTACACAAAAACTTTGAGGAATCCATACCAAATCCTACCTAAAGGGTCGGATAGGGCAAGGGTGGTTGGCGGCTGCAAAGGGTGATCGGCGGCAAGCTTTGTGCTTCGGCTGTCTTGAGGGGTTTTTGGTAGAGTTGGCTAGCTAAGGTTTTCACAAAATTGAGGACCCTTTTTCAGTTGTATTACATGTGTATTTATAGAGACAAAACCCTAAAGAAACCTAGGAATTCGGCAGCCACTCCTTGTGTCCCAAACCGGGTAGGTTTTGTTTTCTTTCCTTGTTGGATTTGGTCTCTCTCTCTCTCTTTAATTTGCTGACTTGGAAAATGGTTTATAAACTTCTTTTTCTGAATTCTTGGACTCTTCTTCATGTGTGTGGATCGGCATAGGGCTCTCCTTCATGCTCAAGGACTCCTAGGACAGCCGAAAGGCTTCCATAGTCTCGGTAGAACAAGTTATCCTGTTTTGACCGGGATAACTTTCCTAGATGTTGTTTTCGGCTTCTCCTTGGTGATTTCTTCGATTCTTCTTCTAAACAACTTCCCATATCATCATTAAGCTCTTCATCAATCATTTGGCATGCTTGGGAAGGATTTTGGTGAAGAAACACACTCACGAACTCGGTAGACAACTTCAGCAAAATCTGTCCTGTTTCCAGCAGACTGACCTCCGGCCATTGTTTCCGGCATAACTCCTTCCTCAGAACTTGGATTGCTACGATTCCAAAAGATTTAAAAACTAGACATCCACAGCTTTCCATCCATATATGGCACGTTCCCTGGTTCCTCCTGGATCGTCCTAGGGAAATCTTTGACGTTGAGTTATGATTTATGGAAATCCTCTGTTTTAGTTCCGAATTCATGTTTTTGGCCTCTTGTCTTTCCATGCTTCTTTTGCTACCTTCCATAAGTCTGATCCTCACGATTCTTGTTTCGTTATGTCCATATACATGTCACCTACACATTCAAAAGATATAATCAAGTGGTGACAATGTATTGGTTTACAGAAACTTACGAAAAACATCACGAACACTTCTAATTTCAGCTTTTAACGATATTGCACATACTTTATCTATTTTACACATGTTTTAGCCAATGTTCTACAAATAATCTCTTATGCTAAATAACTACTAATACTAACCTAATAATGGATAAACAAAGCATAAATGAGGGTAAAAACATATTAAGAACATAACATAAAATGCTCCTATCAACTACCCCACACTTACCCTTTGCTAGTCCCTAGCAAACTAAATATAAGACTCTACTAACACTAACGACACAAAAACAACTAACACTTAAACAACTAATACCCTTAAATGATTTATCTCAGATTCTTTAGCATGCATAACTTTCAAGTTTGAACATTTGAATGTAAAACGTAATTGCAAAGCTTCATAAGCATGTATCATAGCATGAACACGTAAGATATGAGATCATATAGCACAAACATGTATGATAACTGTTCCACCTCACAATAGCATACTCTCTTCTTTCTACTCATCCATGGTATTCACTCAATCGTATATGCAAGGGAAAAGATGATAAGATAACAAATAACTTGCATATTTCAACAAATAAAAGCTCTTTGTGAATAAAATTTTCTGAAAAAAAACTCATATAACAACTATGTGCAATAATAGACCAAAACCATATGCTTAACTTATGAGAAAATCTCCACAAATCAAAGTTAGCTCTCTTAAGAATCATGAATTAATCTCAATAAAAATGGTTGTAATGGGGCTAAGTTTCATAAGGTAGGAATTTTTTTGGATAAATGGTGATTTTAAGACGTCACCAAGACTTAGCAAATCTCGCTCCTCCTCATGTCTTCACTTCAAAGGTCGAATTTCTTCATGTTGGACCCATACGTCATTCTTGACTTCTTCCCATATTGTGAACAGGACAAAGTTCATATAAACACTTTTAGACCTTCAAGTAATCACTAACTCCAAATTCACAAAACATTACAACACACCATGAAAGAATTTGTGCCTTGAACTTTAATTCTGTCCGAATTTTTTTTTCTTTTCTTGTTTTTTTTCTTTTGTTTCGGACATATTTCTTTCTTTTTGTTCTTACATGGCACATACATTTATAACGATATGGTGTTTTACCCCACACTTGCTCTTTATTACATTGTTCACCCCACACTTACTTCACAGCATCACGCAATACAGCTCCATCAGAAGTACTTTGCCAAGTCTTGATAACAAGGTAAAGGTTTAGCTATTCTAAGCAAAGGAATTCTGTTTAAAGGTGATGAAATAAACGGCTCAATGTAGGCTCAAAGGGGTTAAAACTAAGGAGTCTCACGACAGACACAAAATAGGCATAAGCTTTATTGGCTTTGGTGGTGATCCTAATGAGATTAAATTCAATCATATTCAAAATCAAGACATGTTATGAGTATAAAGTTTCGAAAATCACATAAGCAAGTTCTAGTAAATTCTAGAGTCCATTAAAAAGCTATAGCACATAGTTATTGAATATGCAAAGAATGATGAGGTTTCAAAAGATAATGAAAAAGTAGTGAAAATTTCGAAAAAAATTTAGACAAAATCGACATATCACTCATGAAAGAAAGTTTTTAGGCTCAAAAGCTCACATAGGTTATTTTGGAAACAAATTAATCGAACATGCATACTTCATTATCAATCAAGTCTCAAATATTCATACTAATTCACAATATCCATGAAACTTGCAATTTCTTAAGATAAATGTTAAACCGTCAATCATGCATTCAAAGATATAGTTCATTATAGACTTTTAAGGGTATATCTTAAGACACAAAACAAAACATGTTACTCTGTAACTTCTACCCCACACTTAGAAAATTACGTTGTCCTCAATGTAAACACAAAATAATGTCATAATTTCCTAAACATGCGTCTAAGTCACATAATAAACACATAAAAATAAAAACACAATTAATCCTAAAAATTAAATTCGGCACAAAAGATTGAATTGAAAACGAAACCGAAGCAAGTGAAGGAGAAAAATTGAATATGCAAACTCTCATTGATGGCTCCTCCACTGCGACAGTTGAAATGAGTTGCCTCTCATGCAGCGCTTAATGTTTAAAGTCTGTCAGCCTAGACTTCTTCTCTTCTTGATAATGGCGTCATCCATGAACCATTAATGTTTAAAGTCTGTCAGCCTAGACTTCTTCTCTTCTTGATAATGGCGTCATCCATGAACCATTAGTGGTGGCTCATTCAAACTTTGCTCTTCCTCGTCGCGCTCTTGAAATGGTGTGTAATAAGGTTTAAGTCGATGACCATTCACCTTAAACTTATTTCCTGATAAGCTCTGAATCTCTACTGTACCATAAGGAAATATATTAGTAATAACAAATGGACCTGTCCAACGAGAACGAAGTTTACCTGGGAAGAGTTTAAGTCTTGAATTGAACAAAAGGACTTGGTGCCCTATCTGAAAGTTCTTCCCTCTTAACATCTTATCATGATATGCTTTCGTTTTCGCTTTGTAGATCATGTCGGATTCATAAGCGTCATTCCTTATTTCTTCAAGCTCACAAATCTGCAACTTCCTATGCAATCCAGCCTCATCTTGGTCCATGTTAAACTTCTTCACCGCCCACCAGGCTCTGTGCTCCAACTCAACTGACAAATGGCAAGCTTTGCCATACACAAGCCTAAAGGGAGACGTCCCTATTGGCGTCTTGAACGCAGTTCTATAGGCCCACAGTGCATCGTCTAATCGATCACTGCAATCTTTCCTTGTAGGTCCTACAGTCTTCTCCAATATCTGCTTGATTTCTCTGTTGGAAGTTTCGGCCATGCCACTTGTCTGAGGGTGATATGGCGTTGACACTTTGTGGGTGACTCCATATTTCTTGAGCAAAGCCTCAATAGTTCGATTGCAGAAGTGAGATCCACCATCGCTTATCAGAACTCTTGGCACTCCATACCTAGAATAAATGTTAGTTCTGAAAAACTCTGCAACAACTTTAGAATCATTAGTCCTGGTGGCTTTTGCTTCCACCCACTTTGAAACATAATCAACAGCCAATAATATATAAATAAAGCCTTTAGATGAAGGAAAAGGTCTCATGAAATCAATACCCCAAACATCAAAAATTTCAACAACAATAATAGGAGTTAAGGGCATTTGATCTCGCTTACCTAAATTACCTGTTCTTTGGCAACGATCACATGAAGCACATGTTGCATAAGCGTCTTTGAACAACGTTGGCCAATAGAATCCGGCTTCCAACACCTTTCGAGCTGTCTTGTTCGATCCAAAATGGCCTCCACACGCCTGTTTGTGACAAAAATCCAAGATGGATATATGCTTGATGAGCGTTTTTCACCTCACACATGTAAACACGTGATCAAATCAAACCTCACAACTTTATAACCCTGCAAAATGTCGTCGTTAGTACGAATAAGTAGGGATCGTTCAGTCCGGGGATATTGAAGGGTAATCGAAAACAGAAAATGTTAACGCAATCAAATAAACATATGGGGGATGTAAATGTTTAACATCTAAAGAAACTAAAACTTAACCTAAAACTAATTATTTACAGTTGATCAACCACTCTACACATAACACATAACTCTTTAAACATGTAACAACTCAAATAAAGGAATAGGGCAGCAGGTTTACAAACCGAATTCAAGATCCAATTTAGTTCCAATTTAATTAGAGCCTTCGCGGTTATTCTAATTATTCAAGACTTCACAATTATTCAGAATTAACTTCGCGTATAATCCTAAACATGGTACTAATCGGTTTAAAGACACTTCGCGTAGAAATTAAACACAAAAAGCACTTAAGCACAATAAGTCGAATTGGAAACATGTTAGCAAGTATGGCGTCACCTCATCTCACATCGACATGTAAATTTACAGAATTATTCTAGCTCTTATAAAGAACACAAATTGAACCAACTTCGCGTATGATTCAACTTATATTCAATAAGCATATGAAATCTATACACAAGGAACAGCCATGGCCAAGGCTGCCCTTGTGCATATGATTTGTTGTGTGCACAAACTCTGCAAATAAACCAAACAAGATCAAAAATTCAATTAATTACTACTGCCCTTAAGTCTTAAATTCGAATTTTCACATGCATATATAAAGATTTACACCAAATAACAATCAAACACATAAGGAAATCCAAAGAATTCATCAAATCACATAAGAACATTGATAGTTTGTTACAAAATTCAGAAATAACATTGAATATAAATACTGAATTTGAAACAAATACATAGACAACCATGGATCTTGGACTGACTTTAGGTGTAGAGATTGATGCTTGGTGTGAGCAGCGGCTGAATTGGTGGAGGAGAGGCGGCTGTGTTGGAGAGGAGAGGAGGGCGGCGGCTGCTATGTGGAAGATGAGGGGCGGAGCTGCTGCACTTTGTGGAGGAGATGAAGGCGGAGCTGCTGCTTGTGGAGGATGAAGGAGGGGGCGGCTGTATGGGAAGAGAGGAGGACGAGATGTGGGGAGAGGAAGAGATATGGCTGCTCTAGTGTTTGTATATAGGATGGTCGACCCCTTTTTGGTTCTCTTCTCCTCCTTTTATAGTGTTATGTCGCCCCCTTGAAGTTCTCTCATCCCTTGATTTAATCTTGATCCAACGGTCAAGGAAATTACCCAACAAATTAATAAAAACTTGTTAGGAAATTTCCAGAATTTCCTTATGCACAAAGGTGATGAATTCGCCTGCATTTGTAGGCTAGGTTCATTGCTTGTTTTCCACACAAATCAGCCCCTTTAGTCCCTTTCCTTGTTTTGCCGAAAATTAACTCCATTCTTCCAATTTTGGTGCACCATTTAATGTTCTGAAAAGGAAAGGAATAAAATCAGAATAATTTGGCTTTTAGACAAAAGGAATTTAAGGAATTAATTTCATAAATTTCAGATTTGAATTGCAAATTATCTCCCTTAATTTAGACAATGAAAACTTGTCTTAAAAAGCCCTTCTAAATTCAGCAAGAAACCCCATCAATTCCTTGATTTATGGCGACACAACTTAGTCCTAATCCATGTAGGATTTGACTTCCTTGCTTCATGTGGAATCCCTATCACAAAAGGAAAGAAAGTTTTCAAAATAAATTAGGAAAGTCAGAATAGGAAAGATTCAAAGATAGTTAGTTTCCCAAATCAAATAAGGAAAGTTTCTCTAATCAAATTAGGAAAGTTTTCCAAAATGAAATAGGTAACTTTTCCCTTTTCAAAATAGGAAAGTTTCCTAAACTACTTATCCTCGACTTTTACGACTCATTGAGTTTCCTAGTTAAATAAGGATTTTGCTAAAACTCCACATTTTTTTCTATTTAAGCACATTTTCACTTGTTCTCCACCAAACAATCATGGTTCACTCCAACGACTCAAATCTGCAAAATTAAGAGTTAAACAAATAGGGATAGAAACACATTAAAAACGTAGCATTTTATGCTCTTATCAATGCTCTTCTTCTGGAACACAACGTCGAATGACTTGGTCCCCACATTGCCTCCACAAGTATGACGCATCCCATATATAATTGCGAGCATCCTTCTTGATCTTGACCTTGGTATGGTGCGGCATTGATGTTGGAAATGACCTTGACACCATGTAGTTAACCAAATCGGCATACCAAGGTTCTTTGGCCTCCAACTGAAACAATTGTTCGTCTGGGAACGTTTCTGACATAGGGATTTCGTCCTCTGCATGTATGATTCGGCTAAGATGGTCTGCTACAACGTTTTCGCTTCCTTTCTTGTCCTTGATTTCGATATCAAACTCTTGAAGTAACAAAATCCATCTGATGAGCCTTGGCTTTGCCTCCTTCTTTGTCATTAAGTACCTTAATGCTGCATGATCAGAAAACACAACAACTTTAGAATTCAACAGATAAGATCGAAATTTTTCTAAAGCAAAGATTACTGCAAGGAATTCTTTTTCTGTTGTTGAGTAGTTCAGCTGAGCATCGTTCAATGTCCGAGAAGCGTAGTATATAGCACACAGCTTCTTCTCCCTTCTTTGACCTAGCACGACACCGATGGCATAGTCAGAAGCATCGCACATCAACTCAAATGGCAAATCCCAATCTGGTGGCGTCATGATAGGTGCAGTTGTCAACAATTCCTTCAATCGCACGAACGCATCCTCGTATTCCCTAGACCATGAAAACGGCACATCTTTCTGCAACAAGGAAGTAAGTGGTTTTGCCACCAAAGAAAAGTCCTTGATGAACCGCCTGTAAAAACCTGCATGGCCAAGAAACGAACGAACCTCTCTCACCGTTGAAGGTGAGGGTAAGTGATGCATAATATCTATCTTGGCTTTATCAACTTCTAATCCTTTAGCAGAAACAATATGACCTAAAACTATACCTTGATTTACCATGAAATGACATTTTTCCCAATTTAATACAAGGTTAGTTTCAACACACCGGTTTAAAATCTTTTCTAGATTCTCTAAGCATGCATCGAAATCTTTACCATATACACTAAAATCATCCATAAAAACTTCAATGATATTTTCAATATAATCTGAGAAAATAGAATACATACAACGTTGAAACGTACCTGGGGCGTTGCACAATCTAAAAGGCATTCGTCGATAAGCAAACGTACCAAAGGGACATGTAAACGTTGTCTTCTCTTGATCATCCGGGTGTATCATGATCTGGTTGTAGCCACTATATCCATCCAAGAAGCAGTAGAACTCGTGACCTGCTAACCTTTCCAACATCTGGTCCATGAACGGCAAAGGCATGTGATCCTTCCTGGTTGTGGCGTTTAGCCTTCTGTAATCAATACACATGCGATAACCTGTCACCAACCGTTGTGGCACTAGCTCATTCTTCTCATTCTCTACAACAGTCACGCCACTCTTCTTGGGTACAACCTGAACGGGTGAAATCCACTGACTATCCGAAATAGGATAGATTACTCCACAATCTAACAACTTAATCACCTCGTCCTTTAAATCTTTCATCATTGGAGGATGCAAACGTCTCTGAGCCTCTCTGGTAGGCTTGGCGCCATCCTCAAGTAAGATTCTGTGAACACATTTTGTTAGGCTTATTCCCTTGATGTCTGCCAAAGTCCAGCCAATGGCAGCTGTGTTCTTCTTTAAAACTGCAACTAGCTTGTCCTCTTGTTGCTTTGTCAACGTTGATGACACAATAACTGGTAGAGTGTCATCTTCTCCAAGAAATACATACTTCAAGTGTTTTGGAAGAGCTTTTAGCTCTAACTCAGGGGCCTGTTCCACAGATGGTAACAACTTATTAGTGGAAATTGGAATTGACAAGGGAGTATACCTTTTGTAGATTGGCCGTGAATCAAGCTCCCTCACAACTTCAAGTATGGACGGCTCCAAATCATTCAAAGCCTCCTTATCTCGCTCTCCAAACTTGTCAAAACCGACCCCTTGCTCAATGGTTAATTGCTATGCTTGGTGTGTGGACATTGCACAATGTGCAATGCCAAATTTATGTTCGGATCCGTACTTGGCATCACCAAGAATGTCGACATTTTTGCTGCCCCCAACAAGTTCATCCTCAATTTCAACTCTTGGAAACTTCATGGAGTTGAAAATGTTGAACCTGATCATCTCGCCATCAAATTCCATTGTTAGGTTGCCTCCAGCAACGTCGATGTTTGTTCTTGCAGTGCGCATGAAGGGTCGTCCCAACAACAGTTGTGTTGAGTTAGAAAGTGACTCCTCCATTTACAAAACGTAGAAATCTGCAGGAAAAATTAGTTGATTCACCTGCACAAGAACATATTCAACATACCCCATAGGGTATTTGTTAGAATGATCCGCCAATTGGATCACAACGTTATCAGTCTTCAAAGGTCCTAGATCTAAAGATGTATAAACATTGTAGGACATGACATTAATCGAAGCTCCTAGATCTAGCATGACATTATCAAAACGTGTTGAACCAATAACACAAGGGATAGAAAAACTCCCTGGATCCTTCATCTTGGGCGGCATTTTCCTTTGGAGAACGGCAGAAACCGTCTCACTCATCTTGACAACTTGTGTCTCCCTTGTGTGCCTTCTTGTTGTGCAAAGCTCCTTCAAGAACTTAGCATACTTTGGGATTTGTCGAATGCACTCCAACAAGGGAAGGTTCACATTCACCTTCCTAAAAACCTCCAACACTTCTTCGTCGAATTTATCCTTTTTGTTCTTTGTGAACCTAGAAGGAAAAGGCAAACAAGAAGATTGATTAGTCGAAACTAATTCACTTGTGTTAGAATTTTTACCTTTGTGTGCCTCAGAATTCGGCACATTCTCCTTCTGTAATGCGGCTGGATCTTTCTCAAGATCCTTTTTCTTCATTGTTTCCAAGTCTCCCTTGCTTGGCTCAGCTTCTTTTCTTCTTCCATACTTCGCATGACCTTGGTTTGTGCCTTCATCTTGCTCGGCATTGCTTGTTTTGGCAGCATACTCAGCTGCATCATGCGCGGCAGCCTCTCTCTCGGCAACATTCTTCTTGGCATCCAGCTGCTGCTCGGCATAGCTTGTCTCGGCATCTAGCTACTCAGCATTATAACCGTGCCTATGTTGTGTCCTAGGTGGTGGCAGCAATGTTCTCCCACTTCTTGTGACAACTGCTTGTGCTTGCTCGTTCTTAGGATTCTTGATAACACCTCCTGGCAATCTACCTTGTTCGTTGAATTTCCCCATGAAATCCACAACTTGTCCCATTTGATTCTTCAGCTCCACAATGTCTTTAGACATCAAGGCAATGTCCCTAGTGTTGGTTTGAGTTGTGGCCAACAAAGATTGTGTCGAAGTGGCTATGTTCTTGAAAATTTCATCATAGTTGCTTCCTCCACTTACTTGGCCTCCTTGTTAGTTGTAAGGTTGGAATGGCCTAGGCATGAATTGTCCTTGTGGCCATGCTACATAGGGTTGTTGTCCTTGAGGTGCACTTGGTTGAGGATTGAGCACGTTATTGTTGTTATTCCAACGAAAGTTTGGATCGTTGGCTCTTGGATTGAAGTTCTGAAAACTTGTCTGACCTCTTGAACCTTGGACATTGCCGAATCCTCCTTGGTAACCCACGGCATTCACATCTTCAATGTATGAGTTAACCTGATTGCATTGCTCCGATGTATGTCCTTCTAAACTGCACACACCACAAACTTGCATTCCTCTATTCTTGGACAAATTCGACACCATGAGTGTCAATTTGCTCAAATCTTCCTTAAGCTCAATTATGGCACTGGATTCTCCATGGGTGCTTGCCTCATTCACACGCCTTGTGGAAATCGAACCAAATTGTTGATTGTTGGTGGCACGCATTTCCAACAAGTTGCTTGCTTCCTCTCTGCTCTTCTCCATCAATGATCCTCCAGCTGCTGAATCAAGGAATTGTCTCTCCATTGGGAGTAGTCCCTCATAGAAGTATTGAAGCAAGAGTCCCTCACGTATCCCATGATTTGGACACGAAGCAACCAATGACTTATACCTTTCATAATACACATCAAAGGCTTCATCCACATCCTGCTTGATGGAAGTTATCTCCTTTCTGATTTGCGTCACCCTTGACGATGGAAAGTACTTGAGGAGAAACTCATTGATCATTGTCGCCCATGATGTAATTCTACCAGCTGGCACTGCAAAGAACCATCCCCTAGCTCTGTCTTCAAGTGAAAATGGAAATGCTTTCATTTTGACCAGTTGCAAATCAGCTCCTCTAGGGCACATGGTGTTACAACAAAATTCAAACTGTTGCAAGTGTCGGTTAGGATCTTCTCCACTAAGTCCATGGAACTTGGGCAGTTGGTGGAAGAATCCACCTCTCATCTCAAAATCTGCTGTTTTCCCATCCACAGGATCCGGATAGGTAATGTTAATTGGTCTGATGACCCCAATAGCTCCATTAACTTGCCCGTTCTCTTCTCTTAATGATAGCATCCTAACGTTTGGCACTTGAGGAATGTTACAAAAGTCGGCAAATCCTCTTGGCGAAGTCTCACACGGTGATGTGATGATGGATGGCGATGTAGGTGTTAACTCAGGTGAATGTGGTTCTGACTCTGTGTGAATGACTAAGGCTGAAGATGTTGGTTCTACACGCCTCAATCTGTTTTGGTTATCTCTTCTCCACTCTTCAGATCCGGACATTCATGGATTCCTACAAAAACCAATTGGCACGTTTGACCAAAGATCAAGTTAGCATCGTCATAAATAAAAACGAAAAACAAAACGAAACTAACTAAGACATATGAATAGGTTCGGCAACTAAGATGAAATTGACATAACTTTACTAACAACACACACACAAACATGACATATTAGAAACACACATAACATATAAACTAACCATGGCATCACACAAAATTGTAACGAACATGAAAATTGGACAAAAACACATACACACATGGCAAACAAATTTCGAGCTCGGCACTCCTAGGTACATATAGACAAAAAAATCATGACAAAAACATAATGTGATGACGTCTCACCCTAAAATGTTTCTACTTGATTTTATTAAACTTTAATTTTCAAGGTACGTGGAGCAGGCAAGACCACTGTGCAATGGACTGATACAGCCCAAGGTAGTGTTATGCTTCGTCCGATATACCTCAAACATTAAAGTCAAATTAGTTTGAAGTTCATGGCGTCATACATGTCTAAGTAAATTCTAGCGTTTAAAGTGTGGTGATGCTTCGGCCCAAGCATTTGGCTAGTTCGAGCGGGTTCCGTGGTTTCAGAAGGCAAGTGTCAATGTCACGGGGGGCGAACCCCCTACAAGAACCAGGTAGGACTCTTTTGTGATCAAGGAGGCGGACCCCTATCGACCCCTTCACCGAGAAGAGTGGTCAGTCATGATCTTGAGATCCAATTGAACAAACCTGAATTCCATATCTATGACAGAACGGCCCCTTACTCAGCTAGGAACAAACTCGGGTCACTAGACCACTCGACAAGTGTTAATCAAAGCCGCCCTCAACCTCATGAAATCCGCAAATAACATGAAGGGTTTAGGCTGAGATTAACAAATGCGGCTTCTCCCTACATGTTACACTTTAAAAACCACAATAAACTTCAAACACATATGAAACAATAAACCTCCTAAACATTTACTAAGTTACAATAGTTATAACAAAACACATATGGCACAAAATATACAATTTTCACACAAAGGAATTCGGCACATATAAATATACAATGTACAAATCGACAATACACACAAATACATTCGAAACATATGTGTTTTGGCACACACACATGCTTCGGCACCTACAAAAGAAAACAAGGTTAATTCACAAACATATACATATACAACACAAAAATCATTTTTAGCGTCCCCGGCAACGGCGCCAAAAACTGACGAGGCCGTGTGTTAACAACCTGCAATTTAAACCCTATCATTGTAGTAACTGTAAGTAGGGATCGTTCAAGCCGGGGACACTAGGGAAGGATTATATCTGCATTAAAACAAGTTAGTAACATTCACAAATATAATATAAACATACAAGTACAATTCTGTCACAACTATACAAGTATAAAACACATACACACATACAATCCATAAAACATAGACATGACATCGAAATTTATGAACAAAAAGAATTAAATTATTTACAAACTATTCACATATTTACCGAATTATAATGGAGATTTTATGGTGATTTCTAAAGTCCTAAATCCAAATCTAAATCTAATATTTACATTGGTCGATCAATTTTGTTAAACACAAAACATAACTAACACCAAATAGAAAACACATAAGTTTTAAACAAGAACAAGATGCAATGAAATATGTTTTCTTGAATTCTAATTAATTCCAACTATTTAGACTTCTCATGTAAACTTAGTGCCTACAATCGCCTGACACTAAGTTTGTATATGTGTCATCCTGTTTAATGCCTACAATCGCCTGACATTAAGACAAAATACACTGATCGAACGAGAGTCATTGGAAACATGGTCCTAGGTATGGCGTCACTCATCCTTTTCATCATGCAAATCACTTAACCCTAAAAACCCTTGGTAGTGACTAAGAATCAAGACCTACAATCGCCTGATCTTAACTCTTAGAACACTACGGCATATGAAACTCCCCCCTTAGGAACATCCGTGCACAGACTACCCTTAGGTTCGATTACATGTTCAGGTATGTGATTAATCAATTGGAAAACAACAATAACATAATCATACACAACCTATTCTAAATCCAAAACCTAGCATGCATTCTAAATGTTATGCTAACAAATAAGTTTATTAGTAGATCACAAAGAAAGACAAATAACCATGTTCATAACACAAAACCATAAACCAAAATACCAATACATATCAATCTTTGAATAAAATACAGTAGAATTACACAAAAACTTTGAGGAATCCATACCAAATCCTACCTAAAGGGTCGGATAGGGCAAGGGTGGTTGGCGGCTGCAAAGGGTGATCGGCGGCAAGCTTTGTGCTTTGGCTGTCTTGAGGGGTTTTTGGTAGAGTTGGCTAGCTAAGGTTTTCACAAAATTGAGGACCCTTTTTCAGTTGTATTACATGTGTATTTATAGAGACAAAACCCTAAAGAAACCTAGGAATTCGGCAGCCACTCCTTGTGTCCCAAACCGGGTAGGTTTTGTTTTCTTTCCTTGTTGGATTTGGTCTCTCTCTCTCTTTAATTTGCTGACTTGGAAAATGGTTTATAAACTTCTTTTTCTGAATTCTTGGACTCTTCTTCATGTGTGTGGATCGGCATAGGGCTCTCTTTCATGCTCAAGGACTCCTAGGACAGCCGAAAGGCTTCCATAGTCTCGGTAGAACAAGTTATCCTGTTTTGACCGGGATAACTTTCCTAGATGTTGTTTTCGGCTTCTCCTTGGTGATTTCTTCGATTCTTGTTCTAAACAACTTCCCATATCATCATTAAGCTCTTCATCAATCATTTGGCATGCTTGGGAAGGATTTTGGTGAAGAAACACACTCACGAACTCGGTAGACAACTTCAGCAAAATCTGTCCTGTTTCCAGCAGACTGAACTCCGGCCATTGTTTCTGACATAACTCCTTCTTCGGAACTTGGATTGCTGTGATTCCAAAAGAATTAGAAACTAGACATCCACAGCTTTCCATCCTTATATGGCACGTTCCCTGGTTCCTCCTGGATCGTCCTAGGGAAATCTTTGACGTTGAGTTATGGTTTCTGGAAATCCTCTGTTTTAGTTCCGAATTCATGCTTTTGGCCTCTTGTCTTTCCATGCTTCTTTTGCTACCTTCCATAAGTCCGATCCTCACGATTCTTGTTTCGTTATGTCCATATACATGTCACCTACACATTCAAAAGATATAATCAAGTGGTGACAATGTATTGGTTTACAGAAACTTATGAAAAACATCACGAACACTTCCAATTTCAGCTTTTAACGATATTGCACATACTTTATCTATTTTACACATGTTTTAGCCAATGTTCTACAAATAATCCCTTATGCTAAATAACTGCTAATACTAACCTAATAATGGATAAACAAAGCATAAATGAGGGTAAAAACATATTAAGAACATAGCATAAAATGCTCCTATCAGCAGGGAGCTAAGTAAACCAAGAAAAATCGAAAACACAGAAAACAAAGGATTTTTGAATTAGGGCTCTGATCAAAGGATCAAGGCCATGGAAAGAAAGAAGAAGAAGAAGAAGAAGAAGAAGAAGAAGAAGGGAGAAAGAATATACCGGTCACGCGCCCTAGCGCCGCCTGGATCGCCAGAATCCGGCCAACACAGGCGAGCCTACAACTTGCCCGATCTCTTGCTATGGTGACTGCACAGTGGTTTTGGTGGTTGGGGTAGGAAGAAGAAGAGAATGGAGGTGGTCCGCCGCCGTGGGGCAGCCGAAGGCGGCGGAGCACCGCTGTAGAGCTCGTCGGAGCTGAGTGCTCGAGTTGACAGAGTTGGTGCAGTTTTGACTCGGTCAAAACTGACCCTCTATATATAGAGGAAATGACGGCCAGGATTAGATCTGGAAAGATCCAACGGTCCAGATTTAAAATTAAAGGTTACCATGGGCGGTAAATAGATCTAACGGTCCAGATTTACTATTTACTTTTACCGCGTAGGAATTGTACAATATCTCCAATAACTTCCGCATACGAACTCCGATTAAGTTATAGGACATACCCACAGGTTCGTATTAACGTCCTCTACATCTTTCCCGAATGAGGTTTCCTCAAATTCTCGACTTATCGTAAAGTCATTTTTTTACAGTAAAGTAATTAACATTTATTACTTCCAAAAATTGAATAAATTCATAATAAATAGCTCGTAGCTCCGGAAAATATTCCAGACATACTGGAGGACTCGTATTAATATAATCTACCCCTCGGGACATTAATTCTATTTTCCCCCAGAACCAAGAATATCTCAATATTAAACTCAAATATTAATTCAGAAAAAATTAACAGCACGGTTACAACCCTCTGTAACCCGCCTAATCCCAGTAAAAAGGTAACTTCCGGGACGGGGTGTTACAATCTACCCCCTTATAAAAATTTCATCCTTGAAATTTCCACTACGAAACGTAAAACTAACCGTCAAGGAATGTTGTCAAGTTCCACTGGACCGAACTTCAAGCAAACTAGAGTCACCAGCTCTTGTACCAATTTCTTTAGAAACTAAAGTCTTCTTGTAGTTGTAATACGAGATACACAACTACGCACGCTTCGAAATACTTTGTCAAGCGCGATACCCTCGTTTCATCACTTTCGTCGTAAACTTACTCCATAAGGCTTGGTTCTTAACTCTTCTCGAGTTAATTCCTGAAATGGCCATTAAGACAAGCTGGTAGCTTTGCGAGACATAAACGTAGACTAACTCGTAGTCAATATATATGCTTCACTTTTACGACTGCCACACTTGACACTTAATGCTAATGTCTTCCTCGTGGAACGATGGAACTGCTACAGTCAACAACCATAGGGGAAAACTCACAAGTCTCTCGCACCTTTCGAGACAACAGAATCGTGCACTTTCTACACTAGGCCTTGAGACCATGGACGTATTATCTCCTACGTCCTTCTGACAAAAATTATCAATTTCTTGTTCCTCGTACCTTAACTATCGATCACGGGGCTCGAACGAAAGCACATACCACAATGCGACCTCGAAGCTGCTCACTCGAGCTGATGAATCCACTATGCGACTTCCCGCCAACATGGATGTCATCTTCACATACTCAATCACAGTGAATTTCCTCATCCTATTCCACTATCTCAAAAGAGTCTTCAGTAGGTCATTACACAACAATAAAAGCTAACAAGCTCACACACTAACTCCTGTGTGCTCATGTCCAACCTAAAGGACAAAATTTCGGCCCAAAATCCTGCATGCATCTCATGGTGCTTCTGTAATCAATTTCAATATTACACCAATCAGCTCAACATCTTTCATACCTCATGAGTGGGTTTCCCTCGAAGAGATATCCCGACCACTTTTACCAAAATTCAACCACCACTCATGCAAACGATCACGAGCAACCTGAACCGGCTCCAACTATTCCCATGGAAACCCGGAGTACCTCACTCCTAAATCGTATAAACCATCCATAACCAGCGTGGACATCTCAGCCTCCCAAGTTAGGGCTGGAACTTCTCCGACGTTGAAAGCTTTAGAGTGAGTGGATCAAAAATCAATGTCATTAATAATGGTTCAAAATCATAAATTTCAAATTTCATTTTCAGAAAACAATGCAGGTCTTACGCCCCAAACAAATAATTTCCCGGCCCACGGCCAAACATATATCCAATCCCGGCATGCTGCCAATATAAAACAAATTGTGGCATATAGCCAAATATAAATCAACTCATGGCCTGCAGCCGTATAAAACAAATCATGGCCTGCAGCCGTATAAAACAAATCCTAGCCTGTAGCCGTATAAAATCAAATCATGGCCTGCAACCATATAAATCAAATCATGGCCTACAGCTGTATAAGTCAAATCATGGCCTGCAGCCGTATAAAACAAATCTTGGCCTGCAACCATATAAAATCAAATCGAGAAAAATATTTCACAAATGATTGATCACACATAACAAGGTCAGAGCTAAGAGCTCTAGCGTACCTCTCAGTGAGGACGTAAAGCCGCGCTAACACTACCATCTCCTCCAATGGAAGAGGAGCGCAACGAGTGGCGCGCTTGCACACCACCGAACAAGGAACATTGCCTGCTTGCTAATAACAATCAATACATCTGACGACCCTTCATGACAGTGAGCCCCACAGGCTAAGGTCGGAGCTAAGAGCTCTAGCGTCTCATCCACTGTCAAGTGAGAACGCAAATCTCGCATAACATCCACTCTCTGTAAGAACACATATCCCGCGCTTCCACTCGGTCGAACGAGGAGCGCCGGGTAGGCGCGCTTCTACTCCGCCGAACGAGGAGCAACGCCCGCTAGCTTTAATCATCCAACGACCCTCTACGGTGAAATTAAAACAAATTCCCGACATTTTTATAAATCTTGGCCGAAAGCCCATTTATAAAATCCAGGCCCGAAGCCTATTTAAAATCCAGGCAATTGCCAAAAATACTTTAAATCCTGGCAATACGCCAAACAATATAATCCTAGTAAAACATTGGGTTCGATTTCCATCTGTACGACGAGACTCTCCCGTCAAAAACTATTCAAAATCCAAGTGAAAACAAGTGAGCTGAAATCCATAAATCAAATGAAAATAAAAACCCTCCACTAGGGTGCTCGCAAAACCAAAGGGATCGAAAATGTACCGAAACCTGAAAAATCATTCTTTCTAGGAACATTTAAAAACCATTAAATTAATAAACCATGGCATATTTTTTCTTTAAAACAAATCAAGGTCCACTCATCATACTGGCCACGCATCTCCTGCTTCAGGTACGGTACTCTAACCATCATAAAATATTTCTCCTCTAGCTTTATGGACTCACCACGTGTCTGCTACGCCACTATGATACTTTACTTCATCTGTTTCTCTTGACCTCATCCAGCATCTCGATCACCGGATCATCCATGATCCTCCTCGAATAAAATTACGCAACACTAATGTGTTGACATAAGTGGTCATACCTACTCTTTTAGCCCATCAATCAAATATAGGACGCGAAACGACTATCGAATAGTCTAACAGTCTAATTTTCCTAGTTTGACCAGGAAAAGTCTATGATTGACTTTAGGGTTGACCGAGTCTTTTCTGGGTTAACCAAGAAATTGACCAAAACTTTTTAACTAATCCCAGGACGGGGTGTTACACCATGTCCTTCGTGTTGGTCTGAGTTGTGGCCAACAAAGATTGTGTCGAATTGGCAATGTTCTTGAAGATCACAACATAATTGTTCTGTCCACTTAGCTGTCCTCCTTATTGGTTATATAGTTGGTACGGCCTAGGCATGAAATTGCCTTGAGGTTGTGCCACAAATCCTCCTGGTTGCTGCCCTTGTGTGCTTGGTTGAGGATTCAGCACGTTGTTGTTGTTGTTCCAACGAAAGTTCGGATCGTTGGCTCTTGGATTGAAGTTCTAAAAATGTGTCTGACCTCCTTGACCTTGGAAGTTGCCGAGATGCTGTCTATATCCCACGACATTGATCTCCTCAAAACAATTTTCAACTTGATTGCACTACGCAAACGCATGTCCTTCTATACTACACACTCCACATACTTGCACTCATTTACTCTTAGCCATATTCATGGTGTCAACCTGTTCAAATCTTCTTTAAGCTCGGTTATGGCACTTGACTCTCCATAAGTGTTTGTCTCATTCACACGCCTTGTTGAAAACTAACCAAATTGCTGATTGTTTATGGCTCGCATCTCCAACCAGTTACTGGCTTCTTCTCTACTCTTCTCCATCAACGAACATCCAGCTGCAGAATCAAGCAATTACCTTTCCATAGGGCGTAAGCCCTTATAAAAAGACTGAAGCAAAAGTCCCTCACGTATCCCATGGTTAGGATACGAAGCAACCAATGCCTTGTACCTCTCATAGTAAACATCGAAAGCTTCATCCATGTCTTGCTTAATTGAAGTAATCTCCCTTCTGATCTGTGTCACTCTAGATGATGGAAAATACTTAAGGAGAAACTCGCTCATCATTGTCGCCTATGACGTGATTCGTCTAGCTGGCATTGCAAAGAACCATGTCCTAGCTCTGTCCTCAAGTGAAAACGGAAATGCCTTCACCTTGACTAGTTGCAAATCGGCACCCCTAGGACACATGGTGTCACAACAAAATTTAAACTGTTACAGATGACGGTTCGGATCTTCTCCACTAAATCCAAGAAACTTTGGCAATTGGTGGAAGAAACCCCCTCTCATTTCAAAGTCAGCCGATTTTCCTGCTGTTGCAGTCGGATAAGTAATGTTATTCGGCCTTACCTCTGTTCCATTGATTTGTCCGTTCTCATCCATCAATGAAGTCATTCTACAGTTTCAGAAGTAGGATTCTCATGAATTACTGGTGACGATTCACAAGATGATGATCAGAACACTGGTGAATGTGGTGGTGATGAATTTGGTGAAGTCTGATGTGATGTCGATGGAATGTCATTGTCGTATTCTTCTCTGACATGCCTAAGTCTGTTGTTGATGTCTCTTATCCACGTGTCAGAATTGTTCATTCATATGCTCCTGCAAAATCAAACTGGCACAATTGACCAAAGGTCAAGTTAGCATCGTCATAAAATAAGTAAAAACAAAAATTAAAAAATGAAACTAAGCTTGGCAATAACAAAAACACATGGCATAAAATAATAAGCGCATAGTGGCGGGAAGTCGCATAGTGGATTCATCAGCTCGAGTGAGCAGCTTCGAGGTCGCATTGTGGTATGCGCTTTCGTTCGAGCCCCGTGATCGATAGTTAAGGTACGAGGAAGGAGAAATTGATAATTTTTGTCAGAAGGACATAGGAGATAATACGTCCATGGTCTCAAGGCCTAGTTTAGAAAGTGCACGATTCTGTTGTCTCGAAAGGTGCGAGAGACTTGTGGGTTTTCCCCTATGGTTGTGGACTATAGCAGTTCCATCGTTCCATGAGGAAGACATTAGCATTAAGTGTCAAGTGTGGCAGTTGTAAAAGTGACAGGAATAACAGAAACCAAGCCTCGATCTGTGTAAGGACCCAACGTAGTTGTCGTGATGTTTATTTAGGAAATACTCTTGTGTAGCTTGTAATCTCTTAAACTAATTTTTCTTGCAGGGATCACAATGTTTATTCTGTTGATGCCTTGTAGTCACCTGAACTAAGTTGTGCGTAGGGATTACAGTGGTTTCTATCGTTGTTTTAGGAGATTATCTTGATTTTAATCGATACGCAAGGTTTCTGTTGAGCGGTTGTTGGTGCTCGTGTTGGATTTGTTTTTGAGTTATATCTCAGTCATGTGTGGCTAGGATTCGTTCCTTGTTGTGGTCTAGATTTTCCTTAGTAGCTAAGAGGTTTTTTTTCGTATTATGAATTTAAACATTGCTGGTGAAGAGGTCTATTTTTGTGGTGGGTTAGACATGCCTTAGTGGTGAAGATGTCTAGACCTGTTGAGGTATCTGAAATTTGTGGATAGTGTTATCATTGTATATCATAAGAGACACTATGTGAAGTGTCGGGGACTCATGAGTACATAATATTGTCTTCTAGTGGGCGACTTTTACAAACCCACCAACTGGATTGCGTTCCAGGTGCTATCAGTAATATTAGGTAGAGCTTGGGAGTTGGCAGAGGTGTCGGGCCTTGGTATAAAGATTCTTATGAGGAAAAGTTGCCCAATCGATTGTGAGAACATGTCCATGTCTTTTGGGGCAACATCTGATAATCATGTTTTGAGGGGGTTTCGTACGACAAATGGTCATGGGAACGTAGATTTCTCGTAGAGATTCAAGACGAGGGCAATCGTTGGAGGAATGAGATATGCTTTCGGGAAGGAGGTTGTAACTCGTGGCTTATGAGTGCGTGTAAATTTTAGGGACAAAATTTATTTAAGGAGGGTGGATTGTAATAACCTGGAAATTCAAAAGTTAATTTCTAATATTGTTTGGAAATTAATTAGTAGAATTGGTGCGTATTTGTACCTTCGAGAAGAATGCTAAGTGTTCGGAGTCAAGGGACGCTCAGAAACGTTTTACTTAAAGGGTCAAATGTTGACTTTTTGCTAGGTCGAGTTTCCCGCAAAATTTCCTTCGCGAAAGTTGTAGTGTAAGTCGGATAAACTATGAAGAAGTGATAGTCAACCGAAGTCAGGTTCCTATTTTAAGATTATAAATAGGAGAACAGTGTGTTTCCATTTTTGGAAACCGGTCACTTTTCCTTCCTTCTCATCTTTTTTCTCGCCCGAGCTCTCCTTCAGTATCAAAGTTTTCCAGCAGACCCGACCCGAACTCGGTTGACCCGACCTGAACCTCTCGGCCTACTCCGACAACCTCAAGCGGCAAAACCGGTCGGGTTCGCTTCGTCTCAGCGGCGCCGTCTTCCCTGTAGTGGCGAAGGAGTTCGAGTCATCCTAGGTGGTGAAATTCGAAGCAACACAGTAACGAACTCTGGTCAGACGCCGACCCGACCTGTTCTCCGGCATGCCACGGTGGATGGACCAAAAACCAACCTAGAAATGATACTCTAGGTGTTGTGGTTCGATCCCTGGTGGTCTTGAAGTTCAACTTGAGGTGTAGAGTTGCTGGATGGGAGGAGAAACTTTGCGGCGGTTCCTAGCAGAGTTGATCAAAACTCTAGGTATTAAAGTTGTTCTCTTTGCTTTGATCTTCAACTTTCATGTTTGGAGTTTGTTAAAATTCTGTGTTTTTAGTGGAGGCGGGTGATGCCCACGCGCTGCCGTCTGTGGTTACGTGTGTAGGCGTGTCTGCAGTTCTGGGAGTTCTGGTTACTTCTATTGGTTACCTAGGGTTGTTATGGATGCATGTAGGTGGTTTTGGGGTGAAGTTTGCAGGTTTGAGGGTGGTGGCACGTGGTGTCACATCCCGATCCTAGGATTATATTACGGTTGGTTATTTTGGTCTTTTACCATTTAAAGTGACCGTTTAACCGTACAATGATCGTGAAGTTGACTTTTTGTTAAGTCAAGAATTTGGGAAAACTTCCTTCTTGAAAGTTGTAGAGGGCGTCGTTACGAGTTCGTGGACACGTAGCACGCTCGAATCGGAGTTCGTATGGGAAAGTTATAAACAAAAGTATAAAGTACTATGCGGTAAAATTGCTATATATAGGAGTTACCGGGGTAAAAAATCAGATTTTTCACCTGGCCCATTTTCTCTCCTCTCCCGACAGAAACGCTGCCGGATGTTCCCGCCGCCACCGCGCCGCCGTCCGGCCACCCCAGGCCTCCGCACCGGTCTCAAAATGACCGCCTCTAAGTTTACTTTCATTCTAGGTAAGCCATCTGATCTATCTCACATTGGTTTGAAAGAATTTCTTTGTTGAAGGCCGAGTGTACAGTAGAGGTTCTTGATCTGATTTCTCCCTCCCTAGATCGCCATTTGTTGAGTTCTTTATATGTTTAGAATGAGTTTTAGGAGTACTACAATCCCCTAGAATTTGGTAGCTTGATTCGAAGTGTGTAGGGAGAATTGAAGGATTGAAGTTTCAAATTGGATTTATTTCGGGTTTACTGTTCATCGAGTTTTTGACCTAGTTAGAGGCCGAATTGGCCTTCGAGTTGAACTAGAAAGTTGTCCCAAATGATGAGATGAAGCTACTGGCAAAATTTGGTGGCGATCGGAGGTCGCCGGAATTTTGGCCGGAATTTCTGCCGGCGGCGGTGCCGCCACGTTTTGGGCAGTTTTTCATGCCCATTAATTAGTACATATTGTGAGGAGTGTATGGTTAAAGTTTGATAATTTTTGGAGGAGTTTTGGTTAGGTTTTGGAATTTTTCTAGTTTAGTATTATTGGCGGATAATTAAATATTATTCCGACCATCGATTATTACAGGATAAGGTTTAAGAATTATTCTAAAGACTCCTAAGGTATTGATGAAGTGGTTAAATGGGTGTCCATAGTAATTCCATAAATTACTATGTATGAACCTAATGTCAAGTGAATTATTAGAGAAAGTCGGTGTTACGGTTGGGTAATCGGAAACGAATCTATTTGTTGAAAAGCTGTTAAAAAGAAAGGAACTTGGTCAACACGTGGTCAAATAGGATTTCCTGGTCAAACTAGGAAAAGACCAAGTCAGCTATGTAAAGACTAATTTATTGGTTTATTTGTACAGTCTCTGGTCGAACGTGAGACGGGCTCGACTATGCGGTTAGTTCGAGGGTTTCGCTCGAGGAGCTTTCCGAGCAGGAAGAAGGTCGCAATGAGTACTGTGAGTGGACCTTTGTTTTAAATTAAATTGCATGCCATAGACTTTAATTGATTTCTCCTGCATATATGATTTCCTCCATTTATGTTTTACGGTGGTTTTTGGGAAAATGGGATTTAAGGATTTTAAAGGCAAACAAGCCGGGAAAGAGGTTCATACCTTTCCCGTGATTTTAAAGGATTTTCCCGGGATATGATTTAATTGTTATCACAGTTTTGGGATTATGGAGAGGGATGATTTTAAAAGGAGAAACTTGGCTCACGGATTTAAAGGGGTTTTTAAAGTAAAGGCAGAGAACCGGTTTTGGGTTCCTGGGAAGGTTTTAAATCCAATGCTTTTGGGGTAAAGTCAGGGAGAATTGACTTGGTTTTCAGATTATTTTTCCCACAAGGATTTAAAGGAACTTAAAAGGATTTTTAAAAGGGAAAAGGATATAAGGATTGAATGCTAGCATGGACCCTCTCCGGTGGTAGCTGGTCATTAGACCCTCCTGGATAGAGCAGGTCGGGGACCCTCTTCAGTGGTAGCTGGTCACTAGACCTTCCCGAATAGAGCAGGTCGGGGACCCTCTCTGGTGGTAGCTGGTCATTAGACCCTCCCAGATAGAGCAGGTCGGGGACCCTCTCCGGTGGTAGCTGGTCATTAGACCCTCCTGGATAGAGCAGGTCGGGGACCCTCTTCGGTGGTAGCTAGTCATTAGACCCTCCCGAATAGAGCAGGTCGGTTTTCTCGTGGATGAGGTTAATACCCCACATAATTATTTATATTTGAGCCAAGGGATTTAATTGAACGATTTGTTTATTCTTCGTCTATGAGGTGCGTGCGTAAGGTTTTCTTCGAAAACTCTAAGGGAGAGCATTAAAGGAAAATGAGAGTTTTTATATTTGATTTTTCGTCCACTCACTCTAACGGTTTTCAATGTTTCTCCCTTGGGCCCTTCGTTTTCAAATACCCAGTGGTGCAGGGTACTAGAGCGGAGGTCGCGCGCGTACAAGAGTCGAGGCATAGTCGATCAATCCGTTGCCGCTTGAAATTCTTTAGGGTAATCATCTTTGTAGACTGCTCTGACTAACCCAGTTTAGCTAGTTAAGTAGGTTAGGGAGCAGGATGCCTTCATGAGTTTGGGATTGTTGTTAGATACTCATGGAAGTGCTGAGTTGGTATGTAGGAAGGGTTGGCCATTTCAAGGGGGTTTCGGTAAGAAGTTCCCTTGAGATGGTCCCCGCAGGATTTACTTCGAGTTAAAGGGATTTAACTCGGGGTGGGTCCTGACACGTGGGGCCCATGAGCAGCCGCTTCTGGCAGCGCGTCTGACATCCTCAAGGGCAGTGAGTTGTCCTAGGTTCATGTACTTGTCGATACGGGCTCGTGGATATATAATTTGCCAGTTTGCGGTTATCGTTTTATGTGCATATTGTTTTGTCAAAGTTTATATACCTTCGGTTTCTACCGAGTGTAAACTGTTGGGTGTTTCGGTGTGGTTGAAGAGTGATGGAGTTTGTTTAAATGATGGTTGATTGATTTGGAGGATTGAAGTGTGACGTTTGGTTGGAAATCGAGTCATTATTGCTTTGGTACGACACTAAGGTTGATTATATATATTGTTAGGTGTTTTATTGATCGACCAAGTGTTGAGGACTTACCTTTGTGGCGGTAGAAGATGCAGCGAGATTTCGAGGTGAGTAAATCTCACTGGGGTTCATATTGTTTTTACATATGATTATTTGGGCGTAATTATATTGTTTTGTTGTGAATAGAATATTATGTGAAAATATTCGTGGGAATATGCATATTTACATATATATTTGAGTTATATATATATGTAAATATGCATATTATAATCATACGCATATATATATATATATATATATATGCGTATGATTATAATATGCATATTTACATATATATTTGAGTTATATATATATATATGCGTATGATTATAATATATAGTTAATATATTACAGAGCGGCGTGGTTAGATGTTGTTCATACAGTAAGCATTATCTCACCTGATTACGGTGGAACCATTATTACATTTATGGTTCAATGTCATAAAATTATGAAATTATTTTTCTTGGAAACCAAATTATTGATTTAAAAATAAATAGACTTGATCGACTATTCATTGGTAAGTTAAAATGATTTTCATTATAAAACGATTTTAAGTGGTTTTGTGACGATGAACTATAAAAAAGTGTGATGACGATTTAAGATTACGTCATCATCAAGAATGAAGTATTGTTAAACAATATCTAAATGAGAAGGATATATGTGTCAACTGTTGTATGTTGACGTTGAAGCCTTAATGATCGTGAGATATCAGATGTAGCTAATTATGGACTGGTGGAGTTGTCGATGTTGTCCCACAGTATATGTGTCAGGTGAGAAATTTATACGACTCGAAATGCGTATCGGATTTTGTGCGGTGCTTAGAGTGAAGTAAGTGGTTGTGCCCCATGTTTTAGTTTGAGGACGTGTGCCTTAGTGGTAAGAGTTGTGTTAGTGTCTTGTGTGTGGTGTTGTTTGTTAGGGTCACAGTTAGTGGCAGTAGTGTGACACTTATGGGGAATGACTAAGTGTTGATGATCCCATAAGTACGAATCTGTTTGTTAGGGTGACGTTGGTGACAATATTTGGTACTTATAGTGAATGACTAAGCGTTGAAAAACCCATAAGTATGAGTCGTTGTTAGGGTTACCGTTGGTGACAGTAGTGTGTGTACTTTATGGGGAATGACTAAGTGTTGACGAACCCATAAGTACGAATCTGTTTGCTAGGGTCATATGTGGCGACAGTAGTTGGTACTTTATGGGAAATGACTAAGTGTTGACGAACCCATAAGTACGAGTTTGTTGAGTTACTTATGAGGAATGACTAAGTGTTGCCGAACTCATAAGTAAGCTTAGCAATTAGGTTTGCTTGATTGTGCTTGTTTTATGTGTTTTCGGGTAATTCCGGAACTATCTCTAATTGCTAGAATTTTCCTGTTTTATTTTATGATTTTCTGTACATTTTCCTGAACTAATCTTTATGCACGAAATGTAAAATTTTATCGTTATATTTATTTTATATCAATCAATGCTTGTTTAATTTAATCCTTACCTGTTTTTATTAAATCTTCTTTTTTTAGGAGCTCTCGTATCTTTAGAGTGCGAGCTCGTGTTTATCTTTAGATTTACTCTTACGAGCTGAAAAGCTTACCAGGTTTGTTTGTTTACAACCCGGTGCACCAATATATAGTGTAGGGTTTGATCTTGCAGGTTTGGGATTGTTAGTGATTTGCAAAATGGAGGCTTAGGAGCTTACTTGTCAGAGTTGGAACTCTGCTTGTAGCGGTCGTTGGTTCGGTAGTAAGTTTCTTGGAGCGCGACTTTAGTGAGTTATAGATTATTGGTAAAGTTATCATGTCACGAGTTTCGGAATTTTTGGTATCCTAAAATTCGGGTCGTGACATAGGAGTTGGTGGATAAGGGTTTTATTCGACCTAGAATGTCTCCATAGGGTGCTCCTGTGTTGTTTGTCAGGAAGAATGATGACACCATGAGACTTTGCGTGGATTACAGAAAGTTGAACCAGGTTACGGTGAAGAACAGATATATGTTGCCACGTATTGATGATTTATTTGATTAGTTGAGAGATGCCTCAATGTTCTCAAAGATTTATTTGAGATCGGGATATCATCAGTTGCAGATTCAGGATGAAGATATTGCTAAAACCGCATTTCGATCACTATATGGACACTATGAGTTTGTAGTGATGTCATTTGGACTTACTAATGCACCAGTTGCATTCATGGATCTCATGAATAGGGTGTTTAGTCCATTTCCTTGATCATTTTGTGATCGTATTCATTGATGATATCTCGGTGTATTCCAGGAATGAGAGGGAGCATGCCAAGCATTTGAGAGTAGTTTTACTGGTTTTGAGGGAAGCTCAGTTATATGCCAAACTCAGCAAATGTGAGTTTTGGTTGGATCAGGTTGGATTCTTGGGTCACATAGTGTCTGCAGATGGTGTTAGTGTGGACCCGCAGAAAATGGAGGCTATGACTAATTGGAGTATATCCACCAATGTAACTGAAATTCAGAGCTTCTTGGGTTTGGCCGGTTATTATTGGCGTTTTGTCCAAGATTTTTCTAAGATTGCTGCTCCTCTCATGAGATTGACAAGAAAGGGTGTAAAGTTTGTTTGGTCAGATTTGTGTGAACAGAGTTTTTAGAAACTCAAGGATCGCCTGACTAGTGCACCGGTGTTGTCACACCCCGAATCTTGTGAAGTTAATAAAGGTTACCTTTCACAGAAATTCACGAGTTACCGAGGATTTTTAATTTCGATCGGTAATTCGATAAGTTATCGCTCGAGTTAATTTTCGAGTTTTTAAAAGTACTCCAAATACCTGAATTGACGACTCGATGTTGTAGTACGTGTCGACACGAGTCTCCCGGTATTTTCGGATTATTTTTCGGAGCTTCGGTTTATTTTCTACGGATTTTTGAAGTTTCCGGTAACTTTTAATTATAATCCGGTAAATCAGTTTTACCATTTACCCTTTTACTTTTTACCTTCTTTTAATCTGGACCGTCAGATCTTTCCAAGATCTGATCTGAGCCGTTGATCTTTCTATAAAAAGGGTAGAGAGGTTTGACCCGAGTCAAACACCCAACTCGGCGTTGACCCGAGCCAAACTCTTTCTCTCTCCCTCCGTTCGGTCTTCAGCTCCGCCGCCCTTCACTGCCGCGTCCGGCCGACCCACACCGGCGCGCTATCACCGAAATGTTTCTCTTTTCCCCTATTACTAAACCCCCAAATCAATTTCTCCAATAAACCCAAGACAAGGGAGATCGGCCGAGGTGAAGCCCGGCGGTGCTCGTCGGAGATGGGCCAGCTCAGGCGTTCTGGTTGATTCGTCATTGGTAGGTCTTCTTCGCCTCATCATTCTCTTAATTCTCTTGGCTTGGGGGGTTCAATTTTGAACCTTAGTATAAACTATCCTAATTCGGTTCCTCTGCATTGTTCCGGTGTGGCGCCGACGACGAAGCTTTGAGCTTCAGGCTGACTTCTGGAGCTCAGGGGAAGCTATCAATTGAGGTTGGAGGTCGAGTTGAGTTGGCTTGGCAGCTGGAGGAGTTGCACTGTGGCGACTGCTGGGTTGCACGAAGGTGAGGCTTCGGGGATAAGTGGGGAAGTTCTATCTTTGAGCTTTGCAGTTGTTTTGGGAGGATTATTCTGGTAGAGTTTATTGAGTTTGATTGAGATTGGAGGATTTGTTGAATTTGGGTTTTCTGCTCCAAGCAGGTCTAGTGTAAGTTTTACGGATGTTGGAATAAGCTTCTGTCCTTCAGTTATTTTGGACGAGGAGTAGCATCTGGTTCATGGAATTAGAGGTTTACAGGTGAGTTAGAACTAGGTTGTTGTTGTTGTGATAGTTGTTGTGGTGCTCTATTACTGAATTGGAGTTGTGTTGTTTTGTGCATGTGGTCGATAACTTGGTGACGAAGGAAACGGGGAGGTGATGGCGAAATTCCGGCAAGTCACCGGAAACCGGAGAAGATTCCGGTGATACGGTAAAACCGGCTGAATGCCGAAGAGGTAGGAGTTGATTCTTTCAATAACCTAATTGTCGTAAAGTTTCCGTAAATTAAAGAATTGGATTATTTACGGTTAATTGGACGTAAGTAGGAAGTTTCCATTTTGGGAAACTTGCCATTCTAAAGACGACTTACCAATTTAGGAAACTTTCTATTTTGGGAAACTTTCCCTTTTTAGAATGTTTCCATTTATTAGAAAATGATAAATCGGTAAATCGACTCGAGGTTAAATATATTGGTTAATATGACACGTTAGGTGTCCATAGTAATTCAATGAATTAATACGTGACACCCTAACGTCAAGTTAAAAGTAATAAAGGAAAGTTCGGAAACTGAGTCGGACTTCCGGTAAATTGAATTAAGAGTCGATAACCGGGAAAGAAAGTCAAAAAGGTTAAAGTGTCATAAAAAGGAACTCGGTCAACTTGTGGTCAAATAGGAGTTCCTGGTCAAACTAGGAAAAGACCAAGTCAACTGTGAACGACTAATATGATGATTTGTTGGTACAGTCTGGTCGTACGTGAGACGGTCTCGACTACGCGGTTAGTTCGAGAGTTTCGCTCGAGGAGCTTTCCGAGCGGGAAGAAGGTCGCATTAGTACTGTGAGTGGACATATTATTTTAAATAAATGCATGCCTTAATTATTGAGTTAATTGCATGATGTTTATGATTGTTTTCGAGAATTATATCTCTCTCGGGTTCTTGAACGTATTTACGTTATTACTCAATTTTCTATTTCTTCCGAAAATGGTTATAGACGGTGAGGGCCGTCCTACGAATGGAATTGAACCCGAGACTTCGTTGGAAATTGGGTTTATGCATATATGTCAAGGAATTGTTTACTTATTTATTTTGGGAAGAGAATTTGATTAATGTATTGTTGTGATTTATATTTTAAGGGTTGACCAGTGAATATGCTAGCTAGAGTAGCGTGAGGGCGCTACTAGAGCTCTTAGCTCCGACCCTAGCCTGAGAGGTCAGGCAAACTACGTAGTGCACTATGAGGGTTGACCATTTCCACTTTATCCAGAGCTCTTAGCTCCGACCCTGGTCTGAGAGGTCAGACAAGCCTGAGAGGTCAGGTTGATATTATAAGGGTTGACCGTTATCACATATTCTAGAGCTCTTAGCTCCGACCCTGGTCTGAGAGGACAGACAAGCCTGAGAGGTCAGGTTGATATTATAAGGGTTGACCGTATTATTTTATCTAGCTAGCATAGCGTAGCGTGAGGGCGCTACTAGAGCTCTTAGCTCCGACCCTAGTCTGAGAGGTCAGACTGATTATGTTTGAGAACATTTCTCTTCCCATAATCCTTGTTTATCTTATCATGCAATTGTGGATTATTTGGTATTTGTGGGCATGCATAAATGATGTTTAAATCAAAACATTTTTGGGAGAGCATTAAAAGAAATAGAGTTTTATATTTGATTTTCGTCCACTCACTCTAACAGATTTTAAATGTTTCTCCCCTGGGCCTTTCGTTTTTAAATGCCCAGTGATGCAGGGTTCTTGAGAGGAGGTCGAGCGCGTACGAGAGTCGAGGCATAGTCGATCATTCCGTTGCTGCGAAAAATTCTTTGGGGTAACTATCTCTGTAGACTGCTCTAACTAACCCGGTTTAGTTAGTTTAGTAGGAAGGGTTGGCCATTTCAAGGGGGTTTCGGTAAGAAGTTCCCTTGAGGTGGTCCCCGCAGGATTTACTTCGGGTTAAAAGGGTTTAACCTGGGGTGGGTCCTGTCAATGGTATCAGAGCATTAGGTTATCGTTCCTGTTACTACCTCATATACTTGGTATCACTTAGTGTCTATAGAGTGATGGTCCGACCGCGGCGGATCCATCGGCATTTTATGCTTGGACGCTTAGTGTTTATTGAGGATATGAGTTAGTACTTCCTGATTGAGATATGGACCGAGTGGTCCTATAAACGATCGAATCTTCAAGACTATGCCTCCGTACGCGCGACCTCATAGAGAGTTCCTGTAAGGAACAAGGTAAGCTCGTTACGTATTTATGTTTTTGTATTCCCCATTGATTTATGAGATTTGAGTTGGGGATCGAGCTGTAAACTCACGTTGTTTAACGTTTGAGCTTTACGTGTGAGTACTCGGTGGTGAAACGATTAATTCACACCTGGGAGGCTGTCATGGTCGTTGACAGGGAGGCTGTAGAAGCCTAAGACAAGGCTTGGGTGTTCGTGTTATGAGACTCTTAGCAGTGAAGAGTCGTACGAGTTACTGAAAGATGTTGCATCCTGTGATGGAAAAAGGAGCTGAAGTCGCCTAGCGCGATTATTCTGAAGGGATGAATATTAAGATTTGACGATTGCCACGATTTTGTTGAGGTTCGTCATTAGTATGGTTTCAGAGAAACCAACGGACATTTGAAAGTGGAATGACTCAAGGAAAGTTGAGTGGGGTTATTTTGTGATCAATGGACTTTTTCTAGTGACGAGTCCATGATGTGACACTATTGAAGAATGTTAAGGAAGTAAAGGCTGTTTTGGTCACTTGATGCTTTATGGGACAGCCACTAGAACTAATGGCGTGGGTCAGCTTTGGTGCTGACATTGTTGTCGACAGCTACGACTAGATCTTCTTAGCTCCAGCCACCCATGTTTGGGGTACTAGAAATATTCGAATCGTTAGTGAGTCCAAGCGTGATTTGAATTATAGGTGACAATGGTCATTTGGCCATTTATCGTGGAGGCAAGAATTTAATCGTGTCACCAGATCTTGGGACTCATGGCAACCTCAAGGTGAGTTATCCACCTGCGGTCAAAGTGTTGTAATTAGTACACCAGTGGAGGAGTCTCCAGGTTGGCTGTATTAGAGATCGATTTTCAGATCGAGGAAGCGTTACTAGTGGTAATTAAAGGTAATTGGTTTCGGAATTTAAAGGAACGTGTTGGAAGTAGCAGCAAGCCACCGGGTCTCGGACCAAGGGTGCTTGGGGTACCGGAGATAGTGATACGAGCCTTGATGGACTTGGTATTATTGTGGGTAGGAACCGGTAGTTGTGCAAACGGCACTGTTTGACGGTTGAAGATGTACATGTGTATACCCCACATGAGCACGTGTACCCTCCTGTGTAGGGAAGTGGTGAAGTTGAAATTTGGGTAGCACATGCTGGTAAGGCATAATTATGGTGTGCAGTTATGTGTGGTCAAAATGACACCAGGTAGGTGACTAATACTAGTGATGACATCATCTTAAGAATTTCTCATGAGAGTTCCATTTAGTGAGAACGGAGATTAGAGACGTTTGGTTGGAAGTTTCTGTACAAAACGTCCAGAAGATGGCCTAACCATTTAAGTATATGTCGGAAGTGGGTTATTGTTGGTGGCTCCGACTTTTATGATGGTTAGCGAGATTATTACATGTCGTTAGTAGGTGGCGGAGTGCATGTTGAGTTAGATGCACGGAAATGGTGAAGGGACAGCAGTGAGGCAAGGTTTACTGGGTCATTAATTTGAGCAAGAATGTTTGTAGTTGCTCAATCTTGAATCTGCAGTCCCAGTCGTCCGTTATGACACTTGGTTTCTTCGAGGACGATTAACTGAGCTTGATGGCATGGGAATTTGTGCACTCACTGGCTGTGGTCTAATCTAGTATTGTAACCGGAAGTGTACTTAGTCGTATTTAGGGTTCATAAGCTACCTTCACTGCAGCGACAGAAAATATCCTCAATCTTGATATGGGGAATAAGGATTAAGATCTGGGAGATCAATTATTGAGGATAATTTAAAGAAATCCTGAGAGGATTAAACTATTGTAGGCATTGCTATGGTCATTGGTCATTTGAGTAGTGACCCTACTTGTTAGGAATGATTGACCTAACGACAATTCTTGGCGCCACGAGTGTAAAGTGGTAGCAAGAAAGATCATTGGAGATGACTTGCGAAAGTGTCAACATTTCGGCGAGTATGAAATGCAGTGAAACTGAGGAAAGAGTTTCTTTGATGACTCAAAGGTGTTACGAGTCAAGGTTTTGGAAACCAAATTGTTACAAGAGTAGTAAAGTATGTTGCTAAGTTGTGCAACACTCCATCGGAAACCGTGGAGTGATTAAGTTACGTTCAGATTAAGTAATGATCTGAGAGGATGTTAACGTGTGGCAGTGGATCTTGTGATTTAAGATCTAGAGTGGTAAGCGATTGAGAATTTTGAATCTGACCGAATAGAGGTTGCGGTGGATGGTAAACCCGCAGCGCCTGGGGGACAGTTTTGTTAGAAACTGTCTAGTTGTACGAGTTGACTCTGTGATGTATACGTGCCCAGTGCGGTAATGGTATTTGTTATCTTGTGCCTCGTTAACTAGATGCTCGGTGATCAACATGGTTGTGTCTGGTGAAATTAATTCCCGATGCTTTGATCAGATGTTCCTATGGGCGTGCACCAGTGACACTAAATTTCATGTAGATGTCTGATCTGGTTAAATGTCCAAGTTGCTGGTTATTACCGGATGATGTGGTAATGGAGGCATCTGGGAATGGAATATACTTGTTGAGCGGGTAAGGCTCTGGAATTCTTTTAATGGTAAATCTATCCCAGATTGTGATGCGGATAACGTTTATTAGACGCACGGTTGGTTGAAGTGCAAGCTCTGCACTATGCGTCATTCCAGGTTAAGGTAAGAGTTGGGGAGGTCAGTGGCACCTCGCCTATGAGTAGTACGGGTATGTGTTACCAGTTGCAAAGTATGTAGTAACCCCACAAGTGATATTTGAGCTGGCGACTCTGATATTCGACTTGTGGGTAAAAGTCAAGATTTATCCGGTCAGAATAGCTTGGTAGGCAGTGTGAAGCCTGACAATATTGTTTTCATGCGAGGAGTCAGTATTGTTGGATCTCGATGTCAGGAGCTTTTGGATCTCCCCGATTTAAAAGCTATGGTTTTGGATTTACGCTAATATTCACGGTAGTTCATGTCCTGTGTGTACAAGTGGTTTGAGTAATGATAGAGTAAGGGAAGACAATTACTCTACAACATGACAGAATAGTTTCTAGAAAGCGTAAACCAAATCAGGGAGCCCGGTTCAAATGAGGTGATGGTTTGAGTAACACAATGTGAACATGGTTTTCTCGTGGACTTGTTGTCAGTAGATTTGGCTCCACGTGGTATTGTATTACCAGAGGATTTAAATCCGTTAGTGACTTCGGACCCTACTCCTCGGGCGTGATAGTCATTTCCTGCAGAGGGAATGTGTTGAGTTGATATCTAAATTCAACGAAAGAATACGAGTGTTCTTGAAGAAATTTTACTCGCGACAAGCGAGGTGTTATTGGATCAGATGAGTATTAGTAATATTGTGACGACGTCACTTGTGGTTAGTAAGAATATTGGGTTGTGTTTAGTTGGCTAAACCAGAAGGGATAGGAGGTTGGTTACTGGTCGAAGTTATTTTGTTGAGCGTAAAGGGCATGTGTTTAGAGTTTTGACAATGCTATTCGTGAGGCGTTTCAAATGAGTTCTCAGAAGGAAGTGATATTGGAGAACAATATTATTATTTTAAGTGGTACTATCCCCCACAGTATTGGACTTTGAGTATAGAAATTTCGAGGACGAAATTTTTATAAGGTGGGGAGAATTGTCACACCCCGAATCTTGTGAAGTTAATAAAGGTTACCTTTCACAGAAATTCACGAGTTACCGAGGATTTTTAATTTCGATCGGTAATTCGATAAGTTATCGCTCGAGTTAATTTTCGAGTTTTTAAAAGTACTCCAAATACCTGAATTGACGACTCGATGTTGTAGTACGTGTCGACACGAGTCTCCCGGTATTTTCGGATTATTTTTCGGAGCTTCGGTTTATTTTCTACGGATTTTTGAAGTTTCCGGTAACTTTTAATTATAATCCGGTAAATCAGTTTTACCATTTACCCTTTTACTTTTTACCTTCTTTTAATCTGGACCGTCAGATCTTTCCAAGATCTGATCTGAGCCGTTGATCTTTCTATAAAAAGGGTAGAGAGGTTTGACCCGAGTCAAACACCCAACTCGGCGTTGACCCGAGCCAAACTCTTTCTCTCTCCCTCCGTTCGGTCTTCAGCTCCGCCGCCCTTCACTGCCGCGTCCGGCCGACCCACACCGGCGCGCTATCACCGAAATGTTTCTCTTTTCCCCTATTACTAAACCCCCAAATCAATTTCTCCAATAAACCCAAGACAAGGGAGATCGGCCGAGGTGAAGCCCGGCGGTGCTCGTCGGAGATGGGCCAGCTCAGGCGTTCTGGTTGATTCGTCATTGGTAGGTCTTCTTCGCCTCATCATTCTCTTAATTCTCTTGGCTTGGGGGGTTCAATTTTGAACCTTAGTATAAACTATCCTAATTCGGTTCCTCTGCATTGTTCCGGTGTGGCGCCGACGACGAAGCTTTGAGCTTCAGGCTGACTTCTGGAGCTCAGGGGAAGCTATCAATTGAGGTTGGAGGTCGAGTTGAGTTGGCTTGGCAGCTGGAGGAGTTGCACTGTGGCGACTGCTGGGTTGCACGAAGGTGAGGCTTCGGGGATAAGTGGGGAAGTTCTATCTTTGAGCTTTGCAGTTGTTTTGGGAGGATTATTCTGGTAGAGTTTATTGAGTTTGATTGAGATTGGAGGATTTGTTGAATTTGGGTTTTCTGCTCCAAGCAGGTCTAGTGTAAGTTTTACGGATGTTGGAATAAGCTTCTGTCCTTCAGTTATTTTGGACGAGGAGTAGCATCTGGTTCATGGAATTAGAGGTTTACAGGTGAGTTAGAACTAGGTTGTTGTTGTTGTGATAGTTGTTGTGGTGCTCTATTACTGAATTGGAGTTGTGTTGTTTTGTGCATGTGGTCGATAACTTGGTGACGAAGGAAACGGGGAGGTGATGGCGAAATTCCGGCAAGTCACCGGAAACCGGAGAAGATTCCGGTGATACGGTAAAACCGGCTGAATGCCGAAGAGGTAGGAGTTGATTCTTTCAATAACCTAATTGTCGTAAAGTTTCCGTAAATTAAAGAATTGGATTATTTACGGTTAATTGGACGTAAGTAGGAAGTTTCCATTTTGGGAAACTTGCCATTCTAAAGACGACTTACCAATTTAGGAAACTTTCTATTTTGGGAAACTTTCCCTTTTTAGAATGTTTCCATTTATTAGAAAATGATAAATCGGTAAATCGACTCGAGGTTAAATATATTGGTTAATATGACACGTTAGGTGTCCATAGTAATTCAATGAATTAATACGTGACACCCTAACGTCAAGTTAAAAGTAATAAAGGAAAGTTCGGAAACTGAGTCGGACTTCCGGTAAATTGAATTAAGAGTCGATAACCGGGAAAGAAAGTCAAAAAGGTTAAAGTGTCATAAAAAGGAACTCGGTCAACTTGTGGTCAAATAGGAGTTCCTGGTCAAACTAGGAAAAGACCAAGTCAACTGTGAACGACTAATATGATGATTTGTTGGTACAGTCTGGTCGTACGTGAGACGGTCTCGACTACGCGGTTAGTTCGAGAGTTTCGCTCGAGGAGCTTTCCGAGCGGGAAGAAGGTCGCATTAGTACTGTGAGTGGACATATTATTTTAAATAAATGCATGCCTTAATTATTGAGTTAATTGCATGATGTTTATGATTGTTTTCGAGAATTATATCTCTCTCGGGTTCTTGAACGTATTTACGTTATTACTCAATTTTCTATTTCTTCCGAAAATGGTTATAGACGGTGAGGGCCGTCCTACGAATGGAATTGAACCCGAGACTTCGTTGGAAATTGGGTTTATGCATATATGTCAAGGAATTGTTTACTTATTTATTTTGGGAAGAGAATTTGATTAATGTATTGTTGTGATTTATATTTTAAGGGTTGACCAGTGAATATGCTAGCTAGAGTAGCGTGAGGGCGCTACTAGAGCTCTTAGCTCCGACCTTAGCCTGAGAGGTCAGGCAAACTACGTAGTGCACTATGAGGGTTGACCATTTCCACTTTATCCAGAGCTCTTAGCTCCGACCCTGGTCTGAGAGGTCAGACAAGCCTGAGAGGTCAGGTTGATATTATAAGGGTTGACCGTTATCACATATTCTAGAGCTCTTAGCTCCGACCCTGGTCTGAGAGGACAGACAAGCCTGAGAGGTCAGGTTGATATTATAAGGGTTGACCGTATTATTTTATCTAGCTAGCATAGCGTAGCGTGAGGGCGCTACTAGAGCTCTTAGCTCCGACCCTAGTCTGAGAGGTCAGACTGATTATGTTTGAGAACATTTCTCTTCCCATAATCCTTGTTTATCTTATCATGCAATTGTGGATTATTTGGTATTTGTGGGCATGCATAAATGATGTTTAAATCAAAACATTTTTGGGAGAGCATTAAAAGAAATAGAGTTTTATATTTGATTTTCGTCCACTCACTCTAACAGATTTTAAATGTTTCTCCCCTGGGCCTTTCGTTTTTAAATGCCCAGTGATGCAGGGTTCTTGAGAGGAGGTCGAGCGCGTACGAGAGTCGAGGCATAGTCGATCATTCCGTTGCTGCGAAAAATTCTTTGGGGTAACTATCTCTGTAGACTGCTCTGACTAACCCGGTTTAGTTAGTTTAGTAGGAAGGGTTGGCCATTTCAAGGGGGTTTCGGTAAGAAGTTCCCTTGAGGTGGTCCCCGCAGGATTTACTTCGGGTTAAAAGGGTTTAACCTGGGGTGGGTCCTGTCAGGTGTTGGCACTCCTTGATGATAGTGGTGAGTATGAGATTTATTCTGATGCCTCTAAGCTAGGGTTGGGTGGTGTGTTGATGCAGCATGAAAGAGTGATCCTTTAGGCACTAGACTACATTTCAGTACTACATTCCATCCTCAAACCGATGGTCAATCAGAGAGGACTATACAGATCTTGAAGTTATGTTAAGGTCTTGTGCATTACAGTTTCGTGAAAGATGGGATAATAATTTGGCTTTAGTGGAATTTGCCTATAATAATAGCTTCCACTCTAGCATCGGTATGGCATCGTTTGAAGCTCTTTATGGGAGGCAATGTCGCACACCTCTATGTTGGAATGAGGTGGGAGAAAAAGAATTGTGGGGTCCAGAGTTGATTTTTTTAGACCAATGAGAAGATCAAAGTGGTGAGGGACAATCTTAAATCGGATCAGGATAGGTAAAAGAGTTATGTAGATAATCGCAGAAATGACCTTGAATTTCATATTGGTGATTGGATGTTTCTAAAATTGTCTCCTTGGGGAGGTAGGCTTCAATTTGAGTTTGGTTGTGATGGGAGAAGTTGTTGTGGAGGAGGAGGTAGAGCTAGTGATGGTCAGAAATCGCCGGTCAGAGGCTCGCCGGCCGGCGACTGTGTTGGTTACTGTTTAGGGGTAGTTTGGTCATTTTTCCTGGGGTTTTTTAATTATATTATTTTATTTGTTGTGGCGGTTAATGTAGGGTAATTGGATTTAAGATAAATGTAAAAAGGTGGATTATGAGGTTTTTGTGAAAATAGGATATTACCGGTTAATTGGAATTACCTTGATGTTATGTTATTTCCGCCTAAGTTGGTATAAGTACAAAAATAAGATTAGGTTGAGGTTTGGTTAAGTTAACGGGAAGTGTGTGAGGATTAAGTTAAATCCTTTTGTTATCGGAGAAAATATTAACGAGTTACGAAATTAAATATATTTATATATACTATTTTTGGTCAACAAGACCTGAGGAGACTCGTACTGTGGAGTCTACCGGTCGACGGCAGACATAGCCACGCACGTACTGTGAGTGAACTTTTATTTTACGTAAATGAATGCATGTCATGATTGTGAATTTACTGGTTTTGGGGATTTTCTCAGTAATTGTGATTCTCAGGTTTTCTGTTTATTTCGATTCATTTGGAATATGTGAGCACCTCAGTGGAGGGTTTTTATTTGTTTATTTCTCATGCTTTATGAATTTCGGCTCACACATGATTTATTTGGGTTTAGATGATTTTCGACGGGAGAGACCTGTCGTACAGATAAGAATCGAATCCGATGTTATACTGAGATTTAAGTTTTGGCAATTGCCGGTTATATTTGATGTTTTGGCATTTGCTGGGATTATATTATATTTAGCCAAGGGCTTGGATTTTATTAAATTGACCAAGGGCCTGGATTAATGTTTTATATTTGGCCTTGGTTGGGAAAAAGAAAAAAAAACTTGGAATTGATATGACGGGATTATATATATTTATTGAGTATATGAGGGTTGTCATATTTATTTTAGCTAGTTAGCGGGTGGTGCTCATTCATTGGAGTGGAAGCACGCCACTTGTTGCACTCCTCTACTACTGGGGGAAATGGTAGTTTAGTGCGGATTGCGTCCTCACTCAGGGTGGGTGGTATGCTGAAGTTCTTAGCTCCGACCTTGACATGAGAGATGAATTATTTGTGATATTTTTTCTCTTTTATTGATGAGTAGGCGGCAGGCCAGGAATTGTTTTAGTTTATTATTTGGCTGCATGTCTAGATTATTTGTGTTTGGCTTAAGGCTAGGATTTTATATTTGAATTATTATGAACATGCATAAAGATGATTTATTTTTGGTTTATTCTTGGGAGAACATGAAAATAAATTTTGGTTTAAAGTCATTATTTTATTGAGTTTAATTTTGTCCACTCACTCTAAAGTTTTCTATGTTTCTTCCTTGGGCCCTTCGTATTTCTAAATTGCCCAGTCTGCAGAGTTTGTCCTGACATTAGTTTGAGGCGAAGCATAGTTACCTGTCCTAGAACATTTCCATTAATAGGTTGATGTTTAACCTATCTATGTTTATTTCCGTGTTTTTCCTTCCGCTTAAAGCTCTGGTAACTTTGGGTATCGTACTATTTGAAGCATTTGGTATATTGTTGGATCATTTATTATATGAGGTATTTCATGGAAAATACATATAGTCTTATTCATGTTGTATTATTGTGGGAGTTGTTGTTTGATTCGGGGAGCAGGATTACTTCTGGAGTTTGGTGGTTGTGTGATTTGGAAGTGTGGGGTTGTGCAGGTTAAGGGTTGTCCATTCTTAAGAGAGGTTCTGTTGAATTTTCAGTAAAATTTTCCTTGAGGTGGTCCCCTTAAGGGTCATTCGGAGATTTACAGGGAAATCCCGGGGTGTGTCCTGATATAAAGCCTCCAACATGTGCCACTCCTGCACCATCATAGAGACGAATATACCCCTCGGCTTCCTGCTCAATGCATCTACTACCAGATTGGCTTTCCCGAGTGATACTTTATCCCTGTGAAGTCGTAGTCCTTCTGGAGTTTCATCCATCTTCTTTGCCTCATGTTTAAATCCCTCGAAGAAAATAGATACTTCAAACTCTTATAATCAGAAAAGAGTTCGAACTTCTCTCCATACAAGTAATGCCTCCAAATCATCAAAGCAAAGACCATCACGGCTAGCTCCAAGTCATGAATAGGATAGATCTTCTCATGAACCTTCAAATGCCTAAAATGTACTGCCACGATCCGAACCTAATAGTTATGTATTTACGGGTTGTAAGTGTTACCGCGGACTTTTGACAAAGTTCATCAGTATTATAAGTTATTGCTCAAATTTATTTTCGAGATTTTCCAGAAATGGTAACTAGTTGATTTAATATTCCGAAGTTGTAGTACATGACAATCTGAGCTCACAAGTATGTCTGGATTATTTTTCAGTACAACGAACTATTTTCTGTGAATTTATGAATATTATAGTAATTTTCAATTACTTTTTGTTTTACTGTTAGTCCCTAAAAGATAACTTTTCGTTAATTCGATAATTTGAAAAAGTTTACTTTGGGAAAGTCCTAGAGAACATTAATACGAACTCATGGACATGACAACAACTGACTCAATGATGCATCGGAGCAGAGTGAAGTCAAATCATAGATGTGTACCTAAGAGATTCTAAGGATTGAAAACTGAAAAATTAATCTCTATCAAGCTCACAAAATTCAAAGACAAAGATAATACTCTAATCAAGTATTGGAGAACAATATTAAATACCCACCACACCAGCGGCGGTAGAGCGCTTCCAGGAGATGCTATAGTAGCGAGGCTGAGTGGCGGTTCTCGAGAGGTGAGTTCCGGACGAGTCCACTCATCGGTACGGTAGTGTTGTACCAGCAGAAAGGTAATCTTTGCTCCAAGAACCTCGAGGTGTTGCCATCGAGAATTGAGGCTGCGGAATTTAATTCAAGGTTTATAGAGAGAAAGAGAGAACAAAGGTTTGACGATGATAAGAATCCGTTAAATAACTAGAGTGGCACAATTCATAATTATTTTTATTTTTAAGCATAATGAATTTTTTTGAACAAGTTAAGGATAATGATTTAGAGGAACATTAATTATCATTATTAAATAATATGAGACGGAAAATACTTGGGTCCAATCTAAATCGGACCAAGTAGTTCGTTCGATCTCCTCAAAATGTACTTTTAACAATATCAATCGTAATCTTAACCATTTAATAGTTGAATTAACCAATGAAGACCATCTATACAAAAAATCAATATAAACAAATATTGTTTGCTCTTCCGAATGTATCGAACAAAATGAATGAATTATCATAAAAGCTCAGGAACTGTCCATTTGGTTTGATGCATTCGGGCAAGTAAATAATTTTTTTACATTGATTTTTTGTATAGATAATCTTCATTGGATAATTCAACTATTGAACGGTTAAGATTACAATTGATATTGTACACATAGCCTAACTTGGAGATCAAACAGAGAACTCCATTCGATCTAAATCGGACGGAAGTTTTTTCCATATGAGACTTTTTTAATATTTAAAAATTTCAACGGTCTTTCTTTATAGAAACCCAAAACAAAAAGTACATTTCCAAAAATAAAACAAATCCGGCTGCGAAAAGAGAAAAGAGCCGTTGCGACCGACCAGCTGCTTTATATGACTGGGGAGAGAGAGAAAAGCGATACCCAATCCGGCAATTCTTCGATCTCGTGGCTTGCTCCCCTCAATTCCATGTAGCTGGAGCCGATTCGAGAGAGAGAGAAGGGATACCCAATCTGGTAATTCTTCGATCTCGCGGCTCACTCCCCTCAATTCCATGTAGTTGGAGCTGATTCGAGAAAGAGAGAGAAGCGATACCCAATCCGGCAATTCTTCGATCTCGTGGCTCGCTCCCTCAATTCTTCGATCTCGTCGTTCGATCTCCTCAAAATGTACTTTTAACAACATCAATCGTAATCTTAACCGTTTAATAGTTGAATTAACCAATGAAGACCATCTATACAAAAAAATCAATATAAACAAATATTGTTTGCTCTTCCGAATGTATCGAACAAAATGAATGAATTATCATAAAAGCTCAGGAACTGTCCATTTGGTTTGATGCATACGGGCAAGCAAATAATTTTTTTTACATTGATTTTATGCATAGATAATCTTCATTGGTTAATTCAACTATTGAACGGTTAAGATTACAATTGATATTGTACACATAGCCTAACTTGGAGATCAAACAGAGAACAACATTCAATCTAAATCGGACGGAAGTTTTTTCCATATGAGACTTTTTTAATATTTAAAAATTTCAACGGACTTTCTTTATAGAAACCCAAAACAAAAAGTAGATTTCCAAAAATAAAACAAATCTGGCTGCGAAAAGAGAAAAGAGTCGTTGCGACCGACCCAGCTGCTTTATATGACTGGGGAGAGAGAGAAAAGTGATACCCAATCCGGCAATTCTTCGATCTCGTAGCTTGCTCCCCTCAATTCCATGTAGTTCAATTCCATGTAGTTGGAGCCGATTCGAGAAAGAGAGAGAAGCGATACCCAATCCGGCAATTCTTCGATCTCGTGGCTCACTCCCTCAATTCTTCGATCTCCTCAAAATGTACTTTTAACAACATCAATCATAATCTTAACCGTTTAATAGTTGAATTAACCAATGAAGACCATCTATACAAAAAAATAAATATAAACAAATATTGTTTGCTCTTCCGAATGTATCGAACAAAATAAATGAATTATCATAAAAGCTCAGGAACTGTCCATTTGGTTTGATGCATTCGGGCAAGCAAATAAATTTTTTTTACATTGATTTTTGTATAGATAATCTTCATTGGTTAATTCAACTATTGAACGGTTAAAATTACAATTGATATTGCACATAGCCTAACTTGGAGATCAAACAGAGAACTCCATTCGATCTAAATCAGACGGAAGTTTTTTCCATATGAGACTTTTTTAATATTTAAAAATTTCAACGGTCTTTCTTTATAGAAACCCAAAACAAAAAGTACATTTCCAAAAATAAAACAAATCTGGCTGCGAAAAGAGAAAAGAGCCGTTGCGACCGACGCAGCTGCTTTATATGACTGGGGAGAGAGAGAAAAGCGATACCCAATCCGAAAATTTTTCGATCTCGTGGCTTGCTCCCCTTAAATTCCATGTAGTTGGAGCCGATTCGAGAGAGAGAGAGAGAGAGAGAGAAGTGATACCCAATCCGGCAATTCTTCGATCTCGTGGCTCGCTCCCCTCAATTCCATGTAGTTGGAGCCGATTTGAGAAAGAGAGAGAAGCGATACCCAATCCGGCAATTCTTCGATTTCGTGGCTCGCTCCCTCAATTTCGTGTGGTTGGAGCCGATTCGAGAGAGAAGCGATACCCAATCCGGTAATTCTTCGATCTCGCGGCTCGCTCCCCTCAATTCCATGTATTTGGAGCCGATTCGAGAAAGAGAGAGAAGCGATACCCAATCCGGCAATTCTTCGATCTCGGGGCTCGCTCCCTCAATTTCATGTGGTTGGAGCCGATTCGAGAGAGAAGCGATACCCAATCCGGTAATTCTTCGATCTCGCAGCTCGCTCCCCTCAATTCTATGTAGTTGGAGCCGATTCGAGAAAGGGAGAGAAGCGATACCCAATCCGGTAATTCTTCGATATCGTGGCTCGCTCCCTTAATTTCATGTGGTTGGAGCCGATTCGAGAGAGAAGCGATATCCAATCCAGTAATTCTTCGATCTCGCGACTCGCTCCCCTCAATTCCATGTAGGTAAGATGTCCGCTCTCTTGCTCTGGTCTTTGTTGCTTCTGTGAATTAGAATTAGGGTTTAGAATCAAATAATTGGGGCTTTCTTGAAGTGGACATGTTTTTTCAGTTTTATTTATTTTTTTATTTTTCAGGTTGTTTTTTAGTTTTACCATTTGCTGTTTGATTCTATTGGTAGTTGCTTATATACTTTTGTTGTTTGATTCTATTGGATGTAATTAAAAAAAGATAAAACTTCCATTGGCTGTTTGAATTTGAATTCCATGTCATTTAAATTATGCAAACTCAGAATTGGAAGTAGTCTATATCTGTGTTTCTAAATAAGGAGTTTCTTTTTAGTTTGAAATGATCAGTGCCTTCTGATCATAAAATAATATTATTTTCGGAATCGTAGTACAGAGGAGGATTATAATCTGATTCATTTTCTTATTGTTTTCACAAATCGTTGTCTTTTTACATTTTGCAATTGATATTTCAATTATATGTTGACTAAGTTATTGAGTAATATATTTGATAAACATTTCAGGTGCGAAACTTCGTCATATGTAACAATTTAGCAGGGGAGGTAATGTACTTAGATTAGTTTGCAATCTTCCATTCAATAGGTAGCAATTATTTAGTTTTTACTAAATAAAATATCTATAGGATGCAAAGGGGGTTTCTTTTTATTGTTTTGTAAAACATGAATAGTAGTTGGGAGTCAAAATGGTGCATGCTCACGGTCATATAGCTCTGGATACAATCAGTTTTGGACTTAATATATTCTGGGTTTCCGTTTCAAATTGATGATGCTCACGGTCGTATAGCTCTGGATATAATCAGTTTTTGGACTTTATTTGGGGTTTCCTTTTCAAATTGATGATGGCCTTTTGGATGTGTTTTGGTTACCTTCCTAATCTCCCCACGTTTTAGGGTTTTGCTTTTCGATTGCAGTTGATATCACAAGTTTTGAATTCTGAGTTGATATTGTGTCTTCTTAGAGATAGATAGATAATTAATTCAAAGAAATCAAGTCAAAAACCAAAGAAAAGTACATCAGAACTGTTTATCTTTCGAATTGTCTCCTTCAGATACTACTGTTGAACTTTCGAATTGACTCTGTTTTATCTTTTGATTTCCTTGAATATGAACGATAAATTGGATTTCGATATAGTGAGTACTGGAATTGACTCTGTTTTATCTTCCTCTGCGGGTTGCTTCATCTGCTACTCTTCCTCATGAAATCTAGTTGAAATCAGTTCTCCTTCTCTTCTTTATTCCCCCTTTGAGTGTACCATGTAACTGATTTTGTTGAATTTCTATAAATGCAGAAAGGTTGAAGAAGGTAGACAACAATGATAGATTCAAAGAGAGAAGATGAAATACTGTTTTTTTGCTCATGTATTCATTTTGATTTTGTTGTTAGTTTCTTGATTTGTGTTTCCTCGACTTGGTTTAATGGAACATTCTGATGTGCTGCAAAGTTTCAAATTTCAGTGGATACCTCCTAATTTGGATAGCGATCAAAAAGATTGGAACTTTTTTGACAATCAGGTAAGTTAATGTGGACATCAATGTTGTCTGTTTATCAATGAACTGTTGATAACCTTGGATGTTGTTGTATTCTATCTAAACAGGCCTTTAGGTTCTTTGTAGGATCAAACCGACCACATTAAGGTAAGAATGCACATCTCAAAACAAAAGAAGAAATCCAAGAGGTAAACATTGTCACGCCCCGAATCTTTTAGAGTTAATAAAAGTTACCTTTTCACAGAGGTTTACGAGTTACCGAGGATTTTAATTGCGATCGGTAATTCGATAAGTTATCGCTCGAGTTAATTTTCGAGATTTTAAAAGTATTCCAAATACCTGAATTGATGACTCGATGTTGTAGTACGTGTCAACACGAGTCTCCCGGTATTTCCGGAATATTTTTCGGAGCTTCCGGTTATTTTCTGTGAATTTCTGAAGTGTATGGTAACTTTTAATTATCCATCCGGTAAAAAGGGAGTTTTACCATTTGATCTTTTTACGTTTCACTCTCTTCAAATCTGGACCGTCAGATCATTTGGAATTGATCTGGACCGTCCTTTCAAGTATATAAAGGGAATTGTGGAGTTGACTTGGTCAAAAGACCAAAATCGGGTCAAACCCGAGTTCTCCCCCTTTCTCTCGCGACACAGCGTCCCTTCCCTCTCGCCGGAGCTGCGTCCGGCCACCCCACGCCGGCGCACCACCTGCAAAATGCTCCCCTCCCTCTTCTCTTCACAACCCCTCAATCAATTTCAGTCAACGTCCGCCGTGGATGGAGATCCGCCGAGTTAAGGCGCGCCGGTCAACGATCGAAATCCGGCGATCCAGGCGGAGCCAAGGCGCGTGACCGGTACGGTTTTGTTCCTCTCTGCTTCTTCTTCCTTTTCCTGTCCTTGGATGATTGATTCGAGCCGGTTGCAAAAATCTTCCTCTCACTGTGTTATTCTGGGTTTCGGCAGCAGGTTGCCGGCGGCCGGTTCATGGGTTCAGGCGTGTTCCCTGAGCTCTAGGAGGTTTAGTTGGTCACCATTAGCAGCTGGGTAAGCTCAGTTTCCTCCTACCCCGATTTTTCTGAGATTTCTGGTGTTCCGGCAGTTAGGAGTTCCCTGAGTTTTGGGGTTCTGGTTTTTGTGTTGTTGTGGTAGTTAATCATGTTGTTTTTGTGTGTTTGTTGCATGTTGTCGTAACTTGGTGACGAAGAAAACGGGGAAACTCTGGCGAAATTCCGGCAAGTTACCGGAATCCGGCGAAGATTCCGGTGATGCCGTAAACCGGCAGAATGCCGAAGAGGTAGAAATCGAATCCTTGTTAAGCTTTTAGTTAAAAAGTACGGTTATTTCGTAATTGAGACATTTACGGAGAAATTGGACGTAATTAGGAAGTTTCCATTTTGGGAAACCTTCTAAGTTTGGAAACCTTTTAAGTTGGGAAACTTTCCATTTTGGGAAAGTTTCCATTAAAGGAAAGTCTCCACTTTGGGAAAGTTGCATTTTCAGAAAAATGGTTAAAGGATGGAAGTTCAATGAAGTTGGACACTAGTTGGTTAAATTGGTAAAATGTTAAATTGTTATCGGAAATTGATAACTGGAATTTATGAGAAAATGATAAATCGGTAAATCGACTCGAGATTAAATATATTGGTTAATATGACACGTTAGGTGTCCATAGTAATTCAACGAATTAATACGTGACACCCTAACGTCAAGTTAAAAGTAATAAAGGAAAGTTCGGAAGCTGAGCCGGACTTTCGGTAAATTGAAAAGGAGTCGATGACCGGGAAAGAAAGTTAAAAAGGTTAAAGTGCCATAAAACGGAACTTGGTCAACATGTGGTCAAACTAGGAAAAGACCAAGTCAACCGTGATTGACTAATTTGATGATTTGTTGTACAGTCTCTGGTCGGACGTGAGACGGGCTCGACTACGCGGGTAGTTCGAGGGTTTCGCTCGAGGAGCTTTCCGAGCGGGAAGGTCACAATAGTACTGTGAGTGGACATATTATTTTAAATAAATGCATGCTTTAATTATTGAGTTAATTGCATGGTTTTATGATGGTTTTCGAGAGTTATATCTTTCTCGGGTTCTTGAACGATTTTATTTGGTTAAAGTTTAGCGGGAGCCTCGGTTAAAGATTTTTACTATGGTTTGAGATTTTGACACTTATGCGTGAAGTATTTACATTATTACTCAATTTTCTATTTCTCCCGAAAATGGTTATAGACGGTGATGGCCGTCCTTCGAATGGATTTGAACCCGAGACTTCGTTGGAAATTGGTTTTATTCATATATGACAAGGGATTGTTTTACTTATTTGTTTTGGGAAGAGAATTTGATTAATGTCTTGTTATGAATTTTTATTTTAAGGGTTGACCAATAAATATGCTAGTTAGAGTAGCGTGAGGGCGCTACTAGAGCTCTTAGCTCCGACCCTAGCCTGAGAGGTCAGGCAAACTACGTAGTGCACTATGAGGGTTGACCATTTCCACTTTATCTAGAGCTCTTAGCTCCGACCCTGGTCTGAGAGGTCAGACAAGCCTGAGAGGTCAGGTTGATATTATAAGGGTTGACCGTTATCACATATTCTAGAGCTCTTAGCTCCGACCCTGGTCTGAGAGGTCAGACAAGCCTGAGAGGTCAGGTTGATATTATAAGGGTTGACCGTATTATTTTATCTAGCTAGCATAGCATAGCGTGAGGGCGCTACTAGAGCTCTTAGCTCCGACCCTGGTCTGAGAGGTCAGACTTATTATGTTTGGTGAACATTTCTCTTCCCATATTCATTATTTGTTTACCTTGTCATGCGTTTGTGGAAATTTGGTAATTGTGGGCATGCATAAATGTTATTTGAATCATTAAAGTTTTGGGAGAGCATTAAAGGAAATAGAGTTTTTATATTTCATTTTCGTCCACTCACTCTAACAGTTTTAAAATGTTTCTCCCCTGGGCCTTTCGTTTTTAAATGCCCAGTGATGCAGGGTCCTTGAGAGGAGGTCGAGCGCGTACGAGAGTCGAGGCATAGTCGATCATTCCGTTGCTGCTCGAAATTCTTTGGGGTAATCATCTCTGTAGACTGCTCTGACTAACCCGGTTTAGTTAGTTTTGTAGGAAGGGTTGGCCATTTCAAGGGGGTTTCGGTAAGAAGTTCTCTTGAGGTGGTCCCCGCAGGATTTACTTCGGGTTAAAGGGGTTTAACCCGGGGTGGGTCCTGTCAAACATTATGTAAACTTGATCTGATTGTTTTGTCTTTGAATTTTTCACTTAGAAGTTCTTCAACTACAAAAAATCTTCTGTGTATGCACATCTCAAAACAAAAGAAGAAATCCAAAAGGTAAACATTATGTAAACTTGATCTGAGTGTTTTGTCTTAGAAGTTCTTCAACTACAAATAATGTTCTTTTCGCACATAGGCTTGAATCTTTGATTTCTACTTCTAAACGGACATATGACTTCGAATTGAAAAGTGATCATATTTTTATGACTTCAATATATACACACGCACGCACACACACACCTCTGCATGTACAGTTGAGTTTTTAGTCAATCAGTAATTGGATTTAAAAGGAGATTTCCAGATTATCAATAAGTGCTCCACTGTAATACAATCTTCTTATTATTTGTTGTCTTATAAACTCATTCTTTAATCTTTTTCATGATCATATGTTACTGAGTTTATTCTTTAATCTTTTTCTATTAGTTATGTTTCATTTCTTATTAATTCATTTTTTCTATTTTTCATAAATCACACTACTTTTTACAGTTTCAATATGTATGTTGCATATTACGTGACTGTCATGGCACATAAAAAGGCTTGTTCTTGTTGATTTTTGGGGTTTAGTTCTGGTTGAAACCGAATTTTAGTGTGTGCATGTTTTGAATAGGTTGAGATTTTGGATGAATTTTCATTTTTGTCTGGAAAATGGTGTGTTATTATGAACCTGTATATAGATTGGTGGTATTAATATACTTTGGTTGTTCTTATCAATGCAGTTGATTTTCCAGGGCGTGACTATCAATTTGCTATCACCAAGACGGCACTTTTCTCGTATACTCTGGTGGCATTGCCAACTGGACTTCTTAATGCAAAATTCTTGATTCTTCCAAATATTTATGCTACCATGAGTTGTGTAAAAGCCATCCAGCTCTGATCTCTTTTATACATGGCCTTTCTTTATATATGTTGAACAAGCCATCAGGAAGCCTAACTAATTTAATGTACATGCTTCTGTTCCTAACTAAACTAATTAATCTGCAAGCTCGTGTGCCTAACTAATTAATCTGTAGGCTCCTGCATTACCTAGTTATCAGTATCCTACAGCTAATGCTTTGATATCTTGGATTAGTGATACATTTCAAAAATTAGGCAAGGACTTTGGTATTGTTGGTTTAGTCAATTTATCAAGTTATGTGAAGGTCTCGGTCTCGGTCTTCATATCACATTTGGTCTTGGTCTGTTCAAAACAAACTCACAATTGCTTTTATTCAGATGACGTTATATTAAATTATGTGATGATCTTGGTCTTGAATTCTTCTTGAAACAATTATTTCTTTCCTCTGTTTTCGTTAAGAAGTACTTTGGGTTTTATTGATTCTTGATTGATTTAAACAAAGATTCATATATTCCATTCTTATGTAGTTTTGACATCTTGAATTATTTTGTGAATTATGGAATATTGACATTCTACTTTCCACTACAGGAAAGATAGTCTGTGCGGCTCCAACTCGACCGCTTGTTACACAACTAATAGAAGCATGCCATAATACCACAAGTAAGACCCATTTTATAACAAATCTTTGCATAATACATAAATCTGATGGTGGAATGTGAGATTATTCTCATGTAATACAAAACCTCCATGAGAAGGTGTTCTATAATGTGATACTAAAATAGAGTGAACAAGTGTAAAAATGAAGCAAGTACTGTTTCATAACGTTTTTAGCATAAATACCTTCCTCTTGTGTAGGGTACTTTTTCCACTGCTGGATGTTAATTGTAGTGACTTGGAAACTAGTCTAGTTCGTCACTAAATATTTGTGAAACGGATTCCCAATACTTTTCATTCATGAGTTGGCCCTGAGGTCCATTCCAGGAAGAGTAACCTTTTAAAACACAGGCCATTTGAACTGTCTGTCAGCTGCAAATATAGAATCTGGAAGACGGATAGTGGGATGTGTGTGTGTGTGTGTATAAATCTAAATATCTGTGAAACGGATTCCCAATACTTTTCATTCATGAGTTGGCCCTGAGCTCCATTCCCGGAAGCGTAACCTTTAAAACACAGGCCACTTGAACTGTCTGTCAGCTGCAAATATAGAATCTGGAAGAGGGATAGTGTGATGTGTGTATAAAAATCTATCATCTGTTTGCATTTTGCCTTATGAGAAAGATCTATCATCGATGGATTTGGCTTACGAGGTACTTTGTTGCAGGAACATTGCTCAGGCAAGTACAGTTGGAAGTTTTATATCAGTGATTGTGTCTTCAGGTATATATGGTTTTAAATCTATCTGATATATACTTTTCTTCCTCAATGTTGTGTGATGCTTGAATTTTTGGTTTCTAATATCATTTGTACCATAGGTTGGGCTGGGGTAAAATTCGTTTTTATTTGCTTCTTACTGTTGATTTGTCTTTCCATCCAGTTGAATACCCTCATTCTTTACAATCAAAAGAATTGAACTTTATAAGACTTTTAAACAAGGTTAGTTACTTATAACCTGTAAGTATATTTCCAGTTACTATTTTTTTCAGGGAAACTGTAACTTTAGAAATGCCACCTTGGGTACTGGGATATCTTGAAACTTCAAATATGAAATATGGAATAATGAATGGTTGAGTAAACTGTTAGCGATAGTCTCTCTATCACTCCCATAATTCACTCAACTGCTAAACAAGATTGATTGAACATTCCAGCATTATTCTTTTTCCTAAATCAGCAAGTCATATCTTTGTATTTAAGTGTTGATTATTTCCTTTGTTGTCATTTAGTTTCTGTATAAAACTGTATCAATTACATATTGGAATACACAAGAAATACAATGGTATCAGCCTAGTTTCGGTCCTCACCTGTTCCTCCCTTCTGTTCTTCTCTTCTTCTTTCCTGCATATTGTTCTTCCTCTCCTCTCCTCATCTTCATCTCCTTTACTCTGATTCTCACTTTGTCCTTTCTCCCTAATGGCTTCCACCCAACATAAACTCAATTTGAGAAATTGTCTGAAACCAATTACCTCGATTGGACTCGTCAGATCCAATCTCACCTCAATGGTCAGGAAATTTGGGGCTACGTTGATGGTTCTATTCCTGAGCCTCCTCTCACCATCTTGTCCACAGCCACTCAAACCACTCCTTCAGCTTCTATATCAAACCCAGCCTACAAACAGTGGTTCACCATTGATCAACAAATTGTTAGCCTTCTCATTAGTACACTGACTAGCAAAGTCAAAAAGCTTACTGTTGGATTTGATACCTCCAAAGGCATCTGGGACTGCCTAGCTCGCCATTTCTCCCAAAAATCCACTGCTAGTCACTGCTAGTGCATCGAGTCTCAAACTCCAATTGCTTGAATTGCAGAAGGGTTCTCAATCTGTTGATGACTACCTTCAACAGGCCAAGAGTATTGCTGACAACTTGGCTGCCATTGATAAACCCGTTTCTGGTGAAGATCTGGTACTTGCAACTCTCCATGGCCTTGGACAAGATTACATGATGCTACGTATAGCTCTCACACAACAGCCCTCTTTGCCTGATTTCACTGACCTTCGAGCTCGAATCCTGGCCTTCGAAGCACAGCAACCTCGACATCCAGAAACTCACCCACCCAATGCTCTCATTCATCACAACGCCCAAACCAATCCTGTCCCTCATCGTCGAGAATCTCCGATCCAGACCCATCAGCTCCCTTTTTCGGGCCAGAATTCTAATTACAGCGACAGACAGCACAGTGGAGGTCGCCAGAGCTTTGGTGCGCGACCACGGCGCAATTCCGAATCGAGATTTCATTCCGAATCGAGATTTTATTATCCACCGAATGGACACTTCATGTAACACCCCGTCCCGAAATTAACATTTTTACCGGGATTAGGCGAGTTACAGAGAATGGTAACCGCACTGTTAATTTTCCCTGAATTAATATCGAGATATTCTCGGTTCTGGGGGAAAATGGAATTAACGTTCCGTGGAGTAGATTATGTTATTACGAGTTTCCCGGTATGTCCGGAAGATTTTCCGGAGTTACGAGTTGTTAGTTACGAATTTATTCAATTTACGGAAGTAACAAATCTTAAGTTACTTTACCGTAGAAAAAGATAACTTTGCGATAAGTCGGGAATTCGTGGAACTTTTCTTCGGGAAAGATGTAGAGGACGTTAATACGAACTCGTGGGTATGTCCTATGAATTAATCGGAGTTCGTATATGAAAGTTATGCGGAATAAAGTGTTGTTACCGTGCGGTAAGAGTAAATAGTAAAATGCCTATTTACTGTTCATAGTAACTAATCTTTGACAGATCTGGGCCGTCAGATTCTTGAGATTAAATCTGGGCCGTTGACTTTTCGTTTAAATAGGGGGTTGACCGAACAGTGAGGGGGATCTCTCTCTCCTCCCTCTCGATTCCTCACTCTCTCTCTCTACTCGCTGTCTCTTCCTCACCGGAGCCACTGGCGCGCGCGTCGCGTCTCACCGCCCCCACAGGCGGACTCGCCCTGCTCCGGCGACCATGTTCTGACCCTCAGCCGTGCCAACGTTGCCGTGAGCCTCGTCTGGCAGAAGAGGGAGTAAGCTCGAGGACTGTTCACTCAGTCTCGAAGCAAATCCAGGCGAGATGAGGGGGTAGGGTGGTCTAGGGAGCTTCCTGGAGCTGTCATGGGCATGGGGGAGGGAGGAGGCGACGAGTGAAGCGCCGCCGGAGAGGGGAACCGGAGCGCTGTGTTCTGCACCTTGGAGGTATAAAGAAAACCTTCTCTCTTTCCTAAACTGGTAGCTTGTTATGCTGTTGACAATGGTGTGGAAACTGATTAGGCAGGCGCTAGAGGCTGGTTTGGCCGGAAAAGCTTCGTTTTCCGGCAAACCAGCCGATCGGATAAATCAAGGGTAAAAACCCTGGTTTTACCGCGGTAGATCTGTATTTTTACCGATTTACTGTGTTGGCAAAATGACTGAACTGCCCTTGGAAAGTTAGGGTAATTTCAAGGGTGCCACCTGGGTTGAAATCCCGGAAATATCCCTGGTAGTTTTGTTTATTTACAAAGCAGCCACTGAGACCAAAATGACAGAAATAACCCTGACTGATGTGTATAATTACGAAACTGCCATTAAGGCTAGATTGTCCATATTGCCCTGACAGTTTTGGGCTAATTACAGGAATGCCATTGAGATGGTAATTCCATAAATACCCCTGGTAATTATAGTTATTTTCAGGGATGCCAAGTAGGAGGAAATATCTTAGATGCCCGTGGTTTGGTTTATTTACGTGGTTGCCACTATGTTTTATTATATATTTATGTGTGCATGTTGTTATATTTTTACGATTGCCGTGAAATCCTATTGTATAATTGTATGGTGGATTGTTTGGGATAGTCCCGACAGATAGATGGTCGGTGGATACCTTAGCGGAGAGGTTAAACTCCGGATACGCGTTAGATGTTTGATATCCATACTAATAAATCGACCGATAATTAGAAAAGCGGGATTCTGCCCGGCTAGGGTGAATCTTACACAAGAGCTACGTGTGGCTTGATCCCTGAAAAGACAGGGTACGTAGGCAGCCTGACCGGGATTCAGGTGCAGTCACAACTATTATTAGAACCCCTAGGTTCTTTAATTGACATATTTGAGATCCAAATGTAGGAATCAGAATAACCTCCGATTTGAGGTTTATTCCGGTGCCGTTTGGACTGTTTGAATAGGGTTATCCTGGCTCAAGGGGGATTTCGAGTAAATCTCTCTTGAGTTGGGTCCTGCACGTCTTAACCCAGGGTTAGGGAGGTAATCTTGGGTCGGGGCGTGACACTTCAACCCTTCTCCATGGGCACCCCGTACACCTGGTTTACTGGGCTCTGCACCCCAATGGTGTCAAAACTGCCATTCAAATAATCATGGGCCAACCCAATGCCCTCACAGATTTCATGGGCCTGCAGCAATACCTCCTTTTGCCGGATCACATATTTCTAGTGATCCAAACTGGTACCCTGACACCGGAGCTACCCATCACATGACAGCCATGCCTGTATTCAATCTCCAACCCTATGGTGGCCCACACAATGTTTATATGGGTGATGGTAGTTCTATGCCTATATCCCATACTGGTAACCTCCCAATTTCATTAGGGTCTTCTGCCTTCTCTCTTACTAATGTCTTTCAAATCCCTTCCATTCGTAAAAATCTTTTATCTGTTGCTCGTTTCACAAAAGATAATCATGTTTTCTTCCTGTTTGCTCCTGAGTACTATCAAATTTATTGCTTATGTACTGGTGCATTACTATTTCAGGGCCCATGTAAGGATGGTCTTTATCCAATTCAATCTCTTCCCAACTCTACCGTCCCTCATGCACTCACTTCTGTCCACTCCCTCCTTTGGCATAATCGTTTGGGTCACCCATCCTATCCTGTTCTAGCTCGTTTACAGAATAAAATTGGCACAAAAATCTCTACTCATTCCTTTTGTAATAATTGTGCTTGTAGTAAGTCTCGTAAACTTCTATTTTCTTCCAATAATAATTTTGCAACATCTCTTTTCTCTATCATTCATAGTGATGTTTGGCAGTCTCCCACTTTATCTGTTACCGGTTACAAGTATAATGTGTTATTCACTGATGATTATTCACGGTACACATGGGTTTATCCAATGCGCAGGAAAAATGAAGTTTTCAATCACTTTCAAACTCTTGTTGCAATGATCAAAAATGTTTTTCAGGGTAATGTCCAATTCCTTCAAAGTGACAATGGCACCGAATATGTCAATCATGCATTCTCACATTATTGTGCATCCTTGGGCATTCAACAACGTTTTTCATGTCCATACACTCCTCAACAAAATGGGCTTGCAGAACGAAACATCGTCACTTGCCACAACTGCCCGCACTTTACTCTTGACATCTGGTGTACCACAAAATCTCTGGGTTGAAGCCGTCCTCACTTCTGTTTATCTTATTAATCTCCTTCCTACCCCTACACTCAATTGGGACACTCCTTATTTTCGTCTCTATGGCACTTCCCCTTCTTATTCCGCTCTTCGAGTTTTTGGGTGTTCATGCTTTCCTTATCTTGGTCACGCCAACTCTAACAATCTTTCCAGACGTAGTATAGAGTGTGTCTTTATCGGATATAGTCCTCACCACAAAGGCTATAAGTGTCTTGATCCTAAGTCTAGTCGTGTATATATCTCCCGTCATGTTTTGTTTAACGAGAATAACTTTCCATACACAGATTTGCAGGCAACACCACCAACCAACTTGGAATACATGGAATTCACTCCATTAAGCACAACAAATCCGGATCCACCCTCGCTGGTCTCCCTGCTGAACCCACTTTCCCAATCCAATCCAGGCCTAACATCAGCACCCCAAATCGCCATCTCCTCCCATTCATCGACACAACCCTCCAGATCCCACATCCTGCCCGATTCCATTTCAGCACCACCACTCCTGTCACCACCACAACCCAACTCGTCATCACCGACATCATCTGACAATACTGCCCATCCTCCAATCCTCACCTACACTCGCTGCCATCGCCTCAATCCACCTCTGGCCCAACCTGCTGCTGCACACCCACCAACCGCCACCGATACTGTGACGCACGCATCACAGTTAGCCACCGCACCACCTTCTGCATCACTTGATCCGACCGCTCCAACCTCTGGCCCACAGAGCGATCATACCTCTGTCACCACTACCTCTGGTTCTATCTCTCCCACTACATCTGCTGTCCCTCCGGCGCTGCCACTCTCCACCCACACAATGACGACACGACTTAAAGATGGCATCACAAAGCCCTTTACCAGACAAGATGGAACTGTTCGGTACCCTATTCCGCGTGCTCTTCTCTCTGTCATTGATAATGCTGAACCTACTTGCTATTCACAGGCAAACAAGGATGCAAAGTGGCGCACAGCCATGACTACTGAGATCAATGCTTTATTGTCAAACAACACATGGTCTCTGGTTCCACCCAGTCCCACACAGCACACTGTGGGATGCATATGGGTTTTTCGAGTAAAGAAAAAATCTGATGGCTCTGTGGAACGCTACAAAGCACATCTTGTAGCGAAAGGCTTTCATCAACAACACGGCGTGGATTATGCCGAGACTTACAGTCCAGTTATCAAACAGGTAACATTACGCACAGTGTTATCTCTAGCCGTATCTCGTAGTTGGCTGCTAAGACAACTTGATGTAACCAATGCTTTTCTCCACGGCTATCTGCAAGAGGATGTGTATATGAGCCAACCTCCTGGCTTTGTTGATCCAGCACGCCCTAACCATGTTTGCAAGCTTCACAAAGCCCTATATGGCCTAAAACAGGCGCCTCGGACCTGGTTTCACAGAATGAGTAGCTTCCTTCTATCTATTGGTTTTCATCACAGCAAGGCTGACCCTTCACTATTCATTTACCGAAATGGTACCCATACAATATTTTTCCTCCTATATGTTGATGATATAGTGGTAACCGGCAGCAGTAATCAGCTTCTACAATCTTTCATCGACACTCTAAGTCGTGGTTTTAATTTAAAAGATCTTGGCACCCTTCACTACTTTCTTGGCTTGCAGGTAACAGCTCATCCGAATGGAATTCATGTCCATCAACTCAAGTATGCACATGACATTCTCAAGAAATATGATCTGTTACATTCCAAACCAGCTTCGACCTCTATGTCTACCAAGGCTTTGCTTACTCCTATTGATGGCGACCTACTTGCTAATCCCACTATATTCTGAGAAATGGTTGGCTCACTGCAATATCTTACCATCACTCGTCCAGACATATCATTTGCTGTCAATTGCATCTCACAGTATATGAGTCAGCCCAGAGTTCCTCACTTCACTGCAGTCAAGCGCATTCTCCGTTATATCAAGGGAACACTAGGTCACGGTCTGTCACATCCCGGTTCTAGAATCCATTTACGGTCGGTTACTACCCAAGTTACTTTGATCTTTAACCGTATCGTAGTAACCGTTTTACCGTGAAAGGTCAAAAAGTTGACTTTTTGTTTGGTCAGGAATTTGGGGAAACTTTCTTCATGAAAGTTGTAGAGGGCGTCGTTACGAGTCCGTGGACACGTAGCACGCTTAAATCGGAGATCGTATGAAGAAGTTATGGTCAAAAAACAAAAGTTACTATTTGGGTGAAAAGCCTATATATAGTGAGTTACTGGGGTAATTCGGTGAAAAGGTGAAAATTGGAAAAGTTACTGTTCACCTCGAAAAATCCCTCCGAAACCCGATTTTTTTCGCCGGATTTCATCACCGGATTTCTCCTCCGTCCGGCGGAGTTAGGGCGCGTGCTAGGTACCAAATTGAAGCCTGCAGCGCCACCTTCAAGTTGGTGGTGGCCATCGGAGCTGAGCCGCCGCCGTTTGAGAGAAATCACGGCGAGAAGGGGGGACCTGTGCACTGTTCATTGACGCCGGATTTCTCCCTCCTCCGGCCACCTCCCGGTGAGTTCTTTATATGGTTTTGATGGGTTTGAGGTGTACATTAAGCCCCTAGAATTTGGTAGCTAGATTTGAAGTGTGTAGGAAGAATTATGGATTTGAAGTTTGGGTTGACTTTTGGATTCGGGTTGTGTATTTCTTGTCGATTGACCTAGTTAGGGGCCGAGTTGGCCTTCGAGTTGAACTAGAAAGTTGTCCCAAATGTTGAGACGAAGCTGCTGGTAAAATTTGGTGGCGATCCGAGGTCGCCGGAATTTTGGCCGGATTTTTCTGCCGGCGGCGGAGCCGCCACTTTTTGGGCAGTTTTCTTGCCCATTTAAATTGTAAAAATTAAGGGAAGTCCATTAGGGGCAGTTGCTAATTTTTAGGAATTTATTTGAGGTGTTGAGTACGTTTGGAAGGTTTGGGATTATTATTTGTGTAATTAAAGGTTAATCGGTCGTTTAGGGAGAACCGGCTAGGCGTGAGAGCGTGTTTAAGAGTTTGTACGCTATTTGGAGGGTTAGAGGCCGACACCCACACTTTTGATAGATGGTTAAGGTTGAACGCTATGGGTAGAGCGTGTTATTATTGCCCTCACGATGATTATGGGTTTAAGACCTGTTTATATGTTTTGTACAGGACGTGGGGGAGCTCTAGCTGAGCAGCCATCTAGTAGCCGGCAGACCTAGCGGCATCTGTGAGTGGACATTTGTTTCAATTTAAATTGCATGCTTTATACTTTAATTGATTTCTCCTGCATATATGATTTCCTCCATGTATTATGTTTTACGGTGATTTGGGAAAATGGGATTTAAGGATTTAAAGGCAAACAAACCGGGAAAGCGGTTCATACCCTTCCTGTGATTCTAAAGGATTTTCCCGGGGTATGTTATTCTTGATTATCACCGTTTTAGGATTTTGGAGGGGGATAATTTAAAAGGAGAAATTTGGCTCACGGATTTAAAGGGGTTTTCGATTTATTATTCCCACGAGATTTTACAGGTTTACAGGTTTTCAAGGGACTTTGGAAAGGGAAAAGGATAAAGGGAAAAGGATTGTATGCTAGCATGGACCCTCTCCGGTTGAGCTGGTCAGTAGACCTTCCCGGATAGAGCAGGTCGGGGACCCTCTTCGGTTGAGCTGGTCATTAGACCTTCCCGAATAGAGCAGGTCGGGGACCCTCTCTGGTGGAGCCGGTCACTAGACCTTCCCAGATAGAGCAGGTCGGGGACCCTCTCCGGTGGAGCCGGTCATTTGACCTTCCCGGATAGAGCAGGTCGGGATTTCTCGTGGATAAGGTTAACACCCCACATAAATGTTTATCAATGAGCCAAGGCATTATTTATGTTTTATTTGCATGCGGATTTTCTTAGAAATACTAAGAGGGAGGACATTAAAGTAATTTAGAGCTTTTAAATGTTATTATTTTCGTCCACTCACTCTAACGTTTTCAATGTTTCTCCCCTGGGCCTTTCGTTTTTAAATGCCCAGATTGCAGTGCTCGACCTATCTAGACCACTTGGAGGCCAAGCATAGTTACCGCCGTTTTCCACACTAACAGTAGGTTCCGGGTTAACCTACTTGTAATATCTCTATGTTTATGCTTTTATCCTAGACGCTCTGATACACATCGGGTAGTTTGTTTGTTGGAGAACTCTTAGGGACTTGGAATGTTATGTATCTTTTACATTTGGGATGTTGAATTAATTGTTGGATTTTTATTAGATGTGTATCATGTGGAGTTGTTGGTTATTGGGGAGCAGGATGGCTCCAGGAGTTCCGGTTGGATATTGGTGTTAGAAGTGTCCTGTGGGTTATTGCAGGTTAAGGGTTGTCCACTTTTCAAGGGAGACTATGTCGATTTTTCGGCAGAATCTTCTTTGGGAGGTGGTCCCCGCAGGATTTACTCCGAGTTAAAGGGGTTTAACTCGGGGTGGGTCCTGACACGGTCTACTGTTCAGCCCTCAGATAAAACCAGTTCATCTATCCGCCTATTCAGATGCTGATTGGACAGGCTGCCTTCATACTCGCCGCTCAACATCTGGATACCTCATCTATCTTGGTTCGAATCTCATTAGCTGGTGCTCTAAAATCAGCCTACTATTGCACGCTCCAGTGCTGAATCTGAGTATCACTCCCTTGCTCATGCAAGCGCCGAAACCACCTGGTTAGCCTACTTACTACATGAACTTGGGGCCCATATTCACTTCCCAATTATGCTTTATTGTGACAATCTAAGTGCAACATATATGGCTTCGAATCCTGTTTTTCACGCCCGTACCAAGCACATAGAATTAGACTATCACTTCGTTCGGGAAAAGGTGTCTCTTGGCAGCCACCAAGTTAGCTTCATTCCAACCCAAGATCAGCCAGCAGACTTACTAACCAAACCTCTCCACAAGCCACGTCATGATCTCCTTGCTGGCAAACTTATCCATGCAGGCTCGTCAAGTTTGAAGGGGGGTGTTAGTGATAGTCTCTCTATCACTCCCATAATTCACTCAACTGCTAAACAAGATTGATTGAACATTCCAGCATTATTCTTTCCCCTAAATCAGCAAGTCATATCTTTGTATTTAAGTGTTGATTATTTCCTTTGTTGTCATTTAGTTTCTGTATAAAACTGTATCAATTACATATTGGAATACACAAGAAATACAATCTCAATATAAACTGTATATGGTAATGGAATAATGGAAAGCTAAAATGACCTCTAAAAATTTTCAAATAGCTTCATTATATCTCATTGACTTCTTGAAAAATTGTTGTGCATTGATCAAAGAAACTTTTGTTATATCTCATTGACTTCGTTATATCTGGTTTGTTTCTGTATTAGAACCATCTGATGGAGAGGAAGGTACTCCAGACTGCCCTTATTTTTTTTGTTACAAAAGGAATCTAAAAGGCCCAAACAGAAAAGTGAGAAAAGCAAAACTAGCAACTACAGACTAGAATAAAGACCAGTCCACCTCGCTCTAGTAACTCCAGCAAGATCATCCAACTACAGACTGCCCTTATTTTTTAATGTTTTATCAATTGCATTTGTGTCTATATCAGATAGGGAGAGAGGATTTGTAACATTGTATAGCGAGTAAAATAATGAAAGAAATCTTCGTCTTACTTTTAATATCAGCAGCTAAACCATGTTCAGTTCAGTAGAACATTAGAGATTTCATACAATAGGCTTTCCTATAATTTAAAGGATATAAAACATTTCATAACATCACTAATCATCCTATTGAAGATGCTACAGACCAAGGTAACTTCCTACTCACAAGTTTTACGGCTTCTTTAAACTTATTTGGGCCATTGTCATACTTGGTATTTCTTCCTTTTATGTATTTATCCAATTTTGTCAACATCTAAGAGATCAACCTTGCATATTCCAAATGTTATGAGAGCTCCTTCCTCATTTCAAAAGGAAGACAAGGTATCATTTCTACTAGAGGTGTGTCAAGACATCATTTCTATTAGAGGTGTGTACATACATATATGCATATGCCTTCAATCTGTGCTACCTTACATTAAAACTAGAATGGTAACTGAAGCTGTGTCATAAATTTCCAAACTTTTATCCCTTCGTCTCTTCTATGTATATGCACACACTCACATAAAGAAATGGTACTATTTTATTTGATGCCAGAACAAAGTTTCTAGAAAAAGTGACAGAGAGAGAGTTTTTGAACATTCATTTTAAATTATCTTTACAAAAACCTGATAGGATAGACTTACTAATGTTGTATTTCCTAATATTCTATAATTTTAGATGCAGATAGATGGTTCAGCTCACTTCAATTATGTCCACCGGATGTTATCACAACTCCTTTAACATGTTTTTTCCCTTTAAACTTTTCCTTGCGGTTTTGTTGGAAATTCTGATCTTTGTGGCTATTAGCTATACACATCCTTATTTAAAATTTTAGTATCTGCATTAAGTGATGCCAAGGAAAGTGTGACATTTTGGAATTGTGCAACAGTTTTACTTAAGAACTGTTGGGTTCACTTGAATGTTTCCTTAACTTTGATAAGTATTTTGCTTCCCACTTTTTACTATAACTGTTTGGTTTGTTGTTCGGCATGTATTTGGAATTGGATTTTGGAATGAAGGTGTGGTGCTCTGTGTGTGTGAGGCTGTAAGGGGGTCATATTTTACAGGTGTCCTTACTTCTCCTAAGTTTGTTATTTCGTTTTTTATATTGTGAATTTGAATTTTGGTCTTCTTTGCTCTCTTTTTGAAATTCGAACTGTTTCTGATCTATGTTCTCTTTTTGAAATTTGAACTGTTTCTGATCTATGTTGATCCCTTCTCCGTGCCTTGAGTTCCTTCGAACAAAGAGAGGTATTCCTCTTTGCTCTTCTTTCTTCTCCCTAGCTTGCTGCTCTCTTGGCGTACATCGCTTTTCCTCTTTTTTTCTAAACTGTTTCCAATCTTGCTCTTTTGTCAACTAAGTCATCAAGAGGCTTATATGGAGGTATGCATCGACATTTGAGTTTTTCCGAGGTAAATTTTCTGTCTTTCATGTTTGGGTTCTGATCTTCTATCTTTGTCTATACAAATTGTTTCAATTTGAACCAAGAAATGGGTCTTAATTGCGGGTCCTCTTCAGTGAACTTGAACTTATAATGATAAGTTAGGTAGAAATCGGTGTTACAAATTTTTGGATACTGATATCCTTTTTTTTCCTTCTCTTCTTCCCCGATCTTGCATGTGTCAAGTGGTTCTCATCTTGCTTCAACGGATCAAGAGCCTTATGGTTAAGAGACCAATCTGATCAATTTCGGTGATCATTTTTTTATTTGAGGAAATCAATTGGTAAGTCTGTAAGTGCTGACTTCAAAAGGTATATGTGTTTGCTCTCCATTTCATGCTAATCTTATGTGATGCTCTTCTCCAACAGAAAGTTTGATCTAAAATGAATTACATACACTAGATTTTATAGTCGCAACCAATAAATATTTGATCAAAGGTCATTTAAAATCAGGTGTGTTTGATATGCACATAAAGTCAGTCATTCCTTCTTTCTCTCTTTTTTTTGTTTTTCAAAGAATCTCCAAACAACATATTAATGGATAATTACATACACTAGATTTTATCATCGCAACCAATAAATGTTTGATCAAAGCTCATTTAAAATCAGTTGTGTTTTATATGCACATAAAGTTAGTCATTCCCTCTTTCTCCTTTTTTGTTTTTCAAAGAATTTCCAAATAACATATTAATGCTTAATTATATCAGAATCTCTGAGCTTTAATATATGGATATTTTCATGTATAGTATGCTTTTAGATATACCACAACTTGAACTTGCACAGGCTTTTTCTTGTTTTTTTACATGTGTTGCTGATTGTGACACATGCTCCTTTGTTAGTTAGCCTTGGATCGAGGTTTTGAAAATTCATGTTTATGTTTTCTGTCATATTTTTCTATTGTATCATTTTCCTTTTGTAATTTTTGACTACTATCAATTTTTATGTTATTCACATCCTGTTTTTTTTCTGTAGTTCAACATCTGGATACAATTGCAACAGATTCAAGATAGTCCCACATGTGATAACTTCTAAAGTATATTGTGTTTCCTAACCGTCTAAAATTTTAGCTGCAGATTGATGTTTTAGCTTTGTTGTTTTTGATAACTTCTCAAGATATGTCGTGTTTCCTAACCTTCTAAAATTTTAGCTGCAGATTGATGGTTTAGCTTTATTGATGTCCACCAGAAACTTTTCAAACTGAATAGATAAGGGTTTAACATCCTGTAAACTATATTTGGATAATATAGTTACAAATAAAATTCTTCTTGTTTAACTATATTTAAAGATTTTATATGTAATTGCAGCAACCACAGTAGTAATGACAGTGATAATAGTTATCCAGACATGAAATGTTTTGGAATCAGTTTTTCTTTTATTGGTTCTTAGTTGTGCTCCTAGGAACGTGAAACTAGGTTTGTTTGACGACGGGCCACTAGCATATCAAAAAGGACCAGTAACTCCATACTGCCAAGCAACATTTGAACTTTTCGTAGTTGTAGGTACTGGATTAGCTGCAATACATTCATCAATATTTTGGTTGAGAACATTGCAGGTTGGAGATTTGCATCGACTTTTTAATCTCTTCTAATTGAATTGCAAATTCAAATGCTTAAATTTTCGTAACATTTCATTCTTTTCTAAATGCATTGTATTTTTGCTTTTTTTGTAGCATCAAACGCAGCTGCCATCAAAACTTGAGATACAAGGTTCACTTGGAAACCGATTCTGTTTTTTTTTGGGAAGTTCTATCATTTCTATCATTTGATCAATCATGATCTTTGTGGCTATTAGCTATACATATCCTTATTTAAAATTTTAGTATCTGTATTAAGTGATGCCAAGGAAAGTGTGACATTTTGGAATTGTGCGACAATTTTACTTAAGAACTGGTTGGTTCACGTGAATGTTTCCTTAACTTTGATAAGTATTTCGCTTCCCACTTTTTACATATCCTTATTTAAAATTTTAGTATCTGTATTAAGTGATGCCAAGGAAAGTGTGACATTTTGGAATTGTGCGACAATTTTACTTAAGAACTGGTTGGTTCATGTGAATGTTTACTTAACTTTGATAAGTATTTCGCTTCCCACTTTTTACTATAACTGTTTGGTTTGTTGTTCAGCATGTTTTTTGGAATTGGATTTTGGAATAAAGGTGTGGTGCGTTGTGTGTGTGAGGCTGTAAGGGGGTCATATTTTACAGGTGTCCTTACTTCTCCTAAGTTTGTTATTTCGTTTTTTATATTGTGAATTTAAATTTTGGTCTTCTTTACTCTCTTTTTAAAATCCGAACTGTTTCTAATCCATGTTGTTCCCTTCTCCGTACCTTGAGTTCCTTCCAACAAAGAGAGGTATTCCTCTTTGCTCTTCTTTCGTTTCGCTTTCGTTTCGCTAGCTCGCTCTCTTGGCATTCATCGCTTTCCTCTGATTTCTAACTGTTTCCAATCTTGCTCTTCTGTCAGCCAAGTCATCAAGAGACTTATATTGAGGCATGCATCGACATTTGAGTTTTTCCGAGGTAAATTTTCTGTCTTTCATGTTTGGGTTCTGATCTTCTATCTGTGTCTATACAATTTTTTTCAATTTGAACCAAGAAATGGGTCTTAATTGCGGGTCCTCTTCATTGAACTTGAACTTATAATGATTAGTTGGGTAGAAATCGGTGTTACAAATTTTTAGATACTGATATCCTTTTTTCTCTCTCTTCCCTTATCTTGCATGTGTAAAGTGGTTCTCATCTTGCTTGCATGGATCAAGAGCCTTATGGTTAACAAACCAATCTGACTGATTTCGGTGTTTGGTTTTTTATGAGGAAATCAATTGGTAAGTCCGTAAGTGCTGACTTCAAACGGTATATGTGTTTGCTCTCCATTTCATGCTAATCTGATGTGATGCTCTTCTGCGACGGAAAGTTTGCTCTAAATTGAATTACATACACTAGATTTTATCTTCACAACCAATAAATGTTTGATCAAAGCTCATTTAAAATTAGTTGTGTTTTATATGCACATAAAGTCAGTCATTCCCTCTTTCCCCTTTTTTTTTCAAAGAATCTCCAAATAACATATTAATGCATAATTATATCAGAATCTCTGAGCTTTAATATATGGATATTTTCGTGTAAAGTATGCTTTTAGATATACCACAACTTGAACTTGCACAGGCTTCTTGTTTTTGTTACATGTGTTTCTGATAGTGACACATGCTCCTTTGTTAGTATTGCCTTGGATCGAGGTGTTCAAAATTCATGTTTATGTTTTCTGTCAAATTTTTCTATTGGATCATTTTCCTTAATTTTTGACTATCAATTTTTATGTTATACACGTCCTGTTTTTTATGTAGTTCAACATCTGGATACAGTTGCAACAGATTCAAGATAGTCCAACATGTGTTAACTTCTCAAGGTATGTCGTGTTTCCTAATCTTCTAAAATTTTAGCTGCAGATTGTTGGTTTAGCTTTATTGATGTCCACGAGATGTTAACACAAGTCCTTATTTTTTTCCCTTTTAGGCTAATGTAAACTTTTCCTTGCAGTATTGATCTTTTTGGCTATTGGTTCAATTCTTCATGCCCTGAGTTCTGTCCAACAGAGAGAGGTATTAACTAATACAAAGTAAAATTTTACCAAATAGCTAGATATATTAGCTGTATGAGTGTGTGTCTTGACCAGCGCATATCCCTCTTCGATCTCTCCGCTATCCTCTTTGTTTTTCTTTCTTCTCGCTTGCTCGCTCTCTTCGCCTTCATCGCTTTTCCTATCTCGCTCTTTGTCGATCAAAAGCCTTATGTAGTCATGCAACAACATTTGAGTTTTTCCATGGTAAATTTTCTGTCTTTCATGTTTGGGTTCTTATCTTTTATCTGTCTATACGAAATGTATCAATTTGAACCCAGAAGTGGGTCTTAATTGCATGTCCTCATCTGTGTACTTGAATTTAAAATGATTAGTTGGGTACAAAACGGTTTGATTAAGTTTCTGCTATGACTGATACCTTTTTTTTTCTCTTTTCTTCCCCGATCTTGCACGTGCCAAGTGGTTCTGATCAAGAGCCTTATTGTTAACAGACCAATCTGACCGATTTCGGTGATTGGTTTTTTATTTGAGGAAACCAATTGGTAAGTCTATAAGTGCTTTTCATTTCGTTTCTGTTGTTAATGTGGAGAACTGAACCACAATTTAGTTTTCTTTATCACCAATTGGAGGCTTCGCAGAGGACTCTGATTGTACTTTACCCATTTCAATTTTAGCAGGACAAGCTATTTGATTTACCCCTTTTGTTTGAGCTTACAGGAGAAGAGGGTGGCTTTGAGTCTGGGTTTGTTCTGGAAGACTTTCCTCTGTTTACTTGCATAGTTTGGGGTGAGTTCAGTTTTATGGCTTTGAGTCTGGGTTTGTTCTGGAAGACTTTCCTTTGTTTACTTGCATAGTTTGGGGTGAGTTCAGTTTTATTGTTTATTGATTGTAGTCATTAGCTTAGTTGTAATGATTATTTACTGGGATTTGATACAAGAAAATATCAAACTCTCAAACTGATTTAACACAATTTCCAATGCTATTATAAATTGCTGAATATGTATGATATGATATTGGGATCTGGTACAAGAAAATATCAATTTCTCAAACTGATTTAATAAGATTACCAATGCTATTATAAATTGCTGAAAATGCATGATAGCTACTTTAAACTTCTCTTTTGAAACTTAGTTGTTGGTACAGGATTAGCTGCAGTACATTCATCAATATTTTGGTTGAGAACATTGCAGGTTGGAGATTTGCATCAACTTTTTAATCTCGTCTAATTGAATTGCAAATTCAAATGCTTAAATTTTCTTAACATTTCATTCTTTTCTAAATGCATTGTATTTTTGCTTTTTTTTGTAGCATCAAACGCAGCTGCCATCAAAACTTGAGATACAGTGGTTTGGCTTGGAAACCGATTCTGTTTTTTGGGAAGTTCTATCATTTTGATCATTTGATCAATCATTGATTATTGTAAATCTTGGTCTTGTAATCTTTGTTTCTGCATAGCTTCTACACTCTTGAATTTAACATAAAAAATTTATTTTTGTTGAATTTATAGGAGAAAGGTGATTGAGCATTCTAACTCGTTCTGCATTTGGAGGCGGTAACATTGTTCTGTCGTTTAATTATCCTTATTACGGTTTATTTTGCATAATCTTAATCATTCTTTTGGATACATTATACTATATATACATCTTAAATTATACTGGATTGTATATTGAAGATTCCTAAAATCAAAGGTTACTGCCATAGCCACCAAATCTCTTCCTCAATCAATCAATCAAGTGATGGCCTCCTCCTCACTCTTAAGAAGGCCATCGAATCCTCCTCGAAGGCGTTGTCCTCCAAGGTATCTATACAAATTGCTTCAATTTGAACGAAGAAATGGGTCTTAATTGTGGGTCCTCATCTGTGAACTTGAACTTATAAAGATTAGTTGGGTATTAATCGGTTGGATTACATTTTTTGGATAAGTTTCTGCATGTGTTAGTTGTCTTCAGAATCAAGTGGTTCTCATCTTGGATGCAGGGATCAAGAGCCAATTTCGTGATTGGGTTCATATTTGACGAAGCCAATTGGTAAGTCTGTTAGTGCATTTCATTTCATTTCATTTCTGTCTTTAAGTTGGAGAACTGAACCAAGAATTCTTTTTCTTTATCACTGATTGGTGCTTGGCAGAGCACACTGGTTAATTTACCCATTTCAATTTATCAGGACAAGCTATTTATTTTACCCCTTTCGTGATTGGGTTCGTATTTGAGGAAACCAATTGGTAAGTCTGTAGTGCATTTCATTTCGTTTCTGTCTTTAAGTTGGAGAACTGAACCAAAAATTCTTTTTCTTTATCACTGATTGATGCTTGGCAGAGCACACTGGTTAATTTACCCATTTCAATTTATCAGGACAAGCTATATAATTTACCCCTTTTGTTTGCACTTACAGGAGAAGAGGGAGGCTTTGGGTCTGGGTTTGTTCTGGGAGACTTTCCTTTGTTTTCTTCCATAGTTTGGGGTGAGTTTAAGTTTCATTGTTTATTGATTGTTGTCATTAGCTTAATTGTAATGATTTTATACTGGGATTTGATACAAGAAAATATCAAACTCTCAAACTGATTTAACACAATTCACATTGCAATTATAAATTGCTGAATATGTATGACAACTACTTTAAACTTCTCTTTTGAAACTTTTCAAACTGAATAGATAGGATGTAAACTATATTTGGATAATATAGTTACAAAAAAAATCTAGGGGTTTAACTATATTTACAGATTTTATATGTAATTGTGGCAACCACAGTAGTAATGTTAGTGATAATAGTTATCCAGACATGAAATCTTTTGGAAGCAGTTTTTTCATATTTTTGGTTCTTAGTTGTGCTCTTATGAACCTGAAACAAGGTTCGTTTGACGATGGCCCACAAGCATATCAAAAAGGACCAGTAACTCCATACTGCCAAGCAACATTTGAACATTGCATACTTCGATTGAGAAAAGAGACATTGCTCTTCTTCTATTCTGTTTACTCGGAGGCAGTTGTATTTTAAGGTTACAGATATAGAAAAATATCTTATCTGCAGGTCCCAAATTCAATTAGATGTAGGTTTCACTTCTATGGTGTCATATAGGGTTTAGGGATTCGTTTGGGACATTTCAACAAAAATTTCTTCAAGGAACCATTTATATGCTAATACTCTAGTTAGAATACTTTTCTGTTCACCTACAGTTTTTTGTTCTGAAAGATCAAGTCAGGATGATGCTACTTATTTCCATTCCCTCAAACCCTAATGTATAAATTTCAAGTTCCATAAAGACTTGAGGTTGTATTTAGTCTGTAAAAGCCTTTTCTTCTTTGATAATTTGCATTTCTTTCTCTTTTATAGTTTTTTGTATGTTGCAAAGAAACATAGGTTTCTTTATAGTAAATCAATTAAATTGTAGTTTCAGATGAGTTGTTATTTTTTGCGTCTCAATACTGTTTAGTTGGTGTCATTACTAAATTATCATATCACCTTAGTCATAAAAAATTAAGCCCACTAATCCTGGATCCGCGCCTGCTTGTAGGATTTGGGGATTGCGATGAATGGAAAAATTCACAGCAGCCTCATATTTAGGTTGTATAGCTAATATGGTATTCAACTTTTGACTTTGATAACATTGGAAAATTCAAGATTTAGGTTTACTCTTCTGTTTTGGGATGAATGAAAGTATTCAGACAACCCCATAATTTATGTATGTGAATTTTAATTGTTAGTTTCCTTGGTGTTTGTTATGCACATGTGAATTTTGTTCGAGAGGTGGGCTGGATTGCTGAGGTCATTATCTTTGCAGCAGCAAGGTTATTCCAATATGAAGGTACATTTTGCAACAAATATATTTTATAGGAAACTATTCCTCTGAGAACTGCTATTTCTAATAAATTCATAATTGATTTTTTGTCATCTTATTTGTCAAAAAAATTTAAAAAAAAAAATCTTATTTGTCAAATGGCTTCACTTCATTATAAATTTGATCTTTGATTTCTGAACTTTCAAAATGGTGAAAGAGGTAATGAAATTATTCGGTGTAGCTGTTACTAGAATTTTGTGATTCATGTCATGCAGAATTACAACTTTGTTAAGTTTTGAGACATTAAGATTATCACAGCAAAATAGTTCCAACAGTATCCTTGTAAGTATTCAACTTCAGTTTTGAAATTTGAATTCACTTCTGAACAGCAGAGGGGTCATAATATGGGTGCACATAGGCCGATTCTTCAGATGAGAACCCTCACCACCTTCACACAACAGCACCCAGTCTTGTTTCACTGTCACAGACACCATTCTATATCTTCTTCCCCATCATCAAACTACTTGGAAAATGGTATTACACAGCTTCATCTCTGTCAGATTCTCTTTTGGTCGAGAAGGGTTTGAAGCAAGGTAATCTCAATTATTTGTGTAACTCTTTGTTTCAGTTAAACCTTCTCGTAGTTGAACTTGTTCCCCGTTGCCGCGACAATTTGCAAGCGGTTAAACTCGTTGAGTTGATAGTGTTAAACTGTCCGAATATGAAGCACTCGTCAGTCTCTTAGTGCAATGATTCGCATTTTGGTGAGGGCCCCAAGGGTTTCAGATGCCCAAGCTTTAATGCTTAGATTGGTTTGGAAGAGTGGCGTCTCCCATGTTGAAATAGGTGAGTCTTTGGTTGGAACCTGCGACAGTTCTGGTTTGGGTTTTGACTTATGTGCAGGCTAGGAAGTTTAGAGAATGGTTTGAGGCCTTTAAGACACTTAGGAGCAACCGGTTATGTGTTTCGAGGACTTATGGTGGGCTTGTGAAGGTTATGTGGGTAGATTTGGCGTGGCAAGTATTTGGGGAAGTTGTTAGCAGTGGCGTTCATGTGATATACACTAAACATTATGACTAATGCCTTGTGTAAAGTTGGTAAAATCGATAAGGTTAAGTCGTTCATATCAGACATGGCTGAGAAGGGGGTTTCTGCACATATTGTGACATATAATACTGTAATCAATGCGTATTGTCGTGAATGGCTCGTAGAAGAAGCTTGCGAGTTAAAAAACTCGATGGCTTCTAAGGGTTTGAGACCTGAACTTTTTACATACAATGCTATCATGAATGGGTTGTGTAGGGTAGTAAATTTTGCAGGTGCAAAGGAAGTGTTGTATGTTATCATGAATGGGTTGTGCAGGGTAGGAAATTTTGCAGGAGCAAGGGAAGTGTTGTATGAGATTTTGCGGAATGGATTAAATCTTGATACTACTACGTTTAATATACTGCTGGTTGAGAGTTGTAGAAAAGATAAAATTTCAGAGGCTGAAGGAACTTTCCGTGAAATGTTTGGTAGAGGTGTTGTTCATAATTTAGTCAGCTTCAGTTCAGTAATTGGGGTATTTTAGAGAACGTGTAACACCACGTACCTAAAAGTTACTTTTTTCAGGGGTGTACGACTTACCGAGAGCTCTTGACTACGACCGGTGAATTAATAAGTTATCGCTCGAGTTTAGTTTCGAGTTTTCTCGAATCAAAGAAAAATAGATTTAAATATATGAAGTTGTAGTACGTGTTGAGAGGAGCTCTTCGGTATGTCCGGATTATTTTTCGTAGCTTCCATCTTTTTTCTGTGAATTTTTGAAGTTTCTGGTAAATAATTTTTATCATTTAACCATGTACTTTTACCCATTTTAAATCTGGACCGTCAGATCAAGTAGGGTTTTGATCTGAACCGTCCATTCAAGTATAAAAAGAGATGAAGTGTTGACTGTCGGTGAAAGAGACAAAACTCGAGTCAACCGAGTCTCCCCCTCTCTCGATCTCTCTCGGCAGCTCCGGCTTCGCACATTGGCGACTCGCCGTCTAGCCACCACCAACTGGCGCACCACCACCAAAATGACCCCCTGTATCTCTTCTACCTAACCCAGTCCTCAAAACACATCGGCATCAACCCAAGAGAAAGATCGACGCCGAGGAGGAGCGGCTATGTTCTTCAGTTTGAGGCAAGAGTTGGCGGCGACTTTGACTCTAGTGAGGGAGCCTTCTCTCCTTTTCTCTTCTCCAATTCCTTGTTCTTGTTTATGGATTGGAACCCTAATTCAAAAAAATCCCTAATTTTGTTTTCTCTGTTTTCTGGTAAATCTGTTCTTCGACGGTTACATCGAGCTTAGCAACAATTGATAGAGCTCAGACATGTTTTTGGTTTAGCCTTGGAGGTAGCGACCTTGGTTTTGAGATCAAGGCAGAGGGCAGCCTCTCGAAATGCAGTGAGGGAGCTGTTACTGCTGTAGCTACTGCTCTGGAATTGGGAGGAGGGAAGGAGGTTGAAGCACTGCTGGACTGTTGGACTTGAGTAGGATAGGGGTAAGGTATAATTGGAAATGTTGTGTGTTGCATTGTTGTATTCGGGTTGGTGACTAATTTTGTGTTTCTTATTGTTGTCGAGAACTTGAGAATCGAAGAAATGGGGAGGATACAGCCATTTTCCAGCTAAATTGCCGAAATCCAACAGAATATTCCGGCGACTTGTCAGAATCTAGCGAAGGTTTTTCCGGCCGTGAGCCGAAGAGGTAGAAATCGATTTTCCAGATAAGCTTTGTCGTAAAGTTTCCGTAAAATAATGCTTTGGGTTAATTACGGAAATTTGGACGCAAGTATGAAGTTTCTAATTGGGAAACTTCGCATTTTAAGAAACATAGATTATGACGGGATAGATAGATTCCTGACATTCGCATACACCAATAGGGATTTGGATTCAAGGATTTACTGCCTTTGTAAAAAAATGTGAAAATAGGTATATGTATGTAAGAATAGTTGTGCGACAACATCTTCAAGATTATGGTTTCTGGAAGAAGTATAGGAAATGGGATAAGCATGGTGAGGTTGCAGATATTGTTGATGTGGTGGATGGAAATCAAAATGAGTCTTCTTATATGGAGGATGATATGGTGAGACTTAATCAAAATCACATACTCCATTGATATCAAGTATTTGTTGTTTAAGTGTGACTGGGTCAATCCCTCCACAGGTATAAAGTTTGACCGTTTTAAGTTTCCTTTAGTCAACTTCAAGCAGTTGTACAAGAATGACCGTATAGGGGATGAGCCCTTCATCCTAGTATCTCAAGCTCATCAAGTTTGGTATGCTCCAGATCCTTCGGGACAAGACTGGTTCAATGTTATGAGGATGCCTGCAAGGGACTTAACTCATCTGCAAACTGAGAATAGTAAAGGTGCTAGTAGTTATGTGGTTGATTAAGATATTAGATGTAGTCATATGTAAGTTATTAGGTCTTTGTTTGGTGGCCTATCATGTGTTTGACTTGATTTGGGAATTGAATTCCTACTTTTGTAGTATTGAGGATTTTTCCTCATCTATGTATAACTCTTCTATTTATATGATATAAAATAATCAAGTATGTGTTGTTACACATAACTTATTTATTGAATATGTTTTCTTTCAGATCACCATGAAGAGAAAGAAGATTGGTCGACCGTGCACCATGGGTGAGTTTTTGAAGAAATCAAGTGCATCTAATACATCAAGCAGCAACAACACTTCCTCATCAATGTCATCCATAGCATCATCAGCATCTGCCAATTCACCAGCGCCACCCCTGGCCCCTCCAGCGCCACCCCTGGTCCCTACAACGCCACCCCTGGTCCCTCCAGCGCCACCCCTGGTCCCTCCATCACCCCTTCCAACAGCAGGTACTGTGACAACCTGCATTTTTAAAATAAGATTAATGAATTTATTTATTATTAGCTGTTGTTTGCTTTCTCTTCTGATAATCATGCAAGGGTTTTATTGAGTTCTTAGTTGTTGTCGACAAAAAAGAGATTTGTCGAAGGCTCATAAAGAATGAAACTTGTATGACTCTCTGCTCTTTGAGGCTTCAGTGTGGCTTAATCACCACATATGTAGTTGATAGCATCTTATTATTAATACTCAGTGGCTTTGTGATCCTAGAATGAAACTTGTATGACTCTCTGCTCTTTGAGGCTTCACTGTTGCTTAGTGACCACATATGTAGTTGATAGCATCTTATTATTAATACTCAGTGGCTTTGTGATCCTAGTCTGCAAATGTCTAAATTAGTGATTAGAAACAAGGGTGGGATTGGTGAGACCATCAATTTTATCAGCTATATATGTTTTCCTTCAAGTTAGAATTTGAATTTTTCATTTACATTGATAGAACCGGAAGCCGGACATACTACTGCAACTGGCAGAAGTCATAGTAAGGGTATTCCAGATTGGACAGCAGGAGTTAAAGTCGAAGTCCGTTTTGATTCGAACTTCCAACCTGTGGGAGATAGGGATGCCCAATTAAAGTCGCAATTGGGAAAGTTGCTCGAGATGGGCAAAGGATCCCCTGACAATATTGGATCGGAATTCTGTTGGCGATAAAGTTAGAGATGAAATATGGAAGTTCAGGTATTTCATGAGCTAAATTCCACTTATTTTACTTGTGAGCTAAATTTCAGGCAATTGTGACTTTGGAAGTAAATTTCATGAGCTAAATTTCAAGAAATTGTGACTGGAATTTAGCTCATGAAATTTACTTCCAAAGTGTCACACCCTGACGTTAGGATATCTCAATCAAACAATATCACTTTCTAATCCAAAGTTTATGGCATTGGACTGCAGTTCAAACAATCATAAATGAAACCCTTTACAAATCAACTAGTATTCCTATAAATATTTCAAATCAGCTTGTCCATAGTAGAAACCCTTTACAAATCAACAAGTATTCCTATAAATGAAATCCTTTAACTTGTTAAGAACAGATATTCAGTGTATCCAATCCATATGTGGAACTGAGCTTGTACTACAAAGCGATAACAAATTTTACTTCACAGTTAAATCTTGACAAGGTAACACTTTGTGTCAAAATTCTATGAACTCATTTAATGAATAAAAAACCTAGAAATACTTTGGCCTTCTCAATTGTATGTTTGTCATGTTACTTATGAACATAGCTTTAGTTCTAAATTTTAGATGATTTGTAGGAAAATTTGCTAAATGTTCCAGAATGATATAGAGATGTATGTATGAGAACCTGCAATACTTTGTGGAAAGTTCATAAAAGCAAAACAAAGATCAACTACTTTGAGAAGTACAAGAATGATCCAGATCTTGTATACAAGCCTCCTGCACTTATTGTTATGGAGCAGTGGGCTGACCTAGTTGCTTATTGGAGTAGTGAGGATGCTAAGGTACTGGCCACACCATTAGTTAGTTATAAAAATTTGACAGTGGTTTTTGGGATTTGGTTATCAACATTGGCCGTGTCTTGGTACTGCAGATTATATCTACAAGAAATTCAATAAACCGAGTCGCGTGGACCGGTTCATAATACTGGTCGAAAACATTTTGCTCAACTACGCTATGAGGTACTATTTTGGGATCTGCCTCTGATTTATTTGATCACAAAAATTAATTATAACATAAGAGTGCCATAAGATTCCACTAGCTACTTCTGCTCAAACAAATAAGCATGCCAACAACCCCAAATTTATATCTTTTTAAAATTTGCTTGGATTCAATATTTTGAGAATCTTAAACAATTCCTGATCTTGTGTTCATGTCAATGAAGGAAATAATTATGTTAAACTCCCCAGCTATGTTACAACTGTTTATCTTTCTCACAAGTTCGATATTTTTCTGTTTTGGTAAGATTACATGTAGGATTTTGCAGCATGAAAGCAATAATATAATAAATGTATCTTCAACTAGCTAATTAAGTTCTTCAATTTGTTCAACTTATCAATCATAATGAGGATTCATCATGTTTTCTGGCTCTAGTTGTTTTCATGAGCACGAACATCCTTGTGGCTTTGTCTAAAAATTTGATCAGAAACACATTCTTATGTATGGGGTGGACACAATTTCTTAAAAGTTTAAACGTTTGATTGGTCTGGTATGTCTGTTAGTTTGGAAATTGCATAGCAATCCCTAACTGTATCATTACGGTTTTTATAATTAACAGATGCAACAAAATGGGGAAGAAACCGATAAAATAAGTGCGTGGAAAAAGGCGTGAGACATCACAAACCCTGATGTAATTGAAGCACTTGTAAGTTCGATTTCCTCAGTTTTTTTAATCTGTTACATATATGGTAAGAGTAATTTTATTCACACTGCTATTTTCTGGTAAGTGTTACAATTTTTTTAAATCTGATTGAAGAGACACAGTTAGGTCATAGTGGGATTGGTGAGACCATCAGAACTTGAATAGGCATGTTTTTGTATGAATGGCTTGGCAGTTGTGTGCATTGCTTTTTTCCAAAATCAGCTCACTAGGCAAACAAGTATGTGTGGGTTAAAATTTAGAATAGACTTTAAACACATATTGCTGCTCAGATTTATTAAAACTTGCTGTTTGATGGACTTTGTTATCTCACACAGGATGCCGGCTTGCAGTAACTTTTACTTTTCCTTTGTCTGAATTTCACCATGGTCGATTCATGGTCACCAGGAGCTTCTAGTTGTTATGTTTTTTATTTTAGTTCAGAAAAGGGTAGGATGGTGATATAAAGATTTACAAAAAAAAGTCTGATGTGTATTTAGAAATCTGGCACTTACGCTAATAAAATTTCTCATAATATAAACTTTCGGTCTTTGGTACAATCTAGTTATTCCACTTGTACTTATTGTAGGCAGATTATGAGGAACGTCTTTTAAAGGAACCTGAGGAACAAAGGAACCTGCCGGTTGTTAAAGACCGGGTATTTCATGAAGTGATGGGGGAGGATGAACATGAGTATTGTCATACTTATGGAACTGCTGTGCCTCGAAGTTTTGTGTATCCAGTCTTCATCAGCCCCATCTAGAAGTTCTGATGATTTACTGGTTGAGAAAATAACAATTTTGTTGTATCCACAGTATGTATTAATATTACTTGATATATAATATTGTTGGATTGGTAATTTTGTTGAATACTGTTCATATTGCTATAATTGCTGGTTGGTTAGTGAAGGTCTTGTGGATATATATATATAGTAGCTGGTTCTGAACTCTTGAAGTTGGTTAGGGGGATCCCTAGTTGTTTTGATTGATTCATGTGGACAGTCTGTCTGTTTGGACTCTTGAAGTTGGCCTTGTCATGTTTCAGCGACGGCATAATGCAGTCGCAAATAAATTTTTTTTTTTAAATGGCGGTAAACAAATTGGGCGGGAACTAAATTTGGCGGGAAGTAAATTCGACTACGTGGTAAAATTCCGCTTTGGCGACGGCATGGCCAGTAGCAAAAAACCGTCACTTAATAGGCGTCGGTATTCATGCTACGTCTCTAACCGTCGCGAAAAGCTTAAGCCACAGTGTTTTGCCGTCGTAAATAGTATAGACGACCTCATTATTTGCGACCAACGTTTGCCATCGCCAATACTCTTTTACGACGCCAAGAGGGTCATTAGCGACGGTTTCGCGTTGAGGCTAAACTCCTTTTTTGTAGTGTGAAAACTGCAGGCTTGGTTCCAGGATAATGTGATCTATACTCCTCATAGATGCATATTGTAGAAAAATCGTAGTGTTAGAGGCATTGAAGTTGTGGGATGAAATACTTGAGCAAGGCTGCGTGGTGGATGTCATTACTGTAGAAAATTATGATTCACTGGAATAATTTTTTATTGATACAAACGGGATATATATACAAGAGTATCCTTGTGAAACAAGATAACCTAGAAAGTAGGGGATAACAACAAAGGTAACTAACCAAATCCAATTACAATCTACTTTCCTAAATATATTCGAAGGCTTTTAACATTTCCCCTCATGTTGGAGAATGTATATCTAAAATTCCCAACTTGCTCACCAAAGTCGAGAATTGGTCCTTACCAAGAGGCTTGGTAAAGAGATCGGCTACCTGTTCTAAAGTACCAACGTGCCGAGTAGAAATAGTACCATCCATAATCTTCTCCCGAATGAAATGACAATCCATTTCAATGTGCCGTGTACGCTCATGAAAGACCGGATTAGCTGCAATGTGCAATGCTGCTTGATTATCACAAAACATCAATGTTGCACCTTGATGTGACAAATGTAAATCTTCTAACAAAAATCGCATCCATATGATCTCACAGGATGTGCCAGCCAGGGACCTGTACTCGGCTTTCGCCGAGGATCTTGATAGTGTCTTTTGACGTTTTGTTCGCCACAAAATCAAGGACGTTCCCAAGAAAACACAGTTGCCCGTGGTGGAGCGTCTAGTGACAGGACAACCCCCAATCGGAATCACAATAAGCAATCATATTCAAAGTACTTTTAGAGGAATAAAGAAGTCCCTGACCTGGCACATTCTTCAAATATCTCACTACCCTCAAGGCGGCTTCCATGTGTGGTTGTCTTGATTGATGCATGAAGCGACTTAAAACATGAACTGCATATGTAATGTCTGGTCTTGTGATGGTCAAGTAGATTAACCGACCAATTAACCTTCGATACTTGGATGGATCTTGAAGAACATCACCCTTTTCCGAAAGTTTTTCATCTTCTATAGGAAATTCCTCCCGGACTTCGGCGACAGGGGGAGAATCTTGTATGTCCCCTCCACAAATCCCTGTACGGACTTAAGCAAGCATCAAGACAATGGTTTGCTAATGTAGAAAATTATGATTCATTGGAATAATTTTTCATTGATACAAACGGGATATATATACAAGAGTATCCTTGTGAAACAAGATAACCTAGAAAGTAGGGGATTACAACAAAGGTAACTAACCAAATACAAATCCAATTACAATCTACTTTCCTAAATATATTCGAAGACTTAACAATTACCTTCAATACCATATTAAATTGACTTTGTCGGGAGAAGATGCTTGCTGGTGTAGAGAAACTCTTCAACGAAGTGGTGGAAAGGGGTGTTTTTCCATACCTTCACAACACTTATTCATGGTTATTATTAAAATAGGAATATGACTAAATCCTCAAGTTTGTTTGAGGCAATGACTGGCAGACATATCAAGCCTGACATTGTCACATACAACACATTGATTGATGGGTTTTGCAGAGTAGGTGCCATGGATAAAGCTGAGAAGCTATGGAGTGACATGGTATCTAGAAGGATAGTCCCTAATTGCATTTCATATGGCATTCTTATCAGTGGATTCTGTAGCATGGGACTTGTCCATGAGGCGCTTCGTTAGTGACTTGTGACACTGTCATAAAGGGCTACAGCCGCTCTGGAGACACAGAAAAAGGCATATGAGTTCTTAGCCAAAATGATTTCAAAAGGAATTGTTCCTGATAATATTACTTACAACACTGGCTGAAAAGAAGACAATCTGGACGAACCTTCCTTTCAGTTAAGGAGATGGAAAAGCAAGGACTACTGCCAGATGTGATTACATACAATGTCATTCTTTATGGGTTTTGTAGACAAGGTAGACCGAATGAAGCGGATTTAGTTTTGCAAAAGATGATTGATAGAGGTGGAAATCGTGATAGATCCACATACATCATTGATAAATGGACAGGACAATTTGAGGGAGGCGTTCCGCTACTATGATGAAATGCTGCAGAGGGGATTTGTACCAGATGATGAATTCTAGTTATTGGTTTTTCTCATGTAGCTCAAGGTGGGATATGTCTCTTAATTTCCTCTTTCTTAATTATAATCAGATATGCCACTAAAATTTTGCTATTCTTACTGGCCTTGTTTCATGTTTAGACTGGGTTTCTTTGTGTCTGGGAAAATTCATTATGATAGATAAATGTTTTTAGGTAATGGAGATGCAGTATTTTCTGTTTTCCAGGATACACTGGATACAGAGAGAATATACTCGCTATGATAGCTATGATCTTTAATTCTGGATACTTAATTTTCATCTTATCGCTAGGTATGAAATATGTCAATTTAATATCTATTGATTCATCATGTCTTACTGTCATGAAAAATTATTCTGGCTATCTTATTTTAGCTGTCCACATTCTTTGAACACGCTCTTAGACTCTCAATGACATTCACACGGCTGGATAGTTATATGTATCAAAGTGATCTATGGTTACCGCAGTTTCTGCAATTGTTTACCTTTTCAGTTTTTACATTAGAGTTAAGATTCTGCAGTTACACAATTTGTTACTAATGAGAAACAACAAAACACAGCAAACTAGCTAACAAAGCTAGAACTAGCTCTACAGATTCTGCAGTTACACAATGATGACAGAAAAGAGGGGCAGGGGATAGAAAAGGAGAATGTTGTGGAATAAGACAATTGGGTTGTCCTCTATTACTAAGGATCGGTTTAGATGAACGAAACTCAGTAATAAAAGATTGGATATTGAAGAAGCTAAAAGAGAAACTATCCAGGCACTAAGCCATCATTTGCTATAGAAGCCAGGTGGGCTAGCTGCCATTTACGTATGGGTTGTTTTTTCTCTATTTGTTAAATTTAATAATTTATATTTCATTGGCCTTTTTCATATAAATTCTTTATAGGACGCCATTTTTTCATAGGCCATTCGAATAGAATAAGAATTAGAGGAATTAAGTTTATGCATAAAAACGGATTAAAATCTTCATAAGAAAAAAGATTGGTTGTCTTGAAAATGTTTTGGAAACCAGGTACTGGTCATTAGCCATACTTTATTATAAAACCTTTAGTCACATAAATGCAATATGAAATCATAATGTGTTGTATGATTTGTTTAGTATGTTATAAATAAGTGTACAATTTTGTGAACAAACTCTACATAGGAAGCAAAATTATCAAAAATCTTGTGAAGTAAGATGTGATCGAAATGGTGAAATACGGTTATGGTTGGAAAATCACGTAATTCGGGTACGTCTCATTACCGTTAATAGCAGTCAATATTATTTACCATTATTATTCCCCATATGGAGCCCTATCATCGAGATGTAAATGTCCTAAAAATTTTATATGAGTGCGCGGTTACATATCATCTACGTGAGAGTTTTTGTGTAGAAGATTCAACCAAATTACGTCATATAGGGGTAGATATAGGCGTTTCCGTGTGATAAGTAACGATGGATTACGGTTGACCTTTTCGATCGAGTCCTTAACATTGTCGGATCTAGTTGAATTTTATATCATAGACATGTTTCGTCATAATAATCATATTAGACGGTCGAATTTTCATTTATGAATTTTAATCATCGAAACCACATGTTGTATAACTTGTTTAGTATGTTTTAAACAAATGTACAACTGTGTGAACCATCTCAATATAGGAAGAAAAAATTTCAAAAATCTTGTGAAATAAGATATGATCGAATTGGTGAAATACGTCTATGGTTGAAAAATCAGGTAATTTGGGTAACGTCCCAGTGCCGATAGTAACGGTCAAACCTATTTGTCATTATTTATCCATATGGGGAGCCCTATCTTCGAGGGGTAAATGTCTCAAAATTTTTAGATGGGCGGTTGCATCTCATCCCGTTTGTTGTGTTAAAGGTTCGACCAAAATACCTAATTTAGATCCAGATATGAGCGTTTTCGTGTGTCTAGTGGTTATAAGATTAGAATTGACCGTCTCGATCGAGTCCTTATCGTTGTCGAATCGAGTTGAATTTTTTACCATAGACATCTTTCAAGATAATGATCAAATCAGACGGTCGAATTTTCGTTTGTGAATTCTGATCATCGGAACCATAACATGCGTATTAATATTGTATAACTAGTTTACGAAGTTTTAAATAAATGTAGAAAAAAATCATTGATGAAATTAATATGACTCAAATTTGGAGTTGTGACAGTAAGTGTTCTTACATTTCTTGGAGATAGGGCAACCTGATCAACTCTCGTGGGAATTTTCCTGGCAAATCCTGAGATTTTAAAATTCTGCACTTCATCAAAATATATGGTTAGACTATAAAATTAGAATAAATAATAATAAGAGGTAATGCTCATTTGCACAAAAAATAAGAGTCAAACCCTATTCCAATGAAAAATAAGACTTTGAAACCCAATTGAATGAAAGATACACGTATTTGTGCTCAAACACACAAATCTTTATTAAAAGAATAAATGCCCATTCAGTATAAAGCCCATTCCAATAAAAATTATTTCACATTGTCCATTTACACAAATCTTAACCAAAATATAATATTACCCTTTATTAAATAAAACCTAACTCCTCTCTCTCCCGATCGATAACGCCTTTGTCTTCCTCTCTCTATTTTTCCCACATCCTCACCTCTCTCTTTTTCCCGATCTGACAGGTCAACACTGTGACGCCGCCACCGCCGCCACGATCCAGATGCGTAGACTGTCGATGTTATCGAGGGTGAGTCCATGGCAAATGGTTGTTGTCCTCAGATCCGTCAACGTTGTCGCCGTCCTCGGTTTTTCGGTCAACTCCTCTCTCTCTCTCTCATCCACAAGGATGATGTCTGCCAACGCTTCTCTGATTTGACAGGGCTCACCTCCGATCTTGTTATGCTATGCTTCAGATCTGTTCACAAGCTCGTCGTCCAGATCTGAGGCATAGTAAAACGAGTTCGGAGGTGAGGCCTGTCAAATCGGAGAAGAGTTGGCGGGCGTCATCCTTGTGGATGAGAGAGAGAGAGAGATAGAGAGATTGATCGGAGAATTGAGAAAGAGAGAGAGAGGAGTTGACCGACAAACCGAGGACGGCGACAACGTTGACGGATTTGAGGACAACGACCATTTGCCATGGACTAACCCTTGATAACATCGACAGTCTTCGCATCTGGATCGTGGCAGCGGTGGCAGCGTCACAGTGTTGACCGGTCAGATCAGGAGGAAAAAGAGAGGCGAGGATGAGGGAAAAATAGAGAGAGGAAAGCAGAGGCGTTATCGATCGGGAGAGAGAAGAGTTAGGTTTTATTTAATAAAGGGTAATATTGTATTTTGGTTAAGATTTGTGTAAATGGACAATGTGAAATAATTTTCATTGAAATGGGTTTTATGCTCTAAAAATTAGTACTGAATGGGCATTTATCATAATAATAAATAGTTCATAACATTTCAATAAATATTTAAAATTTCACATAGACAATTACAATAAACTATCAAAAATTTCACCATAATGATCAGATGGTCGAATTTTTCATTTGTGAATTTTCGTCATCGGAATCACAACGTGCCTACTAATGTTAAACAACTTGTTTCGTAGGTTATAAACAATTATACAACTTTTTAAACCAACTCCACATAAAAAGCAAAATTATCCAAAATCTTGTAAAATAAATTTTGATAGGAATGATGAAATTAGGGTGTTAACATTATTATTACTCTAATCTCGTAACACACGTTCGTGATGGTGTCAATTTGTTTTTTAGTAGTTTTTTGCAAGAAGCTAATCTGCTCCACATTTGTTGACTCTTTTTATTCTATTTTTTTGTTTATATATATATATATATATATATATATCAAATTACAACAACAACCTTTAAAATATTAAATTAGGGTGGTACTATTAACACACTCATATTTTCTATTAACACACCTTATCTTTTTTTCAACCAATCATGAAACAAATTTAAGTGGTAAACTTTCACATTTGTTAACTCTTTTTCTTCTATTTTTTGAATATATATATATATATATATCAAATTACAACAAAAACCTTTAGATTAAATTAGGGTGGTGCTATTAACACACTCATATTTACTGTTAACTCATCTTATCTTTTTTTTTGAACAATTTAAGTGACAAACTTATAAATAAAAATAAAATATGTGGATAAAAAATGAGGAGTGTTAACAAAAATAAATGTGTTAATAACAATACCTTTAAATTATAATAAAAATGTAATAAAAAGGGCAATTTGAGTATTTCATAAATTGATGAAGCTTTTAACACCTAACTGTCACGAGCTTACTTCTTTCACTTGAGATACTCGTGCGGCCTTAGCACTCCGCTATGCTAAGTCAGCCTTACTTCACGCAACTCGTCGGCTAGAACAATCGAAGAACACAAGAAGAACTTTTGAAAGCAAGAGAACTTGTATTGAGCTTTGAATGAGCTTACAAGACAAGTGCGTTGATTTGCTTTCTATAACTCAAATGAGAGGGGTGCCTCCCTATTTATAGGCATCCTTCCTCCTTAGCTAAGATTCTAGAAGATTCTAGCTATTTACAATGTGTAGAACATTCTAGAGAACTCTACACTACTCTAAGTTATACCTTGAGTGTTCTAGAGAGTTCTTGAGGGTTCTAGGGCTTTGAGCCTCTCCTAGGACTCTAGAGAATTCTAGAGACTTCCCAACCTTTCTAGATCCTTCCGGAGGCTTCCGAGGCTTTCTATAATGTTCTGGAAGTTTCTAGAACACTCTAGTGTATTCCAAAGTCTTCCTTGGGCAATGCTGGCTTCAAAAATGCTTAAGGAACTTGACGGGTTGTGACACTCTCCCCCGCCTAAGTCCACGATGCCCTCGTCACGTCTTCTTCATGGTAGCGCTGGATCTTGTCTTTGAACTGCCAAAGCATGTCCTCGGACTCCCAGCTTGCTTCATTTTTGGGCAGACCTCTCCACTTGATGAGATACTCCTTATAACTTGGCACGCCCAGACGTCGAATGACGCGGTCCGCAAGTACCTCATCTACCTCCTTGTCAAAAGAGGTGACGACCGCTGTTGGTGCCCGGTGTGATACTCCCCTTGACGGGTCTTCCTCGTCCTCATGATAAGGCTTTAACATACTCATGTGGAAGACGGGATGGATCTTTAGTTTGGGCGGGAGGTGAAGCTTGTATGAAACCTTACCGATGCGTTTGATGACTTCAAACGGCCCCTCATACCTATGTATCAAGCCCTTGTGCACCTTTCTAAACGACTTGAATTGTTGTGGCAAGAGTTTCACAAGTACAAGGTCCCCTTCCTTGAACTCTACGTACCTCCTCTTTTTATTCGCCCATTTCTTCATCCTCGAGGCAGCCTTGTGTAACGCCGCTCGAGCTAACTCCGTTTGCTCGTGCCATGACTTGGCAAACTTGAACGCGGCAGGACTCTTCCCTTCATAGCGGGCGGCAAGGGATAGAGGGGTAGTCGGCTGATGTCCCAACACAATCTCAAAAGGACTCTTGTTGGTGGCCTCGCTTTGTTGCAAGTTGTAAGAAAATTACGCCACATCAAGGAGCTTGGCCCAATCCTTTTTGTTGGCACTCACGTAGTGCCACAAGTATAACTCCAAAAGAGCATTGACACACTCCGTTTGACCATCGCTTTACGGATGAAAGCTTGTTGAAAAGTTCAAGTCTGACCCCAACATCTTGAACAGCTCCGTCCAAAATCGCCCAATGAAGCGTGGGTCTCGATCGTTGACAATGTTCTTTGGCACTCCCCAGAGCTTAACAACGTTGCGAAGGAATAGTCTTGCAATTTCCTCCGCAGTGCAATCAGCTGATGGGGCCAAGAAGGGTGCATACTTGCTAAATCGGTCCACCACGACTATGATGCTTCTGAACCCTTCGGACTTTGGCAGCCATGTGATGAAGTCCATAGAGACGCTCTCCCACGGTCTCTCGGGAATAGGTAAGGGGTTAAGCAAGCCCCCCGGCTGCTGCTGTACGATCTTGTCTTGTTGACATACAAGACATGTCCTCACGTACTCTTCAACCTCATCTCGCATCCTCGACCAATAGTAGATGGACTTTAAAAGTGCAAGTGTGCGCCTCATACCTGGATGGCCGACCCATAAGGAATCATGACATTCCTTAATTAGATCTCTTCTTAAGTTGCCCCACTTCGGTACATAGATGCGGCTACCTTTGGTTAGAGAAATTCTTCATCTAACCAAAACCTCCGCGTCTTGCCTTCCTTTATCAAGGAAATGATGCTTTGTGCTTGTGTATCCGCCTTGAGTCATTCCTTGATCTTGCTCAAAAGTGGGCTAGTGATTTGAGAGATGCTTGCAAACTCCGTCTTGCGGCTTAGGGCGTCGGCAACGGCGTTTACTTTTCCTGGCTTGTACACCATGACATAGTCGAACTCGGCCAAGAAGTCTTGCCATCGAGCTTGCTTTGGACTTAGTTTCTTTTGGGTTTGGAAGTAGCTTGTTGCTATGTTGTCGGTCATGATCACAAACCTTGTCCCAAGCAAGTAGTGTCGCCATACTCTAAGGCAATGGATGATGGCAGTCATATCTTTTTCTTGCACCGTGTAGCGTCGCTCCGTCTCGTTGAGCTTCCGACTCTCATAGGCTATTGGATGCCCCTCTTGTATGAGTACACCACCAATGGCAAAGTCAGATGCATCGGTGTGTACCTCAAATGTCTTGGTGTGGTCGGGCAGGCTCAATACGGGCTCCTCGCATATCGCCTTCTTCAAGTCTTCAAAGGCTTCTTGACATTTCTTCATCCACTCCCACACCTTGTTTTTCTTGAAAAGGTCGGTTAATGGTGCGGCCCTCGCCGAATATCCTTTGATGAAGCGGCGATAGTAGTTCACCAACCCAAGGAAAGATCTCAACTCATGTACCTTGGTGGGTGGTTCCCATGCTTGGATGGCATGCACCTTGCAATCTTCCATCATTAGCTTGCCATCCTTGATTTTGTGCCCCAAGAATAGCACTTCCGGCTTGGCAAAGGAGCACTTCTCCTTCTTGATGTATAGCTCATTTTCCCTTAGCACCTTGAACACTTCCCTCAAGTGCTCTACATGCTCCTCTAAGGTTTGGCTATACACGACGATGTCGTCCAAGTAGACGACCACAAACCGATCAAGATAGGGGTGGAATATCTTGTTCATCAAGGTGTAAAACGTTGCCGGTGCATTAGTTTGACCAAAGGGCATAACCAAGAACTCATAGGAACCATACCTTGTGATGCACGCGGTCTTTGGTTCATCACCTTCGGCTATGCAGACTTGATAATATCCCGAGCGAAGGTCCAACTTTGTAAAGTAGCGTGCATGCCCCAATTGATCGAATAGATCTGTAATAAGAGGAATATGGTACTTGTTCTTCACCGTGACCTTGTTAAGTGCTCTATAGTCGATGCACATGCGAAGAGAGTCATCTTTCTTCTTTTGGAACAAGACTAGGGCACCAAATGGGGCTTTTGAAGGTCTAATGAACCCCGCATCCAAGAGCTCCTTCAATTTCCTTCTTAACTCTTCTAGCTCGGGTGGCGCCATGCGATATGCACACATGGCTGGTGGCTTTGTTCCCGGCTCCAACTCTATTGCATGATCGACTTCCCTTCGTGGTGGTAGCCTCTTGGGCAACTCGGATGGTGAAACATCTTCGAACTCTTCAAGTACTACGGCTACCTCCTTGGGCACGTCATCTTGAGGTCTTGGCTCCTCATCATCGAACTCTTTGAGAATGGTTAAGTAGCTCTCCTCTTCCCTCTTGATGCCTTTCTTGAATTGTAATGCCGACAACACCTTTACATCTTACTTGGCGCTCCTAGTTGTTGGCACCATGCACGCCTTGTCGCCATCCATAATGCACATGCTATTGGCGAATGACACCGTTATTGCTTTGACTTGATCATGAAACTCCAACCTTAGGACGACCTTGAAGTCATCCATTGGAACTATCGAGAAGTCTAAACTTCCACACCACGCCCCCACGGTGGTCTTGACTCCTCGAGCTACGCCCTGAATGGGTCGAGCGGGTGAATTAACCGCTTTAATGGAGCCTCCTCAATTTTCCTTGAGTCCTAACCTTCGGGCCTCCTCAATGGAGATGAAATTGTGGGTTGTCCCCGTGTCGAGCATTGCCGACGTTGGCTTCCCATTTACAACGACATCAACAAAGAGTAAGCATTTGGTTTAGACCTTGGGTGTCGATTGAATCACATTGAGTAATTGCATCGACCCCATGTGTGCACCGCCATCGCCTCCTTCGGCTTCCCCTTCGCTTTGATGACTTCCTAAGAGTGCGCTTAGCGCTCTCCTTCGTGGGCAATCTCTAGCCCAATGCGGACCATCACAAAGGATACATCGGTTGTTGTTGGGCTTGTAAAAACTCCTTATATCCTTTTGCTTACCCTTGTCTTTGCTCCTTAATTGCAAAGTAATTGACTTGACGAGACTCGTCTTTGTGTTGGCTTTTGTCTCCCTCGCTTTTGGCAAAGCCACTCCTCTTCTCCTTTGGCTTGACAGTGGACTCCCTTGGACTAGTGTAGTCAATTATGCTTTCGGCCGTAGCTATGGCGGTAGCAAGGTCTTGCACCCCACGACGCCTTAACTCGGTCTTGGCCCATGGTTGGAGACCATCCATGAAATTGAAGAGTGCATCCTTGTCGGACATATCGGGAATTTCAAGCACCAAGTTGGTGAAGTCCTTAACATAGTCACGAATAGGCCCCAAGTGCTTGAGTCTTCGCAAGCAAGCTCTCGCCTCATCCTCAGCATTCTCAAGGTAAAATTGACGTTTAAGCTCCCTTGTAAAGTCATCAAATGTAGTTATGGTGCATTTACATTTCTCAACATCTCCTCGCCTTCTCCTCCACCATAACATGGTGGTGTCGGTGAGATAAAGAGCCGCGGTCCGAATCTTGGCATCCTCCTCGGTGATGCCTACGGCTCCAAAGTATTGGTCTAGCCCCCATAAGAAGTTATCCACTTCACGAGCATTGCGCGAACCCCCAAAACTTTTAGGTTTTGGAACATCAATGCACTTGGTTTCCATTGCACCACTAGGGCTGGCTCCCGGCGCCAATGCGCGCTTGCAAAGGACCAAGTCTCCATGCATCTCCTCCATGCGTGCAAGCGTGCTATTTAACTCTTTCTCGTGGAATTGACGCATTTTGGTGAGTTCTCTCATGAACTCGCGAATCTTGTCCATCTCGCCCCGCAATGACTCCTCTAACTGGAGCAACATCCCCTTAAACGCAGTGTGGATAACGACATCCTCCGCCTCTAGGCCCTCTACCCGTTGGTCTAGTTCTTCCACCTGGGCACCCATGCCACTCACGCCCTCTTCCATTTGAGATAACCGTGAGTCGAATGATGAAATGATCTCTTTGGACCGCTCATTCCTTGGAGCAGTTACGGGCTCGACATGCTCTTCGCGACCTCTTCCTTGCGTCGTCTCCTCGGAAAGGCCTGATCCGGCTGCGCCTCTGCCTGTGCCTGGCTTTACCATCGTTTTGAGCGAGTCTTTGATCGAACTTTCGCTCTGATACCACCTGTCACGAGCTTACTTCTTTCACTTGAGATACTCGTGCAGCCTTAGCACTCCGCTATGCTAAGTCAGCCTTACTTCACGCAAATCGTCGGCTAGAACAATCGAAGAACACAAGAAGAACTCTTGAAAGCAAGAGAACTTGTATTGAGCTTTGAATGAGCTTACAAGGCAAGTGCGTTGATTTGCTTTCTATGACTCAAATGAGAGGGGTGCCTCCCTATTTATAGGCATCCTTCCTCCTTAGCTAAGATTCTAGAAGATTCTAGCTATTTACAATGTGTAGAACATTCTAGAGAACTCTACACTACTCTAAGTTATACCTTGAGTGTTCTAGAGAGTTCTTGAGGGTTCTAGGGCTTTGAGCCTCTCCTAGGACTCTTGAGAATTCTAGAGTTGCCTAGAGACTTTCCAACCTTTCTAGATCCTTCCGGAGGCTTCCGAGGCTTTCTATAATGTTCTGGAAGTTTCTAGAACACTCTAGTGTATTCTAAAGTCTTCCTTGGGCAATGCTGGCTTCAAAAATGCTCAAAGAACTTGACGGGTTGTGACATTAGGCTTCCATTGTTGGAGCGGAGATTATTACTATTATTTTTTGAACAATACTCCTGCTAACAATTAAACTTGGCCTGAAGCTTTTGACCAAAAAAAAATTGGCCTGAAGCTTGGTATTTAGTTCATCGTTCAGATCTCTCAGATTTGCAATCATGGCAATTCGATGGAAAATGTTAGAAAGACAGATCTCCACAAGAATTTCCGTCTCTCTTTGAAATACCGACCTCGACCCAAATTCAAACCCTTCTTCCCATGATCTCATTGCTAACTATGGTAGTTATTAAGGAGAGCAATCCTAAGTAATTAGGGATTCCTAGAATGGAGAGCAATCTCAAGTAATTAGGGATTCCTAGAATAGATTGGTTACCATGTTTATCCCTAGAATACTGGATCAGAATGGAACAAACTCTATATATAAGAGGTGTAATATGCATGAAAAAATATCAAGAAGTCTTTTCTTCATCTTATAATTCTCTTTATGGCACCAGAGCGTACGATCTTGAGAACATAACTTTTCTACAGAATTACCATACCTCATGGCTGGCGATGATGAGCAGAAAGTCATTGAGCACAAGAAAGGCTCATCTGCTGCAGCAGCACCATGGGAGAATCCTAATCATCCACTCTATATGCATCATTCCGATCAACCTGGCATGATTCTTGTGCCCCAAGCATTGACGGAAGACAACTACATTGATTGGTCCGATTCAATGGCCATGGCACTCACAGTCAAGAACAAACATGGTTTTATTGATGGAACCATAACCAGATCACTCTTCAACGTTGCAGAACAAGGGCAGTGGGATCGCTGCAACATTCTCGTCAAGACCTGGCTGTTTAGCAGCATGTCAAAGGAGATCAAACGAAGTCTCGCTCATTGCAAAACTGCACATGACATATGGGAAGAGCTAAAGGAGAGGTTTTCCCACACCAACACTGTCGAATTGTTCAACATAGAGAATGACATCCACAAGTGTGAACAAGGAACAGGTACGGTCACCACATATCACACAAATCTCACAGGTTTGTGGAATGCAAGAGACGTGGCTTGTGCACTGACTCCTTGCACATGTGAAGCTGCAAACACGTCCAAGACCTACATGGAAACGCAGAAGACAATAAAGTTTCTGATGGGATTGAATGAAGGATATGCGTCTCTCCGGAGCAATATTATAAGCATGGATCCTCTACCAAGCTTGAACAAGGTATATGCAGCAGCCCTACGCCATGAAAAGCAAGCAGCAGCCTCGAGTGAGAAGGTTGCTATCACAACGGAGGCTTCGGCATTTGCAGTCAAGAATGCCAGGCCTTCAACACAGAAGGAACTCCACTGTGAAACGTGTGGCATGAATAACCACATCACAAGGAATTGCAGGGCACATCTCAAGTGCACCTACTGCAATTGCAAGGGTCATACCTACAACTATTGTCGAAAAAGAAAAGCTGACCTGGAGAGAGCACAAGAAGCAAGCAAGGTGAATCTTGCAGCCCTATCAATGGAGGACGATGATGGTTTTCCTCTGACAAAGAAGGAGTGTCAACAGATGATGGGGATGATGAGCAAAATAAAGTCTGTTGCGAAGAAACAAACTGATGAACCTCAAATGCTTGAGATGCTACAAACGACTCAGCCATCTGCTAATCTTGTTGGTAAAGTTCCCAACTATCAAGACTTCTCAGGTAAAGCAAATGCTATTTCAAAGGGTAGTATTGATGCTATATGGATTTTGGATAGTGGTGCCAGTGACCATATTGTTTGCAATCCGAAATTCCTTACTTTACTTAAACAAATTCACTGAGAGTCTAATCCTTCACAATGTTCTATGTGTTCCGTTGTTTTATCTCAACCTGATCTCCATTAGCAAACTAGTGTTTGATTCATTTTATGTAACCATCTTTCTAAAACAAGTTTGCTTTATACAGGACCTTCGATCGAGGAAGACGATTGGGACGGGAACTGAATGCGAGGGACTCTACTGCCTCAATCTGCCAGGGAAAGGAACATGCAATATAGTCAGTACCAAAACACCAAACCTATGGCATCAAAGGCTCGGACATCCATCTAGTAAAATCTTAGCTATGTTTCCTTTTCTGCACAATAAAACTTCAGATACAAGCAACTGTTCAATTTGCCCTCTAGCCAAACTCACTAGGAAACCATTTCCATTAAGTACTTCTTCCAGCAATTCTTGTTTCGAGTTGATTCATGTAGACATATGGGGAGGATACCATGTCCCAGCTATTTCTGGAGCACAATTTTTCTTAACTATTGTTGATGATTATTCAAGGAGTACTTGGGCTTATCTTATGCAACACAAGTCAGAGGCTCGACCCCTAATTGTTCATTTTGTCAATCTCGTTGAAAACCAATTTTGCAAGTGGGTGAAAATTGTTAGAAGTGATAATGGTCCAGAGTTCAAACACACATAATTTTATTCTTCCAAATGTATTGAACATCAGACAAGCTGCATCAACACACCACAGCAAAATGGCGTTGTTGAGAGTAAACACAGACATCTCCTCAACATAGCTAGAGCCTTATTGTTTCAAGCACATTTGCCTAAACAGTTTTGGGGGGATGCCATTCTCACAGCCGCTTACTTAATCAACCGAACACCAACACCATTTCTACAAGGGAAAACACCATTTGAAATTTTATTTCAAAAGCCACCAAACTACGACCATCTTAGGGTTTTTGGTTCTCGTTGCTTTGTTTCCACACATCCCCTCCGACCTAGCAAGTTTGATCCCAGATCCATCGAATGTATTTTCCTTGGTTATCCACATGGTCAAAAGGGTTACAAGGTCTATAGTTTGAAGGAAGAGAAAGTCCTAGTTTCAAGGGATGTTTTCTTCTTTGAGAATGAATTTCCTTATCAGACTGATGTTAGTCCGATCACCATCCCTACAAATCCTCCTCAATCTTCTACTCCAACACAATCACTTACTGATTATGACTATCCCACTCACACCACCACTTCCGCTGATCTACATCAAATGCCTGACACAACATCTCTTCCCTCCTCTCAAACAGAAACACAACCTACCATTACCACTTCAGCTCCAACAGAAACACCACCACCAGACACTGTGTCGTCTCCAACAATCCCACCTCGTCGCTCCACCCGACCAACCAAGACCCCAACCATATTGCAGGACTTTCACATTGAGGTAGCCCTCCCTTCTAGGCCTGTTCCGTCGTCTTCATCGAACGAGGTAATTCCTTCAGGCATTCCTCATTCTATTTCTCATGTATTATCATATGATAGACTCTCTCCAAGGCATAAAGCTTTTACTGTCAAAATAACTCTCGACAAGGAGCCTAAGTCTTTTTCTCAGGCAATACACGAACCAAAGTGGAGAGAAGCCATGAACAAAGAGATTGAAGCTTTACAGGCCAACAATACATGGAGCTTAGTGCCGTTACCCCTGCATAAGAAGCCAATTGGTTGCAAGTGGGTTTACAAGATCAAGCATAATCCGGATGGAACTGTGGAAAGATATAAAGCTCGATTAGTTGCCAAAGGATACAGTCAAGTTGAAGGAGTTGATTACAGAGAGACTTTCGCACCTGTGGCCAAGCTAACAACTGTACGAGTTCTTCTTGGTCTCGCTTCCATTCAGAGTTGGCATCTCCATCAATTGGACGTCAATAATGTTTTCCTCAATGGTGACTTGTTTGAGGACGTCTACATGCAATTGCCACCGGATTTCGGACGAAAGGGGGAGACTAGAGTTTGTAAGTTGCACAAGTCCCTGTACGGGCTCAAGCAAGCTTCAAGGCAGTGGTTTTTGAAGCTTTCTCAAGCCCTCAAGAGTGCCGGTTTCAAACAAAGCTGGTCAGATTACTCATTATTCGTCCGAAATACACATGGAAAATTCACAGCATTACTTGTCTATGTTGATGATGTGATACTAGCAGGTAATAACTTACAAGACATAGAAGATACTAAAAGCTTCCTTACGAAACACTTTAAGTTGAAGGACATGGGAAAGCTCAAATACTTTCTTGGAATAGAGGTGGCAAGATCCAAGCAAGGAATTGTATTATGTCAACGAAAGTATGCACTAGAAATTCTGGAAGATGCTGGTTTCTTAGGTGCCAAGCCTTCTCGGTTTCCTGTGGAACAAAGTTTGGTACTTACATAAGGAGATGGAGCAGAACTGCAAGATGCTTCACAATATCAAAGACTAGTTGGAAGACTCATATACCTCACAATTACAAGGCCTGATTTTGTCTATGCAGTGCACATTTTGAGCCAATTCATGGACAAACCTCGACAGCCACATCTAGATGCAGCATACCAGGTTCTCAAATATCTTAAGCAAGCGCCTGGACAAGAAATTCTCTTGCCTTCTACAAGCCAGTTGGAATTAAAGGCGTATTGCGACGCTGATTGGGCTCGTTGCAGGGATACAAGAAGAAGCATTACTGGTTACTGCATCTTTCTTGGGAATGCACCTATTTCATGAAAGACAAAGAAGCAAGGGACAGTGTCTAGCTCAAGTGCTGAAGCTGAGTATAGGTCCATGGCCACGACATGTCGAGAAATAACTTGGCTTCGCAATATTCTGAAGGATTTGAACGTAAGCCAACCACATGCAGTAAAGCTCTTCTGTGACAATCAGGCTGCTATTCATATAGCGTCAAATCCCGTCTTCCACGAGCGCACGAAATACATAGAAATTGACTGCCACGTTGTACGTGAGAAGGTAGAAAGAGAACTGGTCGAAACTCTTCATGTTCGAACAGAACAACAACCTGCAGACTTGTTCACCAAGCCATTGAGTTCGAAGCAGTTCACTGTACTGTTAGACAAGCTGAGTGTAATCAATATACACTCCAACTTGAGGGGGAGTATTAAGGAGAGCAATCCCAAGTAATTAGGGATTCCTAGAATGGAGAGCAATCCCAAGTAATTAGGGATTCCTAGAATAGATTGGTTACCATGTTTATCCCTAGAATACTGGATCAGAATGGAACAAACTCTATATATAAGAGGTGTAATATGCATGAAAAAATATCAAGAAGTCTTTTCTTCATCTTATAATTCTCTTTAGTAGTTTAACCAGAATTGAGTTTCTTATCTAATATCGTATCCAAGTCTAGAACACCTCAAAGAAAGATTCAAAGAGCATCATTCATGGCTGGATACGATTTCCTCCGTAAGGGCGTGTACAGGAAAATACTGTGAAGTCAGACTACGGCTAATCTACGGATTATAAGTTGGTGCGTCTTTATAATATCTTGTGATTATAAATTATGAATATAATATGCCCAGTATGTTTTCATCTACCCTTGGCCCCTGAAAACCTGTTGCTACTGATGTATGCCTGTTAAATTGTCTGTGTATACTATATGGTAATGCGTGGTTCCACATCATTTATAAGTAACAAGACCTTCGTATGAAATCTATATCAAGATTAATATATATATATAGTGTCTTAGTGCTTGCTCTTGGGTCCTTTCTGTTTTCCCACTTTGATGCAAGTCACCAAAGTACTTTTCCATGGTGTTATTATTTTTTGTTGTTTTTAAATAGATTTCAATGTCATAAACTTCATTACCATAAGACAGCGTGATTTCTAGATCTTTCTATATACCTTCCTTTTCTTAATTCGTAGTTTCCAATTAACACTGAACTTGATGTAGTGGATATAGGAGTGGTCAGTGGGTATCGCCTTTTTAATATGATGCAGATATGTCTATCTTCGTAAATATTAATGGTTATGGCATTTTTATAGCCCGCAGTCAGTTTTAAATTATTTCTTCCTGTTGATGTTTGAAAGGACCTCCATCAAGGGTGAAAGGACCTCCATCAAGGTTTCATTTTAACTTGTTACGAGGACATCACAATCAAGCCTTTCAAGGTTTATGAATGGAAAAAATGAAAAAAGAGAGCAGCTAATCGTTCCGTTTCCTGCTTTCTATATGGTTTGATTAATTGCTCTCGATATAACTTTTTCAGCCTGTTAGAAAAGTCAAATCTGATTATAGGTCTCTAGTTTTTTGTGTCTTTCTGTATTTCTATTTCAGTTTAGAAGTTTTAAGTTATTTTTTGTTAAGTCTTAAATGCGTAGTTTAGAAGAGAGTCCTAATGAGTCTTCAATGTTCAGTTTTAGAAGTCTTTAATGCAGTCAATGTGAACTATCTGCTCAAGTATAATTCGGCCTAGGATGGTATAAGAAAGAAGAACCGGTGAGAGCTTGGGAGCCTGCAATAGTAAGCTACTACAGTCAGGTCGCCTGGGCTGATCTTCTCCGGCCGCCATGCCGAGTTCTACGGGCAAGGGAAGGACCGCCTTCCTCTCTGGATGCTCCAGTGGTATTGAGCCAATCTATAACGCGCCAGGTAAGTAGATCAAACTCCGGTTTGACTTTTTTCGAGTTTTACTGTTCATAGTTGGTTTGAGGTAGTTAGGCTTTGATTCAAGTTTGGTTGTGATGAGAGAAGTTGTTATGGAGGAGGAGGCAAAGCTAGTGATGGTCAGAAATCGTCGGTCGGAGGCTCGCCTGCCGGCGATTGTGTTTGTTACTATTTAGGGGCAGTTTGGTCATTTTTATCAGGGATTTTTGAATTATATTATTATAATTTCTGTGGCAGTAAATTTTGTGTTACTAGGGTAAAGGTAAATGTAAAAAAGGGTGGATTATGAGGTTTTGGTGAAAAATTTGATTTTTGCCGGTTAATATGAATTACCCCGATCTTATGTTAATTCAGCTTGGGTTGGTATAAGTGTGCAAATAATTGTTGGCCAAGGTTTGGTTAATTTTAATGGGGAGTGTGTGAGGATTAAGTTAAATCCTTTTATTACCGGAGACAGCATTAGCGAGTTTTGGAATTAAATATATTTATATATATATTATTTTTGGTCAGCAAGACCTGAAGATACCTGCGCACGTATTATGAGTGGACTTTTATTTTGTGTAAATGAATGCATGTCATGATTTATGATTTAAATGATTTTGTTGATTTTCTCAGTAAATTGTGGTTTTTGGATTTTTTTATTTCGATTCCTTTGGTATATGCAAGCACCTCAGTGTAGGGTTTCTTTTTGTTAATTTCTCATGCTTTATGAATTTCAGCTCGAACATGATTTATTTCGTTTTAAATAATTTTCAACGGAAGAGACCCGTTGTACAGATGAAAATCAAACCTGATGTTTTATTGGGATTTAAGATTGGGCATTTACCGGTTATGTTTGATGTTTTGACATTTGCCCGGATTTATGATATATTTGGCCAAGGCCCTGAATTAATGTTTTATACCTGGCCTTGGTTGGGAGAAGTTTGGTTTTGATATCACGGGATTATATATTTATTGATTATATGAGGGTTATTGAATTTATTAGCTAACTAGCGGGCAACACTCCTCATTTGGTGGAGTGGAAGTGCGCCACTCGTTGCGCTCCTCTCTCAATGGGGAAGATGGTAGTTTTAGCACGGGATTGCGTCCTCACTGAGAATGAGCGGTACGCTAGAGCTCTTAGCTCTGACTCTGGCATGAAAGATGATTTATTGGTGATATTTTCCCCTATTAATTGATGATTAGGCTGCAGGTCGGGATTTGTTTTCGTTTATTATTTGGCTGCAGATGTGGATTATTTTATAATTGGTGTAAGCCAGCATTTGATTTTATTAGGCATAAGGCCTGGATTATTTGTGTTTGGCTTAAGGCCAGGATTTTATATTTGAATTATTATGAGCATGCATAAAGATGATTTATTTTTGGTTTATTTGTGGAAGAATATGAAAATAAATTTTGGTTTAGAGCCATCATTTTATTGAGTTTAATTTTATCCACTCAGTCTAACGTTTTTCATATTTCTTCCATGGGCCCTTTGTATTTTTTAAACTGCTCAGTCAAGAGTTTGTCCTAGCATTAGTTGGAGGCACAATATAGTTACCTTTTCTAGAACTTTTCCATTAGTAGGTTGTTGTTTAACCTACCTATGTTTATTATCTTGTTTTTCCTTATGCTTAAAGCTCTGATAATTTTCGGTATTGTAATATTTGAATCATATGGTATATTTGTTAGATTATTTGCTATACGAGGTATTTCATAAAAAATGCTTCTAGTTTTATTTATGTTGTTTATTGTGGGAGTTTGTTGTTTGATTTGGGGATGGCTCCAAGAATTTGGATAGTTGTTGTGAATTGGAAGTATTGGGTTGTACTGGTTAATGGTTGTTCATTTTAAATGGAGATTTTGCTGAATTTTTAGCAAAATTTCTCCCCGCATGAATCATTTCGAGATTTAGAGAGAAATCCTAGAGTGGGTCCTGAGATCTGCTGTAACAGGTTGGGGAGGAGAAATTTCAGATCTTAACAAGCCAACAAGGATTCTTTTTGTAAGATGAGATTGAAGATAGGAAATATTTACAGTGTAGTTTCCTTGTATCTTTTGCGATCAGGAAATGAGTTGTCCCACCCCCGAAGAAAACAACTACGAGGAACTTCGGTAAGCACACGCAGTACTGAGTTAAAGTCCTGGCTTTCTTTTTACTTTGGCAAAGAAAGGCTGATGTAAATATCATATTGTCGATGTTGAGAACTATAACAAAAACCAATCTCTCGAGCTCTGTACGCGCGGCGATTTTTCCTTCCGTTTCTAAAGTCATCTTTCGATTGGCCTTTGCCCTTTTCTGATCTTTTTCCGTTTTCGGCGACGCTGCGTCTTTCATGGTGGCGAATTCGACTTTTGTTTTCTCCGCCCTTCCTCTAGTAAGTGGCGGAGTATCAGATTCAGTGATGAACCAACGCAAACGTCTTAAAAATGGAGATGATATGGACTCAGATCTGGATGCACTTCGAATGGAGGAATCGGGCCCTACCCTTAAGCTTTTGTCATATGCTGGCACTGTGGATCATTTTCGGCAGACGATGACTTTCGAGTTTTCTGATGAAGATTATGGGTAAGCATGGTCTGAATATTTGCTTTTCTGAAAAAGTTCACAATAAGCTTGATTATGACTGGAGGTGTGCTGTAGTTGTCAAACTCATGGGGAAACCTAATTCAACAAATTCCTTTGATTTTATGCCTAATGACTTTTTTATTGTGAAATTTAATCTGGAAGATGATATGAATTATGCCTTGTGTGAAGGTCCGTGGATTTTGGTAGGTCAGACCCTAGTGGTGCGTCAATGGAAGCCTGATTTTGATCCTTTAATTGAGTTCATTGGTAAAATGGCTCAGTGGGTCAGAATTTTTAGTCTTCCTATAAAATACTTCAAGGAATTCACAGTTGCTAAGATTGGTAAAATTCTAGGAGACGTTGTTAAGGTTGACAAACTCACTGTGAGTCAGGCTAGGGGTAAGTTTGCTAGAGTCTGTGTTGAAGTTGATTTAAGTAAGCCTCTGTGTCCTTTTGTTGCTTACAGTGTGGTGTATGAGGGTATTTCTTTGATCTGTTTTGAATGCGGCTGTTTTGGTCATGTTAAAGAGAAATGGCCTACTCCCAAGACATCTGATAATGTTGCCTCTACTAGTAATGATCCTTCTTGTGATCCTGTGTCTAATTTGAATGGTTCTGGAAATTCTGTTTCCCCTGATTTGGATATGCAGTTTGGCAAGGATCCTAAATCTGTTGGTCAAGTTGTTAAAGAGGATATGGGACCGTGGATGTTAATGAGCTACAGGAATAAGAAATCTTCTGATGGGAATGGTAGTAAAAAATCCTCCACTAATGGCTCAATATTTGCAGTATTACAGGATGTTTCTGAAATTGATCATGATATTACTAGAAAGCCCCTCTGTCGTGAGGTTGTGGCACAGTTTTACCGAGAAGAAAAAGATTTTTGCTAGTCCTTCTAAATCCAAGAATATTTCCATTCCTGCTTCTATGTCTTCTGGTAAAGTTCCCCAACCTGAAGCAACATTTAAGTCTAATTCTAAGCCTCCCATCTCAACATCAAGAATCCCTTTGTTTGATGTTTCTAATGTTTGCAGCAGTAGTGGTTCAAAACCTGGTATTCAATATCAAAGGAAAACCAAGAATCAGAGTATGGACAGCAAATTTGCTACTCCACACAGCTCGATTATTATTGAAAGAAAAACAGGATTTCTCAAGTATTTTTTACAGGGAAGTTTGGAGTTAAATTCCAAGAACTTATTGTATGGTCAGTACTGTTTGATTGTTAAGTACAAAAGTTTCCCCAAATGTTCAATGGAGTGGGGCTTGTCAGTATGATGGTTTGCAAGAAAATGAATAACAGCATGAAAGGTTGTAAAACTGATCAGGAAGCAGAACACTTGGACATATAACATTTAGTTGATCTTCTATCTTGCATCAAATCATTTCAATAATTGTCTGAGAAAACAGAACCAACAAAGATATTTTCTGTCCCTAAATAGCTGAACTATAGCTGCATTGGTGTAAAACCAGGGCAAAGGAATGTAATAATGCACAAGAGGACTGCTTTACACAGATGATATCCTAATGTATTGTCCTATGAGTCTCATATTTAACTGTGTGTGTGAAGATGGTTATCTCCTCTGAAAGTTGAGGTACTTGATTCCATATGCAAACACAAAGAAGAAAAGGAGGACCCAGCCAACATGCGCCACCGCGACAGCCGGGAGGAAGTCATAATCAAAACCCAGCTGATCCTTGAGGAAACTCTTCAATGGCATAGTGCCATATCCAGGTAGCACAAGATCAGCATTTTTGTCACCCACTTGAGAGGTCACAAGGCCATAGTGTCCAAGCCACAGGTGAAGCCAGAGGATCATAGTGTAGATAAAAGTTTGAATTGCTACGTAGATTCTCTATGGCCACCTGCAAAAGAAGTGGAAATAGGTCTTCAGTGAAGTATGATAATGATTAATGAGTAACCAGTTTTTGCTAGATTCACTAGGTTTAGAATGATAAGGTTGATAGACCAATTTATCAAGTGTCTGCATTACCTGAACAAATGCATAAGGAAGTTCAGAGTACATCCCAGCCGCCCTTTCAAGATAGAAAACTGTTCCTTCAATCGCAACTTCTTACACTGCAGAAGCATTGGTAGCTCCAAGGAATAGCACAGCAGCATACATGGCTCCTAAAAGGTTCATCAGATCTTGTTGTTGGGTTCTGTTATATGATAATGTTAGGTAACATCGGATACTGATAGTCTGATACCAATAGTATGATATAGTTAACTATGCAGTTGCAGTCAATTAACTAAGTAATTAGATCTTACGTTTGTTGTCCCTTGTTCCAGAAAATAAAGACCAAATAAACCACCAATGACTATTGTCATGAATAACCGGATAGCGTTGTACTCAGGGGTTTCTCCAATAAGACCAATGCATTTTCCAGAAACAAGCTTTGCATTGAACACGGAAAGGTTGGGAGTATTTGGTTGGGAAGAAGAGATCCTTGGACCCTGGTACCGGAGTACTAAGCTCTTTGATAAGCTCTTGATTCCTCCTAAAGGAAGATCATAAATGAGAATGAGAGTAATCAAAAGATAGATATTTAGAGGCAGCAATAATATTCCGAGGAAAAAAAAAACTCACTGGTAAAGTGAGGAGTTGGCATAAATTTCTGCGAAATCCACATCCAGTTGAGCCTCAACCGAAGGAGCAGTAACCTCAAGCATCCATGTAGCAGGATTGTAGCCATCCTTAATGTAGCCATCCTTAATCTTAGAGACCTCGGGAACAGCCGGTAACAGATTTATGTTAGTCAACAGGGCATTAAATGATATGAGCATAAAATGCTATGTTTTTAATGTATTTCCTACCCTATTTAGTTTCGTTATCTTCTTAATAACTTCATTTCTAACATGTTTTGTGTTTTAGAGTCAATAAAGGCAGGTTCACATGAAATAAGGCTAAAACAAGGGAAACGAGCGGATTCCTAATCAAAATGAAGGATTCCTGGTGCAACTAGGAAACTCAATGAGTCGCAAAAGTCGAGGATAAGTAGTTTAGGAAACTTTTGAAAAGGGGAAAGTTACCTATTTCATTTTGGAAAACTTTCCTAATTTGATTAGAGAAACTTTCCTTATTTGATTTGGGAAACTAACTATCTTTGAATCTTTCCTATTCTGACTTTCTTAATTTATTTTGAAAACTTTTTTCCTTTTGTGACAGGGACTCCACATGAAGCAAGGAAGTCAAATCCTACATGGATTAGGACTAAGTTGTGTCGCCATAAATCAAGGAGAATGATGGGGTTTCTTGCCGAATTTAAAAGGGCTTTTTAAGACAAGTTTTCACTGTCTAAATTAAGGGAGATAATTTGCAATTCAAATCTGAAATTTATGAAATTAATTCCTTAAATTCCTTTTGTCTAAAAGCCAAATTATTCTGATTTTATTCCTTTCCTTTTTAGAACATTAAATGGCGCACCAAAATTGGAGGAATTGAGTTAATTTTCGGCAAAACAAGGAAAGAAACTAAAGGGGCTGATTTGTGTGGAGAACAAGCAATGAACCTAGCCTACAAATGCAGCTGAATTCATCACCTTTGTGCATAAGGAAATTCTGGAAATTTTCTAACAAGTTTTTATTAATTTGTTGGGTAATTTCCTTGACCGTTGGATCAAGATTAAATCAAGGGATGAGAGAACTCCAAGGGGGCGACATAACACTATAAAAGGAGGACAAGAGAACCAAAAAGGGTGTCGACCCTCCTATACACAAACACAAGAGCAGCCGCTCCTCCCTCTTCCACAAGCCACACAGCCGCCTCCTTCATCTTCACACAGCAGCCGCCTCCCTCCTCTCATCTCCAACACAGCCGCCTCTCTCCTTCACCAACACAGTCGTTGCTCGCATCCAAGCATTGATCTCCACTCCTAAGTCAGTCCAAGATTCATGGTTGTCTTTATATTTGTTTCAAATTTAGTATTTATATTCAATGTTATTTCTGAATTTTGTAACAAACTATCGATGTTCTTATGTGATTTGATGAATTCTTTGGATTTCCTTATGTGTTTGATGGTTGTTTGGTTTAAATTCTCTACATATTCATGGATGATTTGAATTAAAGATTAAGGGCAGTAGATATTAATTGAATTTATGATTTAGTTTGGTTTATTTGCAGAGTTTGTGAACACAACAAATCATATGCACAAGGGCAGCCTTGGCCATGTTTGTCCCTTGTGTATAGATTTCATATGCTAATCGAATATAAGTTGAATCATGCGCGAAGTTGGTTCAATTTGTGTTCATTATAAGAGCTAGAATAATTCTGTAAATTTGCATGTCGATGTGAGATGAGGTGACGCCATACTTGCTAACATGTTTCCAATTCGACTTATTGTGCTTATGTGCTTTTTGTGTTTAATTTCTACGCGAAGTGTCTTTAAACCGATTAGTACCATGTTTAGGATTATACGCGAAGTTAATTCTGAATAATTGTGAAGTCTTGAATAATTAGAATAACCGCGAATGCTCTAATTAAATTGGAACTAAATTGAATCTTGAATTCGGTTTGTAAACCTGCTGCCCTATTCCTTTGTTTGAGTTGTTACATGTTTAGAGAGTTATGTGTTATGTGTGGAGTGGTTGATCAACTGTATATAGTTAGTTTTAAGTTAACTTTTAGTTTCTTTAGATGTTAAACACTTATATCCCCCATATGTTTAATTAAGTATGTTAACATTTTCTGTTTTCGATTACCTTTCAATATCTCCGGACTGAACGATCCCTACTTATTCGTACTAACGATGACATTTTGCAGGGTTATAAAGTTGTGAGGTTTGATTTGATCACGAGTTTACATGTGTGAGGTGAAAAACGCTCATCAATTTCTGGCGCCGTTGCCGGGGATGTTGAGAAATATCGTATATTGAAGTGTTAACTTTGTAGATTTGTGAATTGTAAAGTTTTGTTGTTTGTTTTGTTTCAGTTTCGTTTTTTTAGTTGTAAAGTGTTAATTCTGGTTTCTTTGTGTTTATAATGCATGTTGTAACTTAGTTTAAATTGTTAGGAAGTTAAAGATTTATTTGTGCAGCGCTTATTTGTGTTTTCTAAAGCAAACGGAATAGGTAAAGTCTCTTTTGTTAATATCAGCCTAAACCCTTCATGTAATCGCATGAAGTTGAGGGCGGCTCTTATTAACACTTGAAGAACTGTCTAACACATATGCTTGTTCTCAACTGAGTAAGGGGCACATTGGTGCGTGTATAACCAACACTTGTCTAAGGTTTGTGCAATTAGATCTCAGAGGTCCACAGGCTGATATAACCCTTCTCGGTGAAGGGATCGATAGGGAGTTCGCTCCCCGTAGTAACCCACAAATGAGTCTTGCCTTAGATTAATTTGGAATGCACAAACTAAGCCTTCTGAAAACACGGAATAAGTTTATGTCTAGACGACCATACTTAGGCCGCACGTCCGCCATGCTTTAGAATATACAAGATAAACTCTGCATAAATAGATTTACATAACTTCAAAAGAAAACGTTATTTTTAACTTTTGAGGTATATCGGATAAAGCAAGACCGAACCGTGGACTCTACAAGTCCATTGCACAGTTTGCTCCACTGCTCCACGTACCTTGAATGTTAAAAATGTGTGAATAAAAACAATTAGAACTTCAGGAGAAATCAGATTTCGTGAGTACATGTTTGTATTTCGTGTATTTGTACATCTTTTGTTTACTCTTATGTAAATTCGTCACATATTGCTAACAAAAATTTCATGTGTGTTTCATAAGTGTTAGTTAGAAAATTTCTGTGTTTTCTGAATCGATATTGTGTAAAGTTATGAAAATGTCAACTAATTCAATTGCTAACGTAACTTGTTCTTAACGTTCTAACTTAACAATATTTTCTGTGTGTTAACAATTTAATTTAATGTAGTTTAACTTGTCTAACTCTTTTTGCTAATGTATTGTTTGGTTTATTTCTTTTCAGGATTTTTTCTCTTACTTTGTGGATCACCAATGGTTTGCAATTTTAGATGTGTACTTGAGGAGGAATAAAACTTATGATCATTAGTTTGTTTTTGTTCTAACTTTGTTTTTGTTATAACTTTGTTTTTGATTTGATCACGTATTTACATGCGTGTGAGGTGAAAAACGCTCACCAATTTCTGGCGCCGTTGCCGGGGATGTTGAGAAATATCGTTTATTGAAGTGTTAACTTTGTAGATTTATGAAAACTTATGTTTCTGTTTTTTATAAGTTGTAAAGTTTCAATTCTGGTTTCTTTGTGTTTATAATGCATTTTGTAACTTAGTTTAAATTGTTAGGAAGTTAAAGATTTATTTGTGCAGCGCTTATTTGTGTTTTCTAAAGCAAACAGAATAGGTAAAGTCTCTTTTGTTAATATCAACCTAAACCCTTCATGTAATCGCATGAAGTTGAGGGCGGCTCTTATTAACACTTGAAGAACTGTCTAACACATATCCTTGTTCTCAACTGAGTAAGGGGAACATTGGTGCGTGTATAACCAACACTTGTCTAAGATTTGTGCAATTAGATCTCAGAGGTCTACAGACTGATAACCCTTCTCGGTGAAGGGGTCGATAGGGAGTTCGCTCCCCGTGGTAACCCACAAATGAGTCTTGCCTTAGATTAATTTGGAATGCACAAACTAAGCCTTCTGAAAACACGGAATAAGTTTATGTCTAGACGACCATACTTAGGCCGCACGTCCGCCATGCTTTAGAATATACAAGATAAACTCTGCATAAATAGATTTACATAACTTCAAAAGAAAACTTTGTTTTTAACTTTTGAGGTATATCGGATAAAGCAAGACCGAACTGTGGGCTGTACAAGTCCATTGCACAGTTTGCTCCACTGCTCCACGTACCTTGAATGTTAAAAATGTGTGAATAAAAACAATTAGAACATCAGGAGAAATCAGATTTTGTGATTACATGTTTGTATTTCGAGTTTTAGTGTACATTTGTGTTTACTCTTATGTAAATTCATCACATATTGCTAACATAAATTTCATGTGTGTTTCATTAGTGTTAGTTAGGAAATTTCTGTATTTTCTGAATCTATTATGTAAAATTTGTGTAAAGTTATGAAAATGTCAACTAATTTAATTGCTAATGTAACTTGTTCTTAATGTTCTAACTTAACAATATTTTTTGTATTTTTATTCATTGTTTGTTTACTAACACTTTGATCTTTGTGTTTCAGGTAATGAATGTCCGACTTTAACCTTTGGCATCAAAATATTAAAGGACACTTCAAACGGATTATAGAAGCTGAAAATCTTGACGTGCAAATTTCTAATCCGCAAAATGACGAAGAACTCGACGTTGAATTTGCAAGTCCACCGTACTCAGCAAGAATTGTTACACCAAGATCATCACCATACTCTCCATCATCATCAACCGCACAAGAGTTTGAATAAACACCTCACGAGTTACATCCACCGTTGTTAGACGAACCTGAATTTGAGTCAGAAGCAAGTCCATTTCTGCGGGGTTGTTTGAATTTCGACATACCAAAAATGCCAACAGTCAGAGAAGAAAACGAACATGTAACCGGATATGAAGGTGGAGCCGCACCGTCCAACATTACTTTTCTGCCTGCAACTGAAGGCAAAACAAGTGAATTTGAGCTCAAAAGTGGATTTCTACATCAACTGCCGAAATTCCATGGACTCTCGGGTGAAGATCCGAATCATCATCTCCAGCAATTTCAATTTACTTATGATTCAATGTGTCCAACAGGAGCTGATTTGCAACATGTGAAGATGAAAGCATTTCCGTTTTCTCTTGAAGATCAAGCAAGAAGATGGTTATTTAAGCTGCCAACCAACCGCATCACCTCATGGGAAACTATGGTTCATGAGTTTCTGTTGAAATATTTCCCATCATCTAAGGTGACAAATTTGAGGAAGCAAATCACTGGGATAAAACAAGGAGCGGATGAAACTTTCTGCGCATATTATGAGAGGTTTAAATCTCTTGTCGCTTCTTGTCCAGCTCATGGAATCCGTAAGGGATTGTTGTTACAATATTTCTATGAAGGGTTGCGGATTGCAGAAAGAGAATTACTTGATTCAGCCGCTGGTGGTGCATTTTTGGATAGAGAGCGTGCGGACGCCAAACTACTTCTGAATACTAGAGCTCTCAATAATCAGCAATTTGGAACATCTCAAGGTTCCACAAGACATGTGAATGAGGCTAGTTCGAACTTGGCTCTTGAAGAGAAAATGGAGAAGATGTCGAAAATGATGACACAGCTAATGAGATTGCAAGGAGCACAAGTATGTGGTTTATGCGCCGAGGGACATTTCACTGATCAATGTCCACAAATTGCAGCAAATGGAAGTCTTGAACAAGCCAACGCCATTGGATATCAAGGAGGACAGAGATACAATCAATTCTCCAATACTTATAACTCTGGTTTTCGTAATCTGACGAGGCCGTAGTTAAACAACCTGCAATTTAAACCCTATCATTGTAGTAACTGTAAGTAGGGATCGTTCAAGCCGGGGACACTAGGGAAGGACTTATATTCTGCAAAGCAAATCGTTAGTAATATTCACACATTTTATACAAAATACACATATACATAGCATATACAATTATCTGTCACATAATATACAAGTATACACAAATGCAAAGGTATTAACATATTTATGATTTTAAATGGGGGATTTATAAGGTGGTTCGAAACATAAAGAAAAGAAGTAAAATATTTACATACATCGGTCAATCAATACTCAAGCACACAACATAACAAACACCACAATAAGCATATATCAATTTCATGCAAGATTAAATAGTGATGCTCGCACTATCATATGTTTTCATTGATTTCAACCTTTTATGACTTCTCATGTGTTTTTAGGAACTTCAAATATGCCTGAACCTAAAACATATGTGTCACCTTGTTTAAACTATCAAATATGCCTAATCTAAACAAGATACACTTACGAACTGGAGTCGGTTGAAGACATGGTCCTAGGTATGGCGTCACTCATCCTATTCAACATGCAAATCACTCACCCTAAAAACCCTTTGCAGCAACTAGAATCAAACTATCAAATATGCCTAACTTGATCCTAGATTACTACGGCTTATTAAACTCCCCCCTTAGAAACGTCTTGGCCTAGACTATCTTTAGGTTTGATTACATGATCAGGTGATGATTAATCAATTAGCACATACTACACACAAGAACATACAGCAACTGAATCTAAATCATGAAACTAAAATATACATAGAACGTTATACATCACACATGGTTTCAAGAAAATCACAAAGAAGAACTTAAGAACACATGCAACGTATAAAACCGAAAACCATAAAATAATTTATAATAAAACATGGTAAAACACAGTAGATTATTACACAAAACCTTGATGAACTTCATACCTAGACTACCTATATAGATCGGCTAGGGTAGAAGGTGGAATCGGCGGCAGATGAAAGAAAGTAACGGCGGTTGGTGCGGCAGCGGCTTGAGCAGTTTCTGTGTTTAGGGTTTTTGATAGAGCTTGGCTATACTAAGGCTTAGAACAATTGAGAGACACTTTTTCAACTGTATTACATGTGTATTTATAGAGACAAAACCCTAAAGAAACCTAATGAAAATCGGCAACCCCCTTGTGTTCCAAACCGGGTAGGTTTCTCTTCTTTCCTTGTTGGATTTGTCTTCCTTCTCTTTAATTTGCTGACTTGGAAAATAGTTTAAAAACTTCTTTTTCTGAATTCATGGACTCTTCTTCATGTGTGTGGATCGGTATTGGGCTCTCCTTCATGCTCATGGACCCCTAGGACAGCCGAAAGGCTTCCATAATCTCGGTAGAACAAGTTATCCTATTTTGACCGGGATAACTTTCGTAGTTGTTATTTTCGGCTTTTCCTTGGTGATTTCTTCGATTCTTCTTCTAAACAACTTCCCATATCATCATTAAGCTCTTCATCAATCATTTGGCATGCTTGGGAAGGATTTTGGTGAAGAAATACACTCACACATTCGGACAGAAGTTTCAGCATGATCTGCCCTGTTTCCAGCAGACTGACCTCCGGCCATTGTTTCCGGCATAACTCCTTCCTCAGAACTTGGATTGCTGCGATTCTAAAAGATTTAGAAACTAGACATCCACAGCTTTCCATCCATATATGGCACGTTCCCTAGTTCCTCCTGGATCGTCCTAGGGAAATCTTTGAAGTTGAGTTATGGTTTCTGGAAATCCTCTGTTTTTGTTCCGAATTCATGCTTTTGGCCTCTTGTCTTTCCATGCTTCTTTTGCTACCTTCCATAAGTCCGATCCTCACGATTCTTGTTTTGTTATGTCCACATACATGTCACCTACACATTCAAAAGATATAATCAAGTAGTGACAATGTATCGGTTTACAGAAACTTAAGAAAATCACGAACACTTCCAATTTCAGCTTTTAACGATATTGCACATACTTTATCTATTTTACACATGTTTTAGCCAATGTTCTACAAATAATCCCTTATGCTAAATATCTACTAATACTAATCAAATAATGGATAAACAAAGCATAAATGAGGGTAAAAACATGTTAAGAACGTAGCATAAAATGCTCCTATCAACTACCCCACACTTACCCTTTGCTAGTCCCTAGCAAACTAAATATAAGACTCTACTAACACTAACGACACAAAAACAACTAACACTTAAACAACTAATACCCTTAAATGATTTGTCTCAGATTCTTTAGCATGCATAACTTTCAAGTTTGAACATTTGAATGAAAAGTGTAATTGCAAAGCTTCATAAGCATGTATCATAGCATGAACAAGTAAGATATGAGATCATATAGCACAAACATGTATGATAACCGTTCCACCTCACAATGGTATACTCTCTTCTTTTCACTCATCCATGGTATTCACTCAATAGTATATGCAAGAGAAAAGATGATAAGATAACAAATGACTTGCATATTTCAACAAATAAAAGCACTTTGTGAATAGAAATTCATGGAAAAACCTCATATAACAACTATGTGCAATAATGGACCAAAACCATATGCTTAACTTATGAGAAAATCTCCACAAATCAAATTTAGCTATCTTAAGAATCACGAATTAATCTCAATAATATGGTTGTAATGGGGCTTGGTTTCATAAGGTAGGAATTTTTAGATAAGTGGTGCTATAAGAAATCACCAAGACTTTAGAAAATCTCGCTCCTCCTCATGTCTTCACTTCAAGGGTCGAATTTCTTCATGTTGGACCCATACGTCAATCTTGACTTCTCCCCATATCGTGAACAGGACAAAGGTCATATAAACACTTTTAGACCTTCAAATAATCACTAACTCCAAATTCACAAAACATTACAACACACCATGAAAGAATTTGTGCTATGACTTTTGATCCGAAATTCTTTTATTTTCCGATTTCTTTTCTTTTATTTTTTTTCTTTTTTTTTTTCAGAATTTTTTTTTCTTCATATTTTTTTTTTCGGATATACACATGTCGGCACATATACAATACAAAACATTGGTGTTTAACCCCACACTTGCTTTTTATTACCTTGTCCACCCCACACTTGCTCTTCAACATCACACATTACAGCTCCATCAGAAGTACTTTGCCAAGTCTTGATAACAAGGTAAAGGTTAAGCTATTCTAAGCAAAGGAATTCTGTTTAAAGGTGATGAAATAAAAGGCTCAATGTAAGCTCAAAGGGGTTAAGACTAAGGAGTCCCACGACGGGCACAAAATAGGCACAGGCTTAATTTGTCTGTGGTGGTGATCCTAATGAGATTTAATTCAATCATATTCAAAATCAAGACATGTTATGATTATAAAGCTTCGAAAATCACATAAGCAAGTTCTAGTAAATTCTAGAGTCCATTAAAAAGCTATAACACATAGTTATTGCATATGCAAAGAATAATGAGGTTTCAAAAGATGGTGAAATTTTCGAAAAATTTAAGCAAAAATCGGCATATCACTCATGAAAGAGAGTTTTTAGGCTCAAAAGCTCACATAGGTTATGTTGGAACAATCTAATCAAACATGCATACTTCATTATCAATCAAGTCTCAAATATTCATACTAATTCACAATATCCATGAAACTCGCAATTTCTTAAGATAAATGTTAAACCGTCAATCATGCATTCAAAGATATAGTTCATCATAGACTTTTAAGGGTATATCCTAAGACTCAAAAACAATTGAAAACTAAAAATTACGGAAAATTTTTAAAAATTGGAAGAAAATTTCGACATAAATTGAAAAACACACAAATAACAATATGTTACTATGTAACCTCTACCCCACACTTAGAAAATTACATTGTCCTCAATGTAAACCCAAAATCATGTCATAATTTCCTAAGCATGTGTCGAAGTCACATAATAAACACATAAATAAATCAAAATATCAACCATAAAAGTGAAGGGATTAGAAAAATGCAAACTCTCGTTGATGGCTCCTCCACAGCTAGGGTTGAAATGAGTTGCCTCTCATGCAGCGCTTAATGTTTATAGTCTATCAGCCTAGACTCTTCTCTTCTTGCTTTTGATGGCGTCTCTATGGTTGTGGCGATGGCTCCTCAAATGATTGGATGTCGACGTCACATTTAGGGAACATAGGATAATAAGGCTTAAGTCGATGACCATTTACCTTAAACCTATTTCTTGAGGTTGTGCTTTGAATTTCCACTGTACCATAAGGCAATACATTAGTGATAACAAATGGACCTTCCCAACGTGAACAAAGCTTACCTGGAAAGAGTCTAAGTCTTGAATTGAACAAAAGGACTTGGTGCCCTATCTGAAAGTTCTTCCCTCTTAACATCTTATCATGATATGCTTTCGTTTTTGCTTTGCAGATCATGGCGGATTCCTAAGCGTCATTCCTTATTTCTTCAAGCTCACAAATCTGCAACTTCCTATGCACTCCAGCCTCATCTTGGTCCATGTTAAACTTCTTCACCGCCCACCAGGCTCTGTGCTCCAACTCAACTGGCAAATGGCAAGCTTTTCCATACACAAGCCTAAAGGGAGACGTCCCTATTGGCGTCTTGAACGCAGTTCTATAGGCCCACAGTGCATCGTTTAATCGATCACTCCAATCTTTCCTTGTTGGTCCTACAGTCTTCTCTAAAATTTGCTTAATTTCTCTATTGAATGTTTCGGCCATGCCACTTGTTTGAGGATGATATGGCGTTGATACTTTGTGGGTGACTCCATATTTCTTGAGCAAAGCCTCAATAGTTCGATTGCAGAAGTGAGATCCACCATCGCTTATCAAAACTCTTGGCACTCCATACCTAGAATAAATGTTAGTTCTGAAAAACTCTGCAACAACTTTAGAATCATTAGTCCTGGTGGCTTTTGCTTCCACCCACTTTGAAACATAATCAACAGCCAATAATATATAAATAAAGCCCTTAGATGAAGGAAAAGGTCCCATGAAATCAATACCCCAAACATCAAAAATTTCAACAACAATAATAGGAGTTAAGGGCATTTGATCTCGCTTACCTAAATTACCTGTTCTTTGGCAACGATCACATGAAGCACATGTTGCATAAGCGTCTTTGAACAACGTTGGCCAATAGAATCCGGCTTCCAACACCATTCTAGCTGTCTTGTTCGATCCAAAATGGCCTCCACATGCCTGTTTGTGACAAAAATCCAAGATGGATATATGCTCTTCTTCTGGAACACAACGTCGAATGACTTGGTCCCCACATTGCCTCCACAAGTATGGCGCATCCCATATGTAATTGCGAGCATCCTTCTTGATCTTGATCTTGGTATGGTGCGGCATTGATGTTGGAAATGACCTTGACACCATGTAGTTAACCAAATCGGCATACCAAGGTTCTTTGGCCTCCAACTGAAACAATTGTTCGTCTGGGAACGTTTCTGACATAGGGATTTCGTCCTCTGCATGTATGATTCGGCTAAGATGGTCTGCTACAACGTTTTCGCTTCCTTTCTTGTCCTTGATTTCGATATCAAACTCTTGAAGTAACAAAATCCATCTGATGAGCCTTGGCTTTGCCTCTTTCTTTGTCATTAAGTACCTTAATGCTGCATGATCAGAATACACAACAACTTTAGAATTCAATAGATAAGATCGAAATTTTTCTAAAGCAAAGATTACTGCAAGGAATTCTTTTTCTGTTGTTGAGTAGTTCAGCTGAGCATCGTTCAATGTCCGAGAAGCGTAGTATATAGCACACGGCTTCTTCTCCCTTCTTTGACCTAGCACGGCACCGATGGCATAGTCAGAAGCATCGCACATTAACTCAAATGGCAAATCCCAATCTGGTGGCGTCATGATAGGTGCAGTTGTCAACAATTCCTTCAATCGCACGAACGTATCCTCGCATTCCCTAGACCATGAAAACGGCACATCTTTCTGCAACAAGGAAGTAAGTGGTTTTGCCACCAAAGAAAAGTCCTTGATGAACCTCCTGTAAAAACCTGCATGGCCAAGAAACGAACGAACCTCTCTCACCATTGAAGGTGAGGGTAAGTGATGCATAATATCTATCTTGGCTTTATCAACTTCTAATCCTTTAGCAGAAACAATATGACCTAAAACTATACCTTGATTTACTATGAAATGACATTTTTCCCAATTTAGTACAAGGTTAGTTTCAACACACCGGTTTAAAATCTTCTCTAAATTCTCTAAGCATGCATCGAAATTTTTGCCATATACACTAAAATCATCTATAAAAACTTCAATGATATTTTCTATATAATCAGAGAAAATAGAATACATACAACGTTGAAATGTACCTGGGGCGTTGCACAATCCAAAAGGCATTCGTCGATAAGCAAACGTACCAAAGGGACATGTAAACGTTGTTTTCTCTTGATCTTCCGGGTGTATCATGATCTGGTTATATCCACTATATCCATCCAAGAAGCAATAGAACTCGTGACCTGCTAATCTTTCCAACATCTGGTCCATGAACGGCAAGGGCATGTGATCCTTCCTGGTTGTGGCGTTTAGCCTTCTGTAATCAATACACATGCGATAACCTGTTACCAACCGTTGTGGCACTAGCTCATTCATCTCATTCTCTACAACAGTCACGCCACTCTTCTTGGGCACAACCTGAACGGGTGAAATCCACTGACTATCCGAAATAGGATAGATTACTCCACAATCTAACAACTTAATCACCTCGTCCTTTACAACTTTCATCATTGGAGGATGCAAACGTCTATGTGCCTCTCTGGTAGGTTTGGCGCCATCCTCAAGTAAGATTCTGTGAACACATTTTGTAGGGTTTATTCCCTTGATGTCTGCCAAAGTCCAGCCAATGGCAGCTGTGTTCTTCTTTAAAACTGCAACTAGCTTGTCCTCTTGTTGCTTTGTCAACGTTGATGACACAATAACTGGTAGAGTGTCATCTTCTCCAAGAAATACATACTTCAAGTGCTTTGGAAGAGCTTTTATAGCTCTAACTCAGGGGCCTGTTCCACAGACGGTAACAACTTATTAGTGAAAATTGGAATTGACAAGGGAGTATACCTTTTGTAGATTGGTCGTGAGTCAAGCTCCCTCACAACTTCAAGTATGGACGGCTCCAAATCATTCAAAGCCTCCTCATCTCGCTCTCCAAACTTGTCAAAACCGACCCCTTGCTCAATGGTTAATTGCTATGCTTGGTGTGTGGACATTGCACAATGTGCAATGCCAAATCTATGTTCAGATCCGTACCTGGCATCACCAAGCATGTCGACATTCATTCTGCCCCCAACAAGTTCATCCTCAATTTCAGCTCTTGGAAACTTCATGGAATTAAAAATATTGAACCTGATCATCTCGCCATCAAATTCCATTGTTAGGTTGCCTCCAGCAACGTCGATGTTTGTTCTTGCAGTGCGCATGAAGGGTCGTCCCAACAACAGTTGTGTTGAGTTAGAAAGTGACACCTCCATTTCCAAAACGTAGAAATCTGCAGGAAAGATTAGTTGATTCACCTGCACAAGAACATCTTCAACATACCCCATAGGGTATTTGTTAGAATGATCCGCCAATTGGATCACAACGTTATCAGTTTTCAAAGGGCCTAGATCTAAAGATGCATAAACATTATGGGACATGACATTAATCGAAGCTCCTAGATCTAGCATGACATTATCAAAACGTGTTGAACCAATAACACAAGGGATAGAAAAACTCCCTGGATCCTTCATTTTTGGTGGCATTTTCCTTTGGAGAACGGCAGACACCGTCTCACTCATCTTGACAACTTGTGTCTCCCTTGTGTGCCTTCTTGTTGTGCAAAGCTCCTTCAAGAACTTAGCATACTTTGGGATTTGTCGAATGCACTCCAACAAGGGAAGGTTCACATTTACCTTCCTAAAAACCTCCAACACTTCTTCGTCGGATTTATCCTTTCTGTTCTTTGTGAACCTAGAAGGAAAAGGCAAACAAGAAGATTGATTAGTCGAAACTAATTCACTTGTGTTAGAGTTTTTACCTTTGTGTGCCTCAGAATTCAGCACATTCTCCTTCTGTAATGCAGCTGGATCTTTCTCAAGATCCTTTTTCTTCATTGCTTCCAAGTCTCCCTTGCTTGGCTCAGCTTCTTTTCTTCTTCCATACTTCACATGACCTTGGCTTGTGCCTTCATCTTGCTCGGCATTGCTTGTTTTGGCAAGATGCTCGGCTGCATCATGTGCATTCTTCTCGGCATCCAGCTGCTGCTCGGCATTGCTTGTCTCGACAGCATGGTACTCGGCATCATACCCGTGCCTATGTTGTGTCCTAGGTGGTGGCAGCAATGTTCTCCCACTTCTTGTGACAACTGCTTGTGCTTGCTCGTTCTTAGGATTCTTGATAACACCTCCTGGCAATCTACCTTGTTCGTTGAATTTCCCCATGAAATCCACAACTTGTCCCATTTGATTCTTCAGCTCCACAATGTCTTTAGACATCAAGGCAATGTCCCTAGTGTTGGTTTGAGTTGTGGCCAACAAAGATTGTGTCGAAGTGGCTATGTTCTTGAAAATTTCATCATAGTTGCTCCCTCCACTTACTTGGCCTCCTTGTTGGTTGTAAGGTTGGAATGGCCTAGGCATGAATTGTCCTTGTGGCCTTGCTACATAGGGTTGTTGTCCTTGAGGTGCATTTGGTTGAGGATTGAGCACGTTATTGTTGTTATTCCAACGAAAGTTTGGATCGTTGGCTCTTGGATTGAAGTTCTGGAAACGTGTCTGACCTCCTTGACCTTGGAAGTTGCCGAGTTGGCCTCCATATCCTACGGCATTGAGTTCTTCAAATTCGCTTATAGCTTGATTGCATTGCTCAGAAGCATGTCCTTCCATGCTACAGACACCACAAACTTGCATTCCTCTATTCTTGGACAAATTCGACACCATGAGTGTCAACTTGCTCAAATCTTCCTTAAGCTCAATTATGGCACTGGATTCTCCATGAGTGCTTGCCTCATTCACACGCCTTGTGGAAATCGAACCAAATTGTTGATTGTTGGTGGCACGCATTTCCAACAAGTTGCTTGCTTCCTCTCTGCTCTTCTCCATCAATGATCCTCCAGCTGCTGAATCAAGGAATTGCCTCTCCATTGGACGTAGTCCCTCATAGAAGTATTGAAGCAAGAGTCCCTCACGTATCCCATGATTTGGACACGAAGCAACCAATGCCTTATACCTTTCATAATATACATCAAAGGCTTCATCCACATCCTGTTTGATGGAAGTTATCTCCTTTCTGATTTGCGTCACCCTTGACGATGGAAAGTACTTGAGGAGAAACTCGTTGATCATTGTCGCCCATGATGTGAATCTACCAGCTGGCACTGCAAAGAACCATCCCCTAGCTCTGTCTTCAAGCGAAAATGGAAATGCTTTCATTTTGACCAGTTGCAAATCAGCTCCTCTAGGGCACATGGTGTTACAACAAAATTCAAACTGTTGCAAGTGTCGGTTAGGATCTTCTCCACTAAGTCCATGGAACTTGGGCAGTTGGTGGAAGAATCCACCTCTCATCTCAAAATCTGCTGTTTTCCCATCCACAGGATCCGGATAGGTAATGTTAATTGGTCTAGTGACCCCATTAGCTCCATTAACTTGCCCGTTCTCTTCTCTTAATGATGGCATCCTGACGTTTGGCACTTGAGGAATGTTACAAAAATCGGCAAATCCTCTTGGTGAAGTCTCACACGGTGATGGCGATGTAGGTGTTGACTCAGGTGAATGTGGTTCTGACTCTGTGTGAATGACTAAGGCTGAAGATGTTGGTTCTACACGCCTCAATCTGTTTTGATTATCTCTTCTCCACGCTTCAGATCCGGACATTCATGGACTCCTACAAAAACCAATTGGCACATTTGACCAAAGATCAAGTTAGCATCGTCGTAATTAAGAACGAAAAACAAAACAAAACTTAACTAAGAAATATAAATAGGTTCGGCAACTAAGATGAAAGTAACATAACCTTACTAACACACACACACATGGCATAGCAGAAACACACATGACATATAAACTAACCATGGCATCACACAAATTTATAAAGAAAAACAAACTCGGCACACACACACGGCAAACAAGTCCATTTATCAACAAAGTATAAGTTAAAACACACACGACATTCATAGTTACATATAGACAAAAATCATGACAAAAACATAATGTGATGACGTCTCACCCTAAAATGTTTCTACTTGATTTTATTAAACTTTAACTTTCAAGGTACGTGGAGCAGGGAAGACCACTGTGCAATGGACTGATACAGCCCAAGGTAGTGTTATGCTTCGTCCGATATACCTCAAATATTAAAGTCAAATTAATTTGAAGTTCATGGCGTCATACATGTCTAAGTAAATTCTAGCGTTTAAAGTGTGGTGATGCTTCGGCCCAAGCATTTGGCTAGTTCGAGCGGATTCCGTGGTTTCAGAAGGCAAGTGTCAATGTCACGGGGGGCGACCCCCTACAAGAACCAGGCAGGACTCGTTTGTGATCAAGGAGGCAGACCCCTATCGACCCCTTCACCGAGAAGAGTGGTCAGTCATGATCTTGAGATCCAATTGGTCAAACCTGAATTCCATATCTATGACAGAACGGCCCCTTACTCAGTTAGGAACAAACTCGGGTCACTAGACCACTCGACAAGTGTTAATCAAAGCCGCCCTCAACCTCATGAAATCCGCAAATAACATGAAGGGTTTAGGCTAAGATTAACAAATGCGGCTTCTCCCTACATGTTACACTTTAAAAACCACAATAAACTTCAATCACATATGAAACAATAAACCTCCTAAATATTTACTAAGTTACAATAGTTACAACACATATGACATGAAAATAAACAAACATAATACAAAATCGGCACTTACACTAAAATATAAGAGAGAAATTGTTAGTCAAAAATATGGCACAAAATATACAATTTTCACACAAAAGAATTCGGCATATGCAAATATACAATGTACAAATCGACAATACACACAATTACAATCGAGACATATGTGTTATGGCACACACAAGCTTCGGCACCTACAAAAGAAAAAAAAGGTTAATTCACAAACATATACATATACAACACAAAAATCCTTTTTAGCATCCCCGGCAACGGCGCCAAAAACTGACGAGGCCGTTTGTTAACAACCTGCAATTTAAACCCTATCATTGTAGTAACTGTAAGTAGGGATCGTTCAAGCCGGGGACACTAGGGAAGGATTATATCTGCATCAAAACAAGTTAGTAATATTCACACATGTAAAATAAGCATACAAGTATAATTCTGTCACAACTATACAAGTATAAACATATATACAAAATATTATGGGGAATTTATATGAGTTGGTTCGAAATTTAAAGAAAATAAAGACACTTATTTACAAAACATGGTCAATCAATACTCAAGCACACAACCTAACAAACAACGAAATAAGCATACAACAATTTCATGCAAGATTAAATAGTGATGCTCGCACTATCATATGTTTTAATTGATTTCAACCTCTTATGACTTCTCATGTGTTTTTAGGAACTTCAAATATGCCTGAACCTAAAACATATATGTGTCACCTTGTTTAAACCATCAAATATGCCTAATCTAAACAAGACACACTTACGAACTGGAGTCGGTTGAAGACATGATCCTAGGTATGGCGTCACTCATCCTATTCAACATGCAAATCACTCACCCTAAAAACCCTTTGCAGCAACTAGAATCAAACTATCAAATATGCCTAACTTGATCCTAGATTACTACGGCTTATTAAACTCCCCCCTTAGAAACGTCTTGGCCTAGACTATCTTTAGGTTTGATTACATGATCAGGTGATGATTAATCAATTAACACATACTACACACAAGAACATACAGCAACTTAATCTAAATCATGAAACTAAAATATACTTAGAACGTTATACATCACACATGGTTTCAAGAAAATCACAAAGAAGAACTTAAGAACACATGCAACGTATAAAACCGAAAACCATAAAATAATTTATAATAAAACATGATAAAACACAGTAGATTATTACACAAAACCTTGATGAACTTCATACCTAGACTACCTATATAGATCGGCTAGGGTAGAAGGTGGAATCGGCGGCGGATGAAAGCAGTTGACGGCGGTTGGTGCGGCGGCGGCAGCTTGTGCAGTTTCTGTGTTTAGGGTTTTTAGGTAGAGCTTGGCTATACTAAGGCTTAGAGCAATTGAGAGACACTAAACTAAGAGCTATACATGTCTATTTATACAGAAAATTTCGAACAAAACCCTAGGGAATTCGGGAGCTTCAAGGAGACACAACCTTTGTTGGACTTGGAATCCTTCTTGGACTTGGTTTCCTCCTTTCATCTTTGGACAAGGATTTCGACTTGGACCTTGGATTTTTGATTTATTGGACTCCTCTACATGTTATTGGATCCATGTAGGCCTCTTACACAAGTTCTTGGGCTCATAGGCAGCCGAAATCATTGGCAAACTCGGCAAGGACAGACTTTCCCGGTTTGACCGGAAAAAGTTCTATTCTTAGTTGTTTCGGCTGCCATGATGACTTCTTCGAATCTCCTTCTTCAATGCAGCTTCCCATGACTTCATTAAGCTTCTCTTAAGTCCTTTGACATACGTGGGAAGAATTTTGGTGAAGAAACATCCTCCCAAACTCGTGTGACAACTTAGGCAGAAGCTGCCCAGTTTTGCAGCTTGACCTCCGTCCATTGTTTTGATCATAACTCCTTCATCTAAACTCCAAATGCTGTGATTCAAGAAGATCTGAAAACTAGACTTCCGTAGGTTTCCAATGATATATGGCTCGTCCTCAGATTTGATAGGAGCATTTATGTGACGTTTTATAGTGTTTAATATTATAGTATTTTGGCCATATTTCTTATTTATCTTAGTTATTTATTTGATTTCTCGTATTTCGTAGGTTTCGGGAGCAAATATGGAGAAGTTGGCTTAATTCATGATAAAGGAAGGAGTTCCAATCACTTGAGGAAACCTTGATGGACAAGGAAGACCGAAGCATTCACATTTTAATCCATTGGGTTTTTCCTTGGAAGTTAAGAAGTCCACGACCATTAAGGAAGTGTCTAGGGTTGAGGAATCATATATAAAGAACCCTAAAAGCAGCCGAGGGGGACTTTTTGCCAAAAAAAGAGACTTGTGACAGCCGAGAGCAGGAGAGAATACAAGACTACGCCAGACGATCGGACGCCGGTACTCGCCGTCCGGATGGATTCTTTGATTCCAGAATTCTTTTGGGATTCTTGGTTCTTCCATCTTCATGTATTCTTTTGGGTTTTCGTTTACAGTCATGAGTAGCTAAACTTCTTGTAGTTAGGGCTAGATTGAAGCCCTAGACATGATTATCTTGATGTTTTGATATTCGGATTTATATAAGTATTGTTTCCCGGATGATAACAATTTCATTGTTCGTAAACTGTTATTCTCTTATGTGTTTCTTTGATTCGCGACCTTAGGAGCATGTTTTAGGATCGACCAGCCATAAGCACATGCGTGACGACCAGTATCATCGTGTGTTTTATTTGTGGTGCGACAAGAGCTGCAGTGCTTGTATGAAATTGTTTCAAGGATACTTAGGATACATACCATGTTCTAGGATTCTTGCTATGTTCATATTCTCTTAGAACTTAATGATCTCTGATGTGTTAAATCTGGGCATATACCAAGCAGGACTGCATGTTAGAGAATAGGTTATGACATTCATACCAAATGCTTAACATACTGAGTAAGAGAGAATGAATACGAGAGTGCATCCATATACCAAGGACCTTTCGTGAGCATAGTCATCCATGGGAATTCAATACTTGTTAATCTGAGTTCATGATGTTGATGTATGATTGTTTGGTGGTGGATTTCGAAACCCTAGCTTTTCCATCTCATTGATTTATAAAACTTTGCCAATTCTAGTTTTTATCATTTTCGTCAGTTTTCATTGTCTGTTTTCTATTTAGTGTTAAAAATATCAAATCAAATCAGAAAAATCTAAAACTTTGTCAGTAGTTAGTTTTACGTGTCTAGTTAGTTGTCTCCAAATTTCAGGTCATTTGGAGTAGTCTAGAGTCGTCAACTAGTCAGGTTTTCCTGACTGGTCAGTTCTGTCGTTTTTATTTGTTTTGAGTCATTGTAGTTGCAGCTTTATCCCAATCCCTTGCGGGTTCGATCCCTACTTTCATATACTATCTTCGACCATATGTACCTTGTAGGGTAATTCATAAGTTATTTTTATGCACCTTAATTGGTGTGTGAAAATTCATTTATCAATTTGGCGCCGTGTCGCCGGGGATTGTTTAATTTAGTTGCAATCTTTGTTTTTGTTTTGTTTCGTTTTCTTATCTATTTGTGGTTTAACGTTTTTGTGTCTTTTGTTTTCAGTTTATGAACACTCGTCGATCGCAGGACAGAGATCTTCTTTTTGATTCTGAGATTGAACGCACCATCCGCCTCAACCGTAAGGTAGCCACTTCGCGCACAGTTACGGATTCTTCTTCCACCACCCCATCTACACCACCATCACCGGGTTTGGGATCTCTCCTGGATCCACCTCCATTGATACATTCAGATACCGACACAGAGGAGGAGCGTAACCCACCTGTCAACGCAATGGCCGAAGACCCAAGGCCATTGAAGTCTTCCTTTGTTCCTCAAGGTGTTGCACAACCTTCGTGCATCACATTCACTCCGGCTGCCGGCACTTCATTCAGTTTGTCTCCACAATTGATCAACTCAGTTCCTCACTTTTATGGGAAGCCGAATGAGGACCCGAATGGCCACCTGAGAGAGTTTTATGATTTGTGTAGAACTCAATTTCCACCAGGATTGACTGCCGAGCAACTGAAGCTTATTTTGTTTCCCTTCTCCTTGAAGGATCACGCCAAGTGGTGGCTGAATTCATTGCCTTCGGATACTATTGCTACTTGGGATCAGCTATCTACGAAGTTCATCACCAAATTTTTTCCTGCTCAAAGAACTAGGCAATTGAGGAGAGATATCCACACTTTCCGCCAGAGGCCAGGAGACCTTTTTTGTGAGGCTTGGGAGAGCTTTAACGGGCTGCTAAGGAAGTGTCCTCATCATGGGTACTCAAAGGATGACCAAGCTTAGTTCTTTTATGAAGGTTTGAATGATGCAAATAAGGCTCTTGTAGATTCGGCATGTGGTGGAGCTTTCATGAATAAGACTAGTGATCAAGCATTTGATATCTTTGAGACATTAAGTGAGAATTCCCAGCAGTTCTCAACAAAAGGATTCCAAGAAGTAAAGCTCAAAGATACTTATGGGATGGAAACTAGTGGAGGAGACTCATCTAGGATGGCTGCCATTGAGGAAAAACTTGATATGATGATGAAGAGCATGGCGCTCCAAGGAGCGGCTCAAGTTGAGGTATGTGCTAATTGTTCTACTCATGACCATGTTACTTCACTTTGTCCTTACTCTGTGGCAGGCCAAGAGCAAATAAACTACATGGGGCAGCAAAGGCCAAGGAATGATGGGAATGTTCCTCTTGCTTTTCGTTGGGGTACCAACGCTGGTGTCTCTACTTATCAGCAAGAGTCAAATAACAATTACAGAGCACCACCTCCTGGATTTAATCAACCACCTCGGCCCCAAAACTTCAGTTCATATCCACCGCAACAACCTTCAAGTAAGCTTGAAGATATGGTGCTCACAATTGCGAGAAACACTGACACCATCGTGAAGGATAACAAGGTCTTCAAGGATCGAACTGATGCCACTCTGCACTCTCATTCTAAAGCCATAGCTAATCTTGAGGTGCAAGTTGGTCGACTATGTGAGCAATACACTCAAAGAACGCCAGGTACGTTTCCCTCTCAAACTGAAATTAATCCTAAGGGAACTAACCGTGAGCAGGTTAATGCCGTCACATTGAGGAGTGGAAAGCAGCTTCCGGAGGACCCCGTGCTTCTTAAAAGGCCCAAGGGAGCATCAAAAGGGGGTCAAGACTTGTTGGATTCAGCATGGGAGCAGGTTAATGACCCAAATTCGACGAGGTACCCACTGCCGTTCGGACAAGAGGATGATGCCCGGACACCCGCAAACAGAGAAGAAGGGAAAGCTCCAGACGAGAATTCCGTTCGGACGCCGGAGGAAGCCGTCCGATCGTCTGGGACTGAAGATGCAAATTCCGGAATTCCATTGGGTTTAGGAGTAGCTTCGGCTCCCCCAACCAAACCCAATCCTTTTCAGGTAAACAAAAGTGGTTCTAATGCTTATGTTCCACCTATTCCTTTTCCTCGCAGGTTTGCCAAGCAAAAGAAGGAGCAAGGTGACAAAGACATTTTGGATGTTCTTTCGAAGGTCCAAGTGAACATTCCTCTTCTTGACACCATCAAGCAAATGCCCAGGTATGCTAAGTTCCTTAAGGAACTATGTACTAATAAAAGGAAGCTTTATGAAGCTGAGACCGTGGCCATGAGCGAAGAAACCTCTGCTGTGCTTCAAAGGAAGCTTCCACCTAAATTGAAGGACCCCGGACGTTTCACCATTCCATGCATCATTGGTGACACCAGGTTTGAACATGCTCTACTTGATTTGGGTGCTTCGATTAACTTAATGCCATACTCTGTCTATGAATCTCTTCAGCTAGGTGAGCTTAAACCGACTAGAACAGTTATTCAATTAGCGGATCGCTCACATGTGTATCCTGAAGGCTACTTGGAAGATGTGCTTGTGAAAGTGAATGACTTAATTTTCCCAGCTGATTTTCTTGTGTTGGAGATGGAACATGAACCTATGCCAACCTCTTTACCTCTCATTCTTGGAAGAGGATTTATGAGGACTGCCCGTACCAAGATCGACGTGTACGAAGGGACTTTGACAATGGAATTTGAAGAGAGGAAAATTAGCTTCAACATCTTTGAAGCCATGAGGTACCCTAAGGATGTCAACTCTTGTTTTTCCATTGACATTATTGATCACTTGGTGCAGGATGTATTCGATGCAAACGTGGGTGACGACATGCTCAAAACAGTAATTGAGATGGGTCTGCAGCAGCACTCCCATCCGGACGGAGCAAGGATGAAGTCCGGACACCCTGATGAGCGAAACCAAGAGTCAACGGCTGCGGATTGGATTAGCAACGAAAATGACCTTGAGGAGATTTTAGCGGCCCTCGAATCTCGTCCAATACTCCCATGTAAGTCTTCTACCTTTATTTCCCTCCCTATTTCTAACAAAGAGCTCGTGCCTTCTGTGATTCAGGCACCTACATTGGAGCTCAAACCATTGCCCGAGCATCTGAAATATGCGTATTTGGAAAAAGAGGAGACTTTACCTGTGATTATTGCTTCTGATCTGTCTTCGCTGGAAGAAGACAAGTTATTGCGAGTTTTACGTAAACACAAGACTGCAATTGCATGGGGGATTGCAGACATCAAGGGAATTAGCCCAACTACGTGTATGCATCGTATACTTCTTGAGGAGGGAGCCAAACCTACTAGGGAAGCACAACGCCGATTGAACCCTCCTATGATGGAAGTTGTGAAGAAGGAGGTTCTCAAACTCTTGGATGCTGGAATTATTTACCCCATCTCGGATAGTAAATGGGTGAGCCCGGTACAAGTCGTTCCAAAGCGTTCGGGCATCACCGTGGTTAAAAATGCAGAGAATGAGCTAGTGCCACAACGATTGCAGACAGGATGGAGAGTTTGCATTGACTACCGCAAACTAAATGCCACTACACGTAAAGATCACTTTCCCTTACCATTTATTGATCAAATGTTGGAACGTCTTGCAGGTCATTCGCACTATTGTTTTTTGGATGGGTATTCGGGCTACAATCAAATCGCCATTGCTCCTGAGGATCAAGAGAAGACGACGTTCACTTGCCCCTTTGGAACGTTTGCGTATAGGAGGATGCCATTTGGATTATGCAACGCACCAGCTACTTTTCAGCGGTGCATGATGAGCATCTTTTCTGACATGGTCGAGAAAATCATCGAGGTATTCATGGATGACTTTTCAGTTTTCGGTGATTCTTTTGATTTTTGTTTGGATAATTTAGCTCTTGTTTTAAAAAGATGTGAGGAAACTAACCTTGTCTTAAATTGGGAGAAGTGTCATTTCATGGTTCAACAGGGTATAGTCTTGGGTCATATCATATCTGTTAGGGGAATAGAAGTTGATAAAGCAAAAATAGATCTTGTGCGCTCCTTACCACCTCCCACTAGTGTGAGGGAGGTGCGCTCTTTTCTTGGACATGCAGGTTTTTATAGGCGCTTTATCAAGGATTTTTCAAAGATCACAAGACCCCTATGTTGTCTATTGCAAAAAGATGTGCCATTCCTGTTTGATGAGGAGTGCAAGGCAGCTTTTGAGAAGCTTAAGGGGATGTTGACCTCCGCCCCCATAATCATGCCACCGGATTGGAGCCTCCCGTTTGAACTTATGTGTGATGCGTCAGATTATGCTGTTGGAGCAGTCCTTGGTCAAAGAGTGAATAAATTGCCTCATGTGATTTATTACGCTTCAAGAACTTTGAATGATGCTCAGTTGAATTACTCAACTACAGAGAAGGAGCTTCTTACTGTTATTTTTTCCTTAGAAAAATTTAGATCTTATCTAATTGGCACTAAGGTTGTTGTGTATACAGATCATGCAGCGCTGAAGTACCTTATGACAAAGAAGGAGGCTAAACCAAGGTTGATTCGTTGGGTGCTTTTACTCCAAGAATTCAACCTTGAGATTCGGGATAAGAAGGGTAGCGAAAACGTGGTAGCAGACCACCTTAGTCGACTGGTGAATGGGTCTAATGATGAGAAGGATTCTCTTCCTTTACTTGAAACTTTTCCTGACGAGCAATTATTTTCTATTGTGGTTTCTGACCCTTGGTATGCAGATATTATTAATTATATTGTCACCAAGCAGGTTCCAGCGGATTTCACCCGTGCTCAAAAGAATAAGCTCATCAAAACTGCCAAGCATTATGTGTGGGATGATCCATATTTATGGAAATATTGTCCTGATCAGTTGATAAGAAGGTGCGTTCCTGAAACTGAATTTACATCTATTCTTACCTTTTGTCATACTTATGCATGTGGAGGCCACTTTGGGGCGAAAAAGACTGCTCTCAAAGTGTTGGAGAGTGGTTTTTATTGGCCGACCTTGTTCAAGGATGCATTTTCTTCTGCTCTACATGTGATCGTTGTCAACGCACAGGTAATATAGGATCTCGAAATCAAATGCCTCAAACCCCAATTTTAGTTGTTGAAATTTTTGATATTTGGGGCATTGATTTTATGTGACCTTTTCCCTCTTCAAATGGCTTTATTTATATCCTACTTGCTGTTGATTACGTGTCGAAGTGGGTGGAGGCATCCGCCACTAGAACTAACAATTCTGCTTGTGTTCTTACTTTCTTAAAGACTAACATCTTTTCAAGGTTCGGAACACCAAGAGCTATCATCAGCGATGGAGGATCACATTTTTGCAATAAGTCATTTGAAGCTCTATTGAAAAAGTACAACATCACCCACCGGATTTCTACACCATATCATCCGCAGACAAGTGGACAAGCAGAAGTGTCCAACCGTGAAGTGAAGCACATCCTTGAGAAGACCGTGAACCCTAGTAGGAAAGATTGGAGCTCGCGCTTAACTGATGCGCTGTGGGCATACCGGACAGCGTACAAAACTCCTATAGGGATGTCACCATTTCGTTTGATCTATGGCAAGCCATGTCATCTCCCGGTTGAACTTGAGCATCGAGCTTATTGGGCAATCAAACAATTCAACATGGATATGAAGGCTGCGGGTGACACACGGCGGTTGCAATTGAATGAGTTGGATGAACTTCGGAATGATGCATATGAGAGTAGCCGCATCTACAAGGAGAAGACTAAGGCATACCATGATAAGATGATTCTTAGGAAGAGTTTCGTTGTGGGACAAAAAGTTCTTTTGTTTAATTCTCGCCTGCGGTTATTTCCCGGTAAGTTACGTTCTAGATGGTATGGTCCCTTTATTGTGATTGATGTTTCTTCTCATGGTGCAGTTGAGATTGAGCATTGTACCAAGGGCGAGCGGTTTAAGGTGAATGGACATCGTTTAAAACAATATTATGAGCCCTTCGTTCGAGCACCTGAGGAGAAAGTGTCTCTTCTGAATGCTACTTATACTTGACTTTTGGAAAAGCGTCGGGCTGACGACGTTAAAGCAAGCGCTTCTTGGGAGGCAACCCAAAGGATGAGAGGATGACTGCGCTTCATCAGATTTGCTTTCTTCATCCCTCTCTTTTCTTTCTTTTCTTTGTTTCATTGTGGACAATGTTTGGTTTAAGTGTGGGGGGGTATTCTTTATGTTTTGTTGCATTTGTGTTTTCTTAGTGTCATTGGGATGTTCTCTTTCTGATTTTATACCCAAATAGCTATGCGTCCGGACGCCCATCCCGTAAAAAAAAAAAAAAAATTGAAAATCCAAAAAGAGTCATTGTTTTGTTTGTGTCTTAGGTACCTTCCACTACTATGATGAGATTGGGTTATATACATGACATTAAGAAGAGTTTAAACATCATTTTAGGTCTGGATGTTATTCTTTGGTTAATGATTATCTATGATTGTTATGGTCTAAACATATTCGCACTATAGCCTTGTCTTTGGTACAGAGAAACGCATGTTAGAATAAGTGAAATTCATATTACCTTTGTGAGATTTTGTGCTTTGTGCTTAATTTCTGTGAGAGTAATATATATTAATTCATGCTTTCTTGGCGATGACTTGTTGATCTCATTATCGTTTCACCTTGATTACTACTTGAATGATGTGCAATATGTGAACTAAATGCTAGAACTCATCCTTAGACCTCTCGAAACTTTGTGTCGATGGTGTGGCACCTAGAAGATGATTAAGGCACTAGGATTACCACCATTGCCAAATAAGCCTGTGTCCCCGTAAAAAGAAAAATGTCCCCTAGTTTAACCCCTTTGAGCCTTTATTGTGAGCTTTTTCCTTGTTAACCCACAACTCCTTACCCTTGAGCTTAGTATAGTGTTTCCTTACCCTACCCTAAGGAAGAGTGGAGCATCTTTTGAGAGACTTACATTGGTTTCAAGGTACTTTAATAAGCAAGAAGGTTGACTTGTCTCAAAGAGCAAGTGTGGGGGAGATTTTCATTGTAAAAATTGTCTCAAGAAGAAAACAATGGCTGAAAAAAAAAACAGCAAAGAAAGAAAGAAATTATGTCTTGAGTTGATTACTTATTGTATTGTGGAAAGGGTGTGTTCAAAAGAAATTAAAATTATTATTGCTTGCTTCAAGTTCCGTTGTTACTACCTTGAGGAGATTTCAAAGATTCTCATGTCTCTAGTTCTATATTGTGCTCTACAATTCCTTAGGATCCTTGTGATTTCCTATCCTCTCATTCATGAACCCTTAACTCTTGGCCCCATTACAACCTTTGTGAAGACCTTTTGATTTTAGGGGCTGCGCTATAAAGTTGTGGAGACTTGTGTTGAGGGGTGAGCATATGGTGTCAATGGTTCCTCCATTCGAGTAGTGATATCCATTCATGAGATCATTTTTTAAAAAAAAAAATTCAGAAAGTGCTTTTATTCTTAATATTCATATGTGAGCTATTTGTTTCCTTATACATCATTCCTCTCACATATAACTTGAGTGCATACTTTTGAATTAGCCAGAAAATCTGAGTGAAGAAAGAGTGAATATCCTTGTGAGATTTTTGAGTTTTCATTTGTTCGAAGCATGCACTGATATATTCACCATTGCTTGGCTATTTCACACTCTACACATGACCATGATGTTTATGGAGGGTTATTAATTTTCGAATGAATATGGACCTGTTGTGATGTTTATATTACTCTTGATGCCATGAATTTTGAGACTCTCGGAGATGAGGAAGGTAGTAGGTCGTGTCTCGGTTTAGTTGGTTCGCTTGCGGACTAGCGAAGACCAAGTGTGGGGGAATTTGATAGGAGCATTTATGTGACGTTTTATAGTGTTTAATATTATAGTATTTTGGCCATATTTCTTATTTATCTTAGTTATTTATTTGATTTCTCGTATTTCGTAGGTTTCGGGAGCAAATATGGAGAAGTTGGCTTAATTCGTGATAAAGGAAGGAGTTCCAATCACTTGAGGAAACCTTGATGGACAAGGAAGACCGAAGCATTCACATTTTAATCCATTGGGCTTTTCCTTGGAAGTTAAGAAGTCCACGACCATTAAGGAAGTGTCTAGGGTTGAGGAATCATATATAAAGAACCCTAAAAGCAGCCGAGGGGGACTTTTTGCCAAAAAAAAGAGACTTGTGACAGCCGAGAGCAGGAGAGAATACAAGACTACGCCAGACGATCGGACGCCGGTACTCGCCGTCCGGACGGATTCTTTGATTCCAGAATTCTTTTGGGATTCTTGGTTCTTCCATCTTCATGTATTCTTTTGGGTTTTCGTTTATAGTCATGAGTAGCTAAACTTCTTGTAGTTAGGGCTAGATTGAAGCCCTAGACATGATTATCTTGATGTTTTGATATTCGGATTTATATAAGTATTGTTTCCCGGATGATAACAATTTCATTGTTCGTAAACTGTTATTCTCTTATGTGTTTCTTTGATTCGCGACCTTAGGAGCATGTTTTAGGATCGACCAGCCATAAGCACATGCGTGACGACCAGTATCATCGTGTGTTTTATTTGTGGTGCGACAAGAGCTGCAGTGCTTGTATGAAATTGTTTCAAGGATACTTAGGATACATACCATGTTCTAGGATTCTTGCTATGTTCATATTCTCTTAGAACTTAATGATCTCTGATGTGTTAAATCTGGGCATATACCAAGCAGGACTGCATGTTAGAGAATAGGTTATGACATTCATACCAAATGCTTAACATACTGAGTAAGAGAGAATGAATACGAGAGTGCATCCATATACCAAGGACCTTTCGTGAGCATAGTCATCCATGGGAATTCAATACTTGTTAATCTGAGTTCATGATGTTGATGTATGATTGTTTGGTGGTGGATTTCGAAACCCTAGCTTTTCCATCTCATTGATTTATAAAACTTTGCCAATTCTAGTTTTTATCATTTTCGTCAGTTTTCATTGTCTGTTTTCTATTTAGTGTTAAAAATATCAAATCAAATCAGAAAAATCTAAAACTTTGTCAGTAGTTAGTTTTACGTGTCTAGTTAGTTGTCTCCAAATTTCAGGTCATTTGGAGTAGTCTAGAGTCGTCAACTAGTCAGGTTTTCCTGACTGGTCAGTTCTGTCGTTTTTATTTGTTTTGAGTCATTGTAGTTGCAGCTTTATCCCAATCCCTTGCGGGTTCGATCCCTACTTTCATATACTATCTTCGACCATATGTACCTTGTAGGGTAATTCATAAGTTATTTTTATGCACCTTAATTGGTGTGTGAAAATTCATTTATCAAGATTCCTCCTGGATCTTTAGATTTGATTTTCCGAAGTTGATGTAGGGTTTCTGTTTCGGAGTTTCTTCTTTTCCATGGCTTCTTTTGTTGTCCTCCGTGAATCCAATCTTCATGATTCTTGTTCTTATATGCTCATTTACATGTCATCTACACATTAAACCAAATTCATCAAAAATGACAATGTAAAGGTACGGTGAATCATAAGAGAAATAACCAAGTCTTATCCAAAATCGGTTTTACAACACTTAAGCACAAATTTCTGTATAAAGACACATATTAACCATTACTCTACAGAAAAACCCTTTTGACTTAATATAAGTAAAAACGACATTACTAAGGAATAAACCAAGTATAAATGAGGGTAAAAACATATTAAAAACATAGCGTAAAATGCACTTATCATAATCATCCTAACTTTCGATGGTCCAACAATGACAATGTGATTAGACCTCCTATGCCGAATACCACACAAGCTCAGCCGAATTCCATGACATTTCCACCTCAGCCACAAGGACAATTTATGCCAAGGCCACAAGCTCCCTACACTCCCCCAATGCCGAGCAACCAAACCGTGCCTAATCCTCCTAATTATGACGAGTTGCTAAAGTCGCTTGCTATGGGACAAAGTCAATTGAACACCGCTACTCAAGCATTGTTAGTTGGGCAGCAAACAAACTCCAAGGAAATAGCTGAGCTCAAGACACAAATGGGGCAAGTTGTGGACTTCAAGGGGCAATTTAGTGAGCAAGGAAAACTGCCGGGTGGTGTTATCAAGAACCCAAGGAAAGAACAAGCTCAAGCCGTCAACACAAGGAGTGGAGATCCTACAAGAGCCATCAAAAGTTTCAAAGATGAAGGAGCTGACACCGTGTGGAATACAATTGAAACCGAGCATGAAGATGTTAAAAATGATGAGTTGGAGAATGATCCAGCAACTTCAAAGAAGGAAAATGTGCCAATTCCAGAGGCACCAAAGGTATCAAATTCTAACCCTAATGGTTTTGGTAATACTGACCAATCTCCGTGTTTACCTTTTCCTTCTAGATTTGCAAAGTCCAAGAAGGACAAATCAGATGAGGAAGTGCTGGAAGTTTTCAGAAAAGTACAAGTGAATATCCCTTTGTTGGAATGCATCAAGCAAATTCCAAAATATGCCAAGTTTTTGAAAGAAATGTGCACAACACGAAGGCTTACAAGGGAAGCACAAGTAGTGAAGATGAGCGAAACGGTATCAGCCGTTATCAAAAGGACACTACCGCCAAAGTTGAAAGATCCAGAAAGTTTTACTGTTTCATGTGTCATTGGTGATTCACTTTTCAAAAATGTCATGCTAGACTTAGGTGCTTCAATTAATGTTATGCCTTATAATGTGTATAAAACGCTAAGTCTAGGACCACTTAAGAAAGACAATGTGATTATTCAATTGGCGGATCATTCTACCAAGTATCCTGAGGGGTACGTTGAAGATGTTCTTGTGCAGGTGAATCATCTAATATTTTCTGCAGATTTCTATGTGCTACAAATGGAGGAGTCGCCAATAAATTCAACTTAGTTACTTTTGGGGCGACCATTTATGAGAACAGCAAGAACAAAGATTGACGTTGCTGAAGGCAACCTCACTATGGAGTTTGATGGTGAAGTTATAAGCTTCAATGTGTTTGAAGCAATGAGGTATCCAGTTTCTGATTTAAAACCTTGCTATGATATTGATGTGATTAATTCTTGTGCACAGGTTTTATCGGAAACTAGAGATCAATAGCAATTAGCTATTGAGCAAGGGGCCGGATTTGACAAGAAAGGAGATAGAATTTCGGCAGAAGAGGAGGCTAAACTCGAACCAAAAATATTGGAAGTCATTGCCAAACTCGAGGCAGCCCCTTACCATAGGTATAATTCTCACTTGTCAATTCCCATTGCCACTAACAAGTTGTTACCATCTGTGGAACAGGCCCCAAATGTAGAGTTAAAACCTCTACCAGATCACTTGAAGTATGCATATCTTGGAGACGATGAAACTTTACCAGTTATTGTATCATCAAAGCTGAGTAAGCAGCAAGAAGAAGAATTGATCGCCGTGCTGAAAAGAAACAAGACCGCTATCGGTTGGACCTTGGCGGACATCAAGGGAATCAGCCCTACAAAATGTGTTCACAGGATCTTACTTGAAGAAGGTACAAAACCGACAAGAGAAGGGCAGCGACGTTTGCACCCACCGATGATGAAAGTTGTGAAGGATGAGGTGATTAAATTACTTGATTGTGGGGTGATTTACCCAATTTCAGATAGTCAATGGATTTCACCTGTCCAAGTTGTGCCGAAAAATAGTGGAGTCACAGTTGTCAAGAATGACAAGAATGAACTTGTGCCGCAACGTTTGGTGACCGATTACAGGATGTGTATCGATTATAGGAAGCTCAATGCTACTACGCGCAAAGATCACATGTCTTTACCATTCATGGATCAAATGCTTGAAAGATTAGCCGGACACGAGTTTTACTGCTTTTTAGATGGGTACAGCGGTTACAATCAAATTTGCATTCACCCGGATGACCAAGAGAAGACGACGTTCACATGTCCCTTTGGTACGTTTGCCTATCGACGCATGCCTTTTGGGTTATGCAACGCACCAGGTACATTCCAACGTTGTATGTATTCTATATTCTCAGATTTTATTGAAAATATTATTGAAGTCTTTATGGATGATTTTAGCGTTTATGAAAAAGACTTTGATACATGTTTAGAGAATTTAGAGTTAATCTTGGAAAAATGTGTAGAAACTAACCTTGTGTTAAATTGGGAAAAATGTCATTTCATGGTTAACCAAGGTATAGTTTTAGGACACATAATTTCGAAAAAGGGAATAGAAGTTGATAAGGCTAAGATTGATATTGTGCAACACTTACCCTCTCCCACAACTGTGAGAGAGGTCCGTTCGTTTCTTGGCCATGCAGGATTTTATAGGCGATTCATCAAAGACTTTTCTATGGTGGCAAAACCATTATGTTCCCTATTGCAGAAGGATGTTCCGTTCGTTTGGGACAAGGCGTGTGAGGCAGCGTTCGTAAAGCTCAAGGAATTGTTAACAACAGCTCCCATTATGACGCCTCCGGACTGGAATTTACCCTTCGAATTGATGTGCGATGCAAGTGATTATGCCGTTGGAGCCGTGCTTGGACAAAGAAAGGATAAGAAGCCTTGTGCCATTTACTATGCCTCTCGGACTCTAAATGACGCTCAGCTGAATTATTCCACAACCGAAAAAGAACTCTTAGCTGTGATTTTTGCTTTAGAAAAATTTCGTTCATATGTTTTGCAATCTAAAGTAATAATTTATTCTGATCATGCAGCTTTGAGGTATTTGATGACAAAGAAGGATGCTAAGCCGAGATTGATTCGATGGATTCTCTTACTTCAAGAGTTTGACGTCGAGATCAAATACAAGAAGGGAAGCGAGAACGTGGTAGCCGATCATTTGAGCAGAATTGTACAAAAAGAAGAGACCGTACCACTTCAAGAAATATTTCTCGATGAGCAGCTCTTTCGTTTGGACGCAGCAGATGTCAGGACCCACCCCGAGTTAAACCCCTTTAACTCGAAGTAAATCCTGCGGGGACCACCTCAAGGGAACTTCTTACCGAAACCCCCTTGAAATGGCCAACCCTTCCTACACTCCAACTCAGCACTTCCATGAGTATCTAACAATAAACCCTAACTCATGAAGGCATCCTGCTCCCTAACCTACTAAACTAGCTAAAATAGGTTAATCAGAGCAGACTATAAAGAAGATTATCCTAATGAATTTGCAGCAGCGACAGATTGATCGACTATGCCTCGACTCTTGTACGCGCACGACCTCCTCTCAAGAACCCTGCATCACTGGGCATTTAAAAACGAAGGGCCCAGGGGAGAAACATTGAAAAACCGTTAGAGTGAGTGGACAAAAATAAGCCAAGAAACACTATAAATTCTCCACAAGCAATAAAGCCAATAACTTCATGCTCTCCCAAAATGTTTTGATTTAAACATCATTTATGCATGCCCACAAATACTAAATATTCCACAATTGCATGATATGGTAAACAAGTAAAGAATATGGGAAGAGAAATGTTCACAAACATAATAAGTCTGACCTCTCAGACTAGGGTCGGAGGTAAGAGCTCTAGTTGCGCCCTCACGATATGCTAGCTATATAAAATGGTAATGGACAACCCTTATAATATCAACCTGACCTCTCAGGCTTGTCTGTCCTCTCAGACCAGGGTCGGAGCTAAGAGCTCTAGGTAAAATGGTAATGGACAACCCTTATAATATCAGCCTGACCTCTCAGGCTTGTCTGTCCTCTCAGACCAGGGTCGGAGCTAAGAGCTCTAGGTAAAATGATAGTGGACAACCCTCATAGTGCACTACGTAGTTTGCCTGACCTCTCAGGCTAGGGTCGGAGCTAAGAGCTCTAGTAGCGCCCTCACGCTACTCTAGCTAGCATATTCATTGGACAACCCTTAATAAAAATTCATAACAATACTTTACTCAAATACTCTTCCCAAAACAAATAAGTAAAACCATTCCTCGACATATATGCATAAATCAAAATAAAACATTCAAGAACCCGAGGAAAATTTAATTCTCGAAACAATCATAAAAACCCTGCAATAAAATTGATATTTAAGGTATGCATTCATTTAAAAATAAACTGTCCACTCACAGTACTATTGCGACCTTCTTCCCGCTCGGAAAGCTCCTCGAGCGAAACTCTCGAACTAACCGCGTAGTCGAGACCGCCTCACGTCCGACCAGAGACTGTACCAACAAATCAATACATTAGTCATTTCATCGTTGACTTGGTCTTTTCCTAGTTTGACCAGAAATCCTATTTGACCACGTGTTGACCAAATTCCTTTCTTTTTAACAGCTTTTCAACATCACACTTATTTCCGATTATCGACTCGAAGTTTGGTTTCCGTTTACGCCACTTTAGCATAAGTATTTTTCTCTTTACTTATTGTGAGTCGATACGTCGATAATGAAATTATCCGATTGTTTTTCCACGATTAACTTGACAATTCCGTTAATAGGAGTCAACATCTCCCTCAACCACTAGAGTGGTCAACATATTATAATTCTCATACTTCACTAACTAACTTCAAAACCTTTAACTTGAATTCTATCTTTTCTTTAACCTTTTCAACCCGATTTAACATCTTCTCATAAATGGAAACCTTCCAAAAAGGGAAAGTTTCCCAAAAGGGAAAGTTTCCTAAATTGGTAAGTCTTCTTTAGAATGGGAAGTTTCCCAAAATGGAAACTTCCTAATTACGTCCAATTTCCCGTAATTACTCAACTTAGGAATTATCAGTACTTTCCGACTAAAAGCTTAACAGGAATTTGATTCCTACCTCTTCGGCATTCTGCCGGTTTAACTGTATTCCCGGAGTCTTTGCCGGATTCCGGCAACTTACCGGAATTTCGCCATAACCTCCCCGTTTCCTCCGATTCACCAAGTTATCGACACATGCATCAAAACGACACAATTAAACACCACTACAATTCAACAACGAATTCACATAATAACAGTTCTTAGAGGGACGAGTCTTACCCTCTGCCTGCTTCCAAACTCGAACCTAAAACCAAACCCAGCAGCTCTCATGCTGCCTACCAACTCCTAGACCCACTCTGGCAGCTGCCCGGCCTCCGTACCTCCCCTACACTGCCTCGATCACCAACTCCACCAGAACAACAACTAAAACCACTGTCTCGGCCCAACTCGATAGCTGCAGCTCCAAACTCACTCGAGGGTCCTACTGGACTCTCCTCCTAGTTGTGACAGCGTCGTCGTGGCTGAGAAACGAAGGAGAAGAATTCGCCGGTGGAGGAAAAAGGAACCCAGGACAAACAGTAGAAAGGAGGAAAGAGGGACTTTTGAATTAGAGTACGAATCGAAGACTTAAGGGCAGCAAATTGAAGAACAAGGAAGGAGGAAGAGATACCTACCCTTCAAAGTTACCGTCGCTGCCAGACACGCCGGAAAATAGCGAACACAGTCGAGTTTCTCCCCGGTCGATCTCCGTCGACGGTTGATGAATCTCGGGTTGAGTGACTGGGTTTTGTAGAGGAGAGTGAGAGGGAGATATTGGTGGTGGTGCGCCGGTGTGGGTTGGCCGGACGCGCCGGTGGTGTCGATCGGAGCGAAGAGGGCGCCGGTGGTGTCGAAGGGAGAAGGAAAACTCGGGTTTGACCCGATTTTGGTCTTTTGACCAAGTCAACCCATTACTCCCCTTTTTATACTTGAATGGACGGTCCAGATCAATTCCCCAAATGATCTGACGGTCCAGATTTAAAAAGAGTGAAAAGTGAAAAGGTTAAATGGTAAAACTCTTTTTTTTACCGGTATAGTAATCCAAAATTACCATAGACTTCAGAAATTCACAGAATTTAGCCGGAAGCTCCGAAAAATATTCCGAAAATACCGGGAGAGTCGTGTCGACACGTACTACAACATCGAGTCATCAATTCAGGTATTTGGAGTACTTTTAAAAACTCGAAAATTAACTCGAGCGATAACTTATCGAATTACCGATCGCAATTAAAAGTCCTCGGTAACTCGTGAATCTCTGTGAAAGGTAACTTTTATTAACTTCAAAAGATTCGGGGTGTGACAATTCTCCCCACCTTATAAAAATTTCGTCCTCGAAATTTCTATACTCGAAGTCTAATACAGTGGGGGATAGTACCACTTAGAAACAATAATATTGTTCTCCAATATCAACTTCCTTCTGAGAACTCATCTGAGACGCCTCACGAATAGCATTGTTAAAACTCTAAACACATGTCTTTTACGATCGACATCCTTACTGATCCTCCTTATAAGCCAATTTCCAGTACTAACCAGAAGGCTATTCTTATAGGGTGTAAGGAAATAAACTTATTTATGTATCATGGACATACGTGACACTAGGCATCCATTATAACCCCAGGATACCCAACCCATTCCTCAAACTCATGTAACCTTGTCACCTGTCACATCTAGCCAACGTAGCAGTCCTTCCTACGTGGATGATAACCTCCAATACCTTTTTCTTTTTTTGACACCCGACCACTTTTCTCGGGTCAAAACTAAACCGTCTGAAGTCTTATCGTGGATCACAATGATTTTCTCTTGAATCATTGATTAACTGATTCACCGAATTCTCGCTGTACTACATCTCATTTATGAGGTGGAATACGACACCGCCTGTCACTGATCCACCACCTGAAATCCTCCGATATCAATATACAACGTGGGGTTAACACCCATGACAACATGCCCACGAGAAAACTATGACGACTTGTGTTACACAAGCCGTCACCTCATTTGAACCAGGCTCCCTGATCTGGTTTACGCTGTCTATAAAGTATTCTGTCAAGTTGCCCTGTTGTAGTGTAATTGTCTTCCATTGATCTATCCTTACTCAAACCACTTATACACACAGGACATGAATTGCCATGAATTTTAGCGTAAATTCAAAACCATAGCCTTTATATCAGGGAGATCCAAAAGCTCAGACATTGAGATCCAACAATGCTTACTCCTTGCACGAAGATAAATTGTCAGGCTTCACACTGCCTACAAAACTATTCTGATCGGATAAATCTTGATTTTACCAACAAACCGATCATTAGAGTCGCCAACTCGATCATCACATTGTAGGGTTACAATGTACTTTACAACTGGTAATACATAACCGTACTACTCATAGGTGAGGTGCCACCGACCGACCTTCCTATGTTTTACCTTAACCTGGAATGACGCATAGTGCGGAAATTGCACTTTAACCATAACTGAGCGTCCAGTACACATTACCCGTATCACAATCCGGGATAGGCTTACCAATAAAAGAATCCCAGAGCCTTACCCGCTCAACAAGGATATTTCCTTCATATATGTCTCCATTACCAAATCGTCTGGTAATAACCGACAAATTTGGACATTTAACCAGATCGGACATCTACATAACCTTTGGTGCCACTGGTGCACACCCAAAGGAACACCTGATCAAAGCATCGGGAATTAATTTCACTAGACTCAACCATATTAATCATCGCGCCTCCAGTTATCAAGGCGCAAATTAACAAATGTCATCACCGCACTGGGCGCATGAACATCACAAGGTCAACTCGCACAACTAGATAGTTCCTAACAAAACTGTCCCCCTTGCTCTGCAAGTTAAGCATCCATCGCATCATCTATTCGGTAAGATTCAAAATGAACAACTACTTACACGCACAAGGAAATCAAACTACCATTTCAGATCCTTGATTATAAGATCCACTGTCACACGTTAACATCCCCTCAGATCTAACTTAATCTGAACGTGACTCAATCACTCTACGATTTCCAATGGAGTGTTGCTCAACTTACAACATACCTTACCAATCTCAGTAACAATTACTACCAAATTTAGGCTCGTAACACTCTTTGAGTCATCAAGGGAAACTTTTCCTAGTTCCACTGCATTTCATACTCACCGAAATGTTGACAATTTCGAGAGTCACCTCCAATGACCTTTGACCATAGCAATGGCAACTATACTTTAATCCTCTCAGGATTTCATTAAATTACACCGAAATTCAATTTCCCAGATCAAATCCTCATCCCACAGATCAAATTGAGAATATTTCCTGTCACTGCAGTGGGTGTAACTTATAAACCCCAAACACAACTAAGTACACCTTCAGTTACAATACTTGATTAAACCGCAACGAGTGAGTTCACAAATTCCCATGCCATCAAGCTCAGTTAATCACCCTCGAGGAAAACAAGTGTCATAACGGACGACTTTGGTTACAGGTTGAAGCCTGAGCATCTACAAACATTCTCACTCCTATTCAACGATTCAGTAAACCTTGCCCCATTGCTGTCCCATCACCACTTCCGTGCATATACTCCGCATGCAATCAACCACCTACTAACAACATTTAACAATTTAACTAACCATCTCGAAAGTCGAAGCGACGACAAGAAACTCACTTCCGACCTGTTCTTAATCGGTTAGACCATTTAATTGACGTTTTGCATCGAAACTTCTAACCAACGTCTTTAATCTCCGTTCTCACTAAATGAAACTCTCATGAGAAATTCTTAAAATAGTGTCATCATCAGCCTTAGTCGCTTACCTGATGTCATTTTGACCACACACAGTTGTACAAACTAATTATGCCTTACCAGCATGTGCAACCCATATTTCAATTTACCACTTCCCAACAAAGGAGGGTACACGTGCTCATGTGGGGTATACCCATGTACATCTTCAGTCGTCGAAACAGTGTCGTATGCACTACGACTGGTTCCTACACCACATTAATACAAAGTCAATCAAGACCCGTATCTCTATCTCCGGTACCCCAAGCACCTTTGGTCCAAGACCCGGTGGCTTGTTGCCACTTCTAATATGTTCCTTTAAATTCCGAAACCAATTACCTTTAATTACCACTAGCAACACTTTCTCGATCTGAAAATCGATCTCTAACACAGCCAACCTGGAGACTCCTCCACAGGTGTACCAATTAAAATACTTTGACCACAGGTGGATAACTCACCTTATGGTTGACATGAGCCCCAAGATCTGGTGACACGATTTAATTTCTGTCTTCACAATATATAGCCTAATGACCATTGTCACCACCAATTTAAATCATACTCGGACTCACTAACAATTCAAATCTTTCTAGTACCCCAATCATGGGTGGCTGAAGCGAAATGGGTCTGATCGTAGCTGACGACAACAATGTCAGTACCAAGGTGACCCAAACCATCAGTTCCAGTGGTTGTTCCATAAACATCGAGTGACCAAAACAGCCTTTACTTCCTTAACATTTTCCAATAGTGTCACCTCAGGGACTAGTCACTAGACCCAGACCATAAAATCACAACACTCAACTTCCTTGAGTCATTCCCCTTTCATAAGTCCGTTGGTTTCTCTGAAACCACACTAAAGACAACCATCGACAAAATCTTGACAATCGTCAAATCTTAATATTAATCTCCTCTGAATAATCGCGCTAGGCGACTTCAGCTCCTTTTTCCATCGCAGGATGCAACCCCCTTTCATTAACTCGTACGACTCTCCTCTGCTAAGAGTCTCATAACTCGAACACCAAGGCCTCGCCTCAGGTTTCTACAACCTTCCTGCCAACAACCATGGCAGCCTTCCAGGTGCGAATTAACCGTTTCAACACCGAGTACTCGCACATAATGCTCAAACGTTAAACAACGTGAGTTTCCAGCTCGATCCCCAACTCAATTCTCAATAATTCCTTTTAAAACAAAATCCTTGGGGAACTCATAAACATAAATACGTAACGAGCTTACCTTGTTCCTTACAGGAACTCTCTGTGAGGTCGCGCGTACGGAGGCATAGTCTTGAAGATTCAAACGTTGATAAGACCACTCGGTCCATGAATCAACCAGGAAGTACTAACTCATATCCTTAATAAACACTAAGCGTCCAAAGCATAAAATGCCGATGGATCCGCCGCGGTCGGACCATCACTCTATAGACGCTAAGTGCTACCAAGTACATGAGGTAGTAACAGGAAACGATAACCTAATGCTCTGATACCAATGTCAGGACCCACCCCGAGTTAAACCCCTTTAACTCGAAGTAAATCCTGCGGGGACCACCTCAAGGGAACTTCTTACCGAAACCCCCTTGAAATGGCCAACCCTTCCTACACTCCAACTCAGCACTCCCATGAGTATCTAACAATAAACCCTAACTCATGAAGGCATCCTGCTCCCTAACCTACTAAACTAGCTAAAATAGGTTAATCAGAGCAGACTATAAAGAAGATTATCCTAATGAATTTGCAGCAGCGACAGATTGATCGACTATGCCTCGACTCTTGTACGCGCACGACCTCCTCTCAAGAACCCTGCATCACTGGGCATTTAAAAACGAATGGCCCAGGGGAGAAACATTGAAAAACCGTTAGAGTGAGTGGACAAAAATAAGCCAAGAAACACTATAAATTCTCCACAAGCAATAAAGCCAATAACTTCATGCTCTCCCAAAATGTTTTGATTTAAACATCATTTATGCATGCCCACAAATACTAAATATTCCACAATTGCATGATATGGTAAACAAGTAAAGAATATGGGAAGAGAAATGTTCACAAACATAATAAGTCTGACCTCTCAGACTAGGGTCGGAGGTAAGAGCTCTAGTTGCGCCCTCACGCTATGCTAGCTATATAAAATGGTAATGGACAACCCTTATAATATCAACCTGACCTCTCAGGCTTGTCTGTCCTCTCAGACCAGGGTCTGAGCTAAGAGCTCTAGGTAAAATGGTAATGGACAACCCTTATAATATCAGCCTGACCTCTCAGGCTTGTCTGTCCTCTCAGACCAGGGTCGGAGCTAAGAGCTCTAGGTAAAATGATAGTGGACAACCCTCATAGTGCACTACGTAGTTTGCCTGACCTCTCAGGCTAGGGTCGGAGCTAAGAGCTCTAGTAGCGCCCTCACGCTACTCTAGCTAGCATATTCATTGGACAACCCTTAATAAAAATTCATAACAATACTTTACTCAAATACTCTTCCCAAAACAAATAAGTAAAACCATTCCTCGACATATATGCATAAATCCAAATAAAACATTCAAGAACCCGAGGAAAATTTAATTCTCGAAACAATCATAAAAACCCTGCAATAAAATTGATATTTAAGGCATGCATTCATTTAAAAATAAACTGTCCACTCACAGTACTATTGCGACCTTCTTCCCGCTCGGAAAGCTCCTCGAGCGAAACTCTCGAACTAACCGCGTAGTCGAGACCGTCTCACGTCCGACCAGAGACTGTACCAACAAATCAATACATTAGTCATTTCATCGTTGACTTGGTCTTTTCCTAGTTTGACCAGGAAATCCTATTTGACCACGTGTTGACCAAATTCCTTTCTTTTTAACAGCTTTTCAACATCACACTTATTTCCGATTATCGACTCGAAGTTTGGTTTCCGTTTACGCCACTTTAGCATAAGTATTTTTCTCTTTACTTATTGTGAGTCGATACGTCGATAATGAAATTATCCGATTGTTTTTCCACGATTAACTTGACAATTCCGTTAATAGGAGTCAACATCTCCCTCAACCACTAGAGTGGTCAACATATTATAATTCTCATACTTCACTAACTAACTTCAAAACCTTTAACTTGAATTCTATCTTTTCTTTAACCTTTTCAACCCGATTTAACATCTTCTCATAAATGGAAACCTTCCAAAAAGGGAAAGTTTCCCAAAAGGGAAAGTTTCCTAAATTGGTAAGTCTTCTTTAGAATGGGAAGTTTCCCAAAATGGAAACTTCCTAATTACGTCCAATTTCCCGTAATTACTCAACTTAGGAATTATCAGTACTTTCCGACTAAAAGCTTAACATGAATTTGATTCCTACCTCTTCGGCATTCTGCCGGTTTAACTGTATTCCCGGAGTCTTTGCCGGATTCCGGCAACTTACCGGAATTTCGCCATAACCTCCCCGTTTCCTCCGATTCACCAAGTTATCGACACATGCATCAAAACGACACAATTAAACACCACTACAATTCAACAACGAATTCACATAATAACAGTTCTTAGAGGGACGAGTCTTACCCTCTGCCTGCTTCCAAACTCGAACCTAAAACCAAACCCAGCAGCTCTCATGTTGCCTACCAACTCCTAGACCCACTCTGGCAGCTGCCCGGCCTCCGTACCTCCCCTACACTGCCTCGATCACCAACTCCACCAGAACAACAACTAAAACCACTGTCTCGGCCCAACTCGATAGCTGCAGCTCCAAACTCACTCGAGGGTCCTACTGGACTCTCCTCCTAGTTGTGACAGCGTCGTCATGGCTGAGAAACGAAGGAGAAGAATTCGCCGGTGGAGGAAAAAGGAACCCAGGACAAACAGTAGAAAGGAGGAAAGAGGGACTTTTGAATTAGAGTACGAATCGAAGACTTAAGGGCAGCAAATTGAAGAACAAGGAAGGAGGAAGAGATACCTACCCTTCAAAGTTGCCGTCGCTGCCAGACACGCAGGAAAACGGCGAACACAGTCGAGTTTCTCCCCGGTCGATCTCCGTCGACGGTTGATGAATCTCGGGTTGAGTGACTGGGTTTTGTAGAGGAGAGTGAGAGGGAGATATTGGTGGTGGTGCGCCGGTGTGGGTTGGCCGGACGTGCCGGTGGTGTCGATCGGAGCGAAGAGGGCGCCGGTGGTGTCGAAGGGAGAAGGAAAACTCGGGTTTGACCCGATTTTGGTCTTTTGACCAAGTCAACCCATTACTCTCCTTTTTATACTTGAATGGACGGTCCAGATCAATTCCCCAAATGATCTGACGGTCCATATTTAAAAAGAGTGAAAAGTGAAAAGGTTAAATGGTAAAACTCTTTTTTTTACCGGTATAGTAATCCAAAATTACCATAGACTTCAGAAATTCACAGAATTTAGCCGGAAGCTCCGAAAAATATTCCGAAAATACCGGGAGAGTCGTGTCGACACGTACTACAACATCGAGTCATCAATTCAGGTATTTGGAGTACTTTTAAAAACTCGAAAATTAACTCGAGCGATAACTTATCGAATTACCGATCGCAATTAAAAGTCCTCGGTAACTCGTGAATCTCTGTGAAAGGTAACTTTTATTAACTTCAAAAGATTCGGGGTGTGACAGCAGAGCCTTGGTATGCCGACATTGTAAACTACTTGGTTTCTAGGACTTTTCCTAATACCTTATCATATGCAAACAAGGCAAGGATGAAAAAGATGGCACGACACTACATATGGGATGAGCCGTACTTATGGAAGCAATGTAGTGATCAAGTTATTTGACGATGCGTTCCAGAAAATGAGCACAAGTCCATCCTAGCATTTTGTCATAGTGAGGCGTGTGGAGGACATTTCGGACCGAAACGGCCAGCCCTTAAGGTATTAGATTGCAGATTCTATTGGCCTACGATCTTCAAAGATGCAAACATGTTTTGTGTTTCATGTGATAGATGCCAAAGAACAGGTAACATCGGTCCAAAAGATCAAATGCCCCTTTCTCCTATTATAGTGGTAGAAATTTTTGATGTTTGGGGTATTGATTTTATGGGACCATTTCCTTCTTCTAGAGGCTTTCTTTATATCTTGTTGGCTGTTGATTATGTGTCTAAGTGAGTGGAGGCGAAAGCCACCAGGACTAATGACTCTAAAGTTGTTGCAGCTTTCTTGAGAACTAACATCTTTTCTAGGTTTGGAGTTCCACGCGTTTTGATAAGCGATGGAGGTTCTCATTTTTGCAACCGTACCATAGAGGCTTTACTCAAGAAGTATGGAGTCACACACAAGGTTTCCACCCCATATCACCCTCAAACAAGTGGGATGGCTGAAGTGTCGAATCGAGAGATCAAGCGCATTCTGGAGAAAACTGTCGGCCCAACAAGGAAGGATTGGAGCGACCGCCTTGATGATGCATTGTGGGCTTACCGAACTGCATACAAGACGCCTATTGGGATGTCTCCATTTCGGCTCACTTATGGGAAAGCTTGTCACCTTCCGGTCGAATTAGAGCACAGAGCATGGTGGGCGGTGAAGAAATTCAACATGGACATAGATGCTGCCGGCCTTCATCGGAAATTGCAAATCAACGAACTTGAAGAAATAAGGAACGATGCCTATGATGCTGCATGGATCTACAAGAAGAAAACTCGAGCGTATCATGACAAAATGATCCGAGGCAAATCGTTTCAAAAAGGGCAGAAAGTTCTTCTATTTCATTCAAGACTTAAGCTTTTTCCTGGAAAATTACGTTCTCGTTGGGTTGGTCCATTTATTGTAACTAACGTGTTTGCTCATGGTGCCATTGAAATTCAAAATGAAACAACAGGTACAACGTTTAAGGTGAATGGACATCGCTTAAAGTCTTATTACGAGCGTTTTGAGGAGCACACGGTTGAGGAAATACAAGTGGAGGACGCACCAAGATCTGAGTGAACATGGAGAAGAGTCTAGGCTAAAGAACTATAAAAAGTTAAGCGCTGCATGGGAGGCAACCCATTTCAACCGTAGCTGTGGAGGAGCCATCACCGAGAGTTTGCATTTTCTAAATCCTTACACTCTTATGGTTGAACTGTATATGTGTGAAACTGTAAAATTCCGCGCCCAACTCACCTTGTGATGAGAACCGCGATATCCCGCGCCCAGCTCACCTTGTGGTGAGGACCGCTATATCTCGCACCTAGCTCACATCATAGTGAGGACCGTGATATTCCGCTCCCAACTCACCTTGTCAGGACCCACCCCAAGTTAAATCCCGTTAACCCGAAGTAAATCATGCGGGGACCACCTCAAGGGAACTTCTTACCGAAACCCCCTTGAAATGGCCAACCCTTCCTACATAACAACTCAGCACTTCCATGAGTATCTAACAACAATCCCTAACTCATGAAGGCATCCTGCTCCCTAACCTACTTAACTAGCTAAACTGGGTTAGTCAGAGCAGTCTACAAAGATGATTACTCTAAGGAATTGCAAGCCGCAACAGATTAATTGACTATGCCTCGACTCTTGTACGCGCACGACCTCCGCTCAAGAACCCTGCACCACTGGGCATTTGAAAACGAAGGGCCCAGGGGAGAAACATTGAAAAACTGTTAGCGTGAGTGGACGAAAATCCAATATAAAAACTCTACTTTCTTGTAATGCTCTCCCTTAGAGTTTTCTCGGAAAATCCGCATGCAACCAATCATGGACATTAAATAAATAAATAAATCATTCAATAAATTCCTTGGCTCAAATATAAACAATCATGTGGGGTGTTAACCTCATCCACGAGAAAACCGACCTGCTCTATTCGGGAAGGTCTAATGACCAGCTCCACCGAAGAGGGTCCCCGACCTGCTCTATCCGGGAAGGTCTAATGACCAGCTACCACCGGAGAGGGTCCCCGACCTGCTCTATCCGGGAAGGTCTAATGACCAGCTACCACTGGAGAGGGTCCCCGACCTGCTCTATCTGGGAAGGTCTAGTGACCAGCTCCACCGAAGAGGGTCCCCGACCTGCTCTATCCGGGAAGGTCTAATGACCAGCTACCACCGGAGAGGGTCCCCGACCTGCTCTATCCGGGAAGGTCTAATGACTAGCTACCACTGGAGAGGGTCCCCGACCTACTCTATCTGGGAAGGTCTAGTGACCAGCTAACACCAGAGAGAGTCCCCGACCTGCTCTATTCGGGAAGGTCTAATGACCAGCTCCACCGAAGAGGGTCCCCGACCTGCTCTATCCGGGAAGGTCTAATGACCAGCTACCACCGGAGAGGGTCCATGCTAGTATACAATCCTTATATCCTTTTCCCTTTTTAAAATCCCTTTAAAACCTGTAAAACCTCGTGGGAATAATAAATCGAAAACCCCTTTAAATCCATGAGCCAAGTTTCTCCTTTTAAAATCATCCCCCTCCATAATCCCAAAACGGTGATAATCATTAAAACCATATCCCGGGAAAATCCTTTAAAATCACGGGAAAGGTATGAACCTCTTTCCCGGCTTGTTTGCCTTTAAAATCCTTAAATACCATTTTCCCAAATCACCGTAAAACATATAAATGGAGGAAATCATATATGCAGGAGAAATCAATTAAAGTATATGGCATGCAATTTAATTTAAAACAAAGGTCCACTCACAGTACTCATCGCGACCTTCTTCCTGCTCGGAAAGCTCCTCGAGCGAAACCCTCGGACTAACCGCGTAGTCGAGTCCGTCTCACGTTCAATCAGAGACTGTACAAACAAACCATTATATTAGTCTTTACAGTTGACTTGGTCTTTTCCTAGTTTGACCAGGAAATCCTATTTGACCAAGAGTTGACCAAATTCCTTTCTTTGATCGATAATAAGTAACAATACCTATCTGAACACCCATCCTTAATCACCAGTGAAGTCCTTGACTCGATCCCATCAACAGCTCCGGCCAACTCCGCTTAACATTATACCAAAACCAAAAGTAATGTATAAATACCACCATCGCCGTAGTATAGGCAAGGTATATAATAGGTGACCATGACTTACTTATCAGCACATCATCATCATCAATCATCAACAAGTAACACACTATGCTCCATCTTTTCCCTTAGACCACATTTTCTCCTTTATAATCATATGGCTGTAAACGACAAACACCTTATCATCACAACCCAGCCAACTAGACAACATTAGAATTTTGTGAAGTAATGAAAACTCAATGCTTCTTTTCCCAGACCCGTACTGCTCTTCCACTCCACAACCATTCAGCAAAGCCAACTAAACACTCTAATTACCCATCTTCTCCAACTACAGCTCTTGTCAAGATCGACATAACTCAATCAAACCCAATACTATCAAGAACTCTAATATCAGCATCCAAAATTAACTAATCTAAAACCCCAACCATCACCACTACCTTGCCGCTTCCGCTGCCGAGCACAGCAGCCCTCACACAGTGTCCCTCTGCCAAAACCCAACTTCTCCAAAAACTTATCAAATTCCAATTCCAATTATACAGATACGTAGAGCTTCATGAGTAGATGATCTTTCATACCTCAATTGTCTTCGTCGGTGACCGGAAGACATAGAACGCTGGCCGGGAAAACTCAAACCTTCGTCCGTTCGAATCTCCTTCCTCAGGCCTCTTCTTCGAAAACTAAGGACACAGAGAGAATAAGGATGACGAGGCGAAGCTGTCACCACCACTCGCGCTCTCTGTCGTGGCCAAAATCAGAAAACTCGATCGGAGCACAGTCGAGTTCTTCGTCGGCCGATCTTCTCCCACAATGGATACTGGAAGGAATTAGTAAAGGGGTTTTGAAGAGGATGAGAAGAGGAAGAGATTGGTGGTTGTCCGCCGGCCTATGGTGGCCGGAGTCGCCGACGCCGGCGGAAAACAGCGGAGCGGAAAGAGAGGGCTCGGGGGAGCCGTTGACCCGAAAGTGGGATCTTTGACTTCGGTCAAGGGTCTCACTCCTTTTTAAACAAAAATGGACGGCCATGATTCAATCTGGAATAGATCAAACGGTCCAGATTTAAAGAAGGTAAAAAGTGAAAAGGTTAAATGGTAATTCTCCTTTTTACCGGAATAGTAATTAGAATTTACCATAAACTTCAGAAATTCACAGAAATTAGCCGGAAGCTCCGAAAAATATTCCGAAAATACCGGGAGACTCGTGTCGACACGTACTACAACATCGAGTCAATAAATCAGGTATTTGGAGAACTTTTAAAAACTCGATAATTAACTCGAGCGATAACTTATCAAATTACCGATCGTAGTTAAGAGTCCTCGGTAACTCGTAAGCCTCTGTGAAAAGGTAAATTTTTAGGTACGGGATGTTACAATCTCCCCACCTTATGAAATTTCGTCCTCGAAATTCCAATTACACCACTCGACACCTTCGACCACTCTTCTCGGGTCAAAACTAAAGCACCTAAAGTCTTACCGTTGATCACAATGATTTTCTCTCGAATCATTGATTAACTGAATCACCGATTTCTTACTGTACTCCATCTCATTTATGTGGTGGAATACGACACTGCCTATCACTGATCCACCATCTGTAATCCTCGCGAAAATCACTATTGTTTTTGCGTTGAAAACATCCTTTGGCAACAATTCTCTGTTGCCTAAACCGGATTATAACCATATCTTAGAAAATCCAACTGCACAACATAACAACTTCGACCAGTAACCAACCTCCTATCCCTTCTCGTTTAGCCAAACAAACACCAACAATTGTCCTTACCAACCGCATGTGACTTCGTCACAATACCGCTAATACTCATTCAAATTCAACAACCCCTCGCTTGTCGCGAGTAAAATTTCTTCAAGAATTCTCGTATTCTTTCGATGAACTTTAGATATCAGCTCACCCATTCCCTATACAGGAAATGATTACCACACCTGAGGAGTAGGGTCCGATGTCCCCATTGGATTTAAATCCTCCGATACACTACCAGGATAAGCACATTAGCCGACGAAATTTTTTCGTCGGCCTGTTCACTATATTCGTCGGCTATAACCTTAGCCGACGACACGTCGTCAGCTAAGAAGTCGTCGGCTATAATTCGTCGGCTATACTTATAGCCGACGAAATAAAATCTGTCGTCGGCTATAATCCAACACTTAGCCGACGAAATAATATAAAAATTCGTCGGCTATAATCCAACACTTAGCCGACGAAATATCAGTATTTCGTCGGTTTATACGTATGACTTTGGCCGACGAAATATTAATATTTCGTCGGCTAAAGTTTTTTAAAAAATTAAAAATGAAATAGAGAAAAGCCGACGAAATATAGTTCATTCGTCGGCTAAAGTATTTTAAAAATTAAAAATTAAATAGAGAAAAGCCGACGAAATTTACAGTATTTCGTCGGCTATGATACTTATAGCCGACGAAATATGGCAAATTTCATCGGCTAAAGGTTGTTGGAAAAAAAAACTAGCATAGCGACGAAATATGGTAAATTTCGTCGGCTATAGTACTTTTTATACTAGAAACCCAAACAAAATTTATACATTATCATCCAAGCAAGCTGCAAATTACAGAAACAATTTCATAACCAACAACAACACACCATCAAAAGTAACATAAACATTTTGCATTAAATTAAATATTCATAAATTGTTCATAAACCTAAAAAGTAAATTAATATTTGTTCATAAACCTAAAAAACTAAATAAATAATTGTTCATAAACTTAAAAAACTAAACGAAGTCGATATCGTCTAAATCAATATCTGCGCCAGGATGAGGTTGTTGGGGAGGTTGCGGCGGCTGAGGTAAGAGAATAGGCGTGGGCATGGGCGGAAGCAGAAGTCCCTGAAGCTGTGCAGCTGAAAAATCTTGCATGTACTGGAACATCTGTTGCTGCTGTGCCTGCTGGGCGGCATAGACTGCTACATTGTACTCCTGTAGAGCGGCAGTATATGCTGCATGGGTGATAAGTGCGTTTTACGCTATGTTTTTAATATGTTTTTACTCTCATTTGTACCTTGTTTATTCCTTAGTAAGGTTGTTTTTACTTATATTGAGTCAAAAGGGTTTTTCTGTAGAGTAATGGTTAATATGTGTCTTTATACAGAAATTTGTGCTTAAGTGTTGTAAATTCGATTTGGAACAAACACTTGGTTATTTCTCTTATGATTCACCGTACCTTTACATTGTCATTTTTGATGGATTTTGTTTAATGTGTAGATGACATGTAAATGAGCATATGAGAACAAGAATCATGAAGATTGGACTCATGGAGGACAACAAGAGAGGCCATGGAAAAGAAGAAACTCCGAAACATAAGATTTTGATCCGAGCAGAAATTTCCAGAAACCATAACTCAACTTCAAAGATTTCCTAAGGACTATCCAGGAGGAACCAGGGAACGTGCCATATATGGATGGAAAGCTGTGGATGTCTAGTTTCTAAATCTTTTGGAATCGCAGCAATCCGAGTTCTGAGGAAGAAGTTATACCGGAAACAATGGCCGGAGGTCAGTCTCGCGAATGAAACTCTCCCGCGAATGAAATCTTATTCGCTAGCAGAAATCTCTCCCGCGAACAGAAATCCTACATCAACTTCGGAAAATCATATCTAAATATCTAGGAGGAATATGAGGACGAGCCATATATTATTGGAAAGCTACGGAAGTCTAGTTTTCAGATCTTCTTGAATCACAGCATTTGGAGTTCAGATGAAGGAGTTATGATCAAAACAATGGACGGAGGTCAAGCTGCAAAACTGGGCAGTTTCTGCCTAAGTTGTCACACGAGTTTGGGAGGATGTTTCTTCACCAAAATTCTTCCCAAGCATGTCAAAGGACTTAAAAAGAGCTTAATGAAGTCATGGGAAGCTGCATTAAAGAAGAAGATTTGAAGAATGCATCATGGCAGCCGAAACAACCAAGTATGGAGCTTTTCCGGTCAAACCGGGAAAGTCTGTCCTTGCCGAGTTTGTCCATGATTTCGGCTGCCTATGAGCCCAAGAACTTGTGTATAAGGCTTACATGGATCCAATAACATGTAGAGGAGTCCAAGAAATCAGAAATCCAAGGTCCAAGTCGAAATCTTTGTCCAAAGATAAAAGGAGGAAACCAAGCTCAACAAGGAAGGTGTCTCCTTGAAGCTCCTGATTTCTCTAGGGTTTTCCCTTAAACTTTCTGTATAAATAGGACATATGTACATCAAATTTCGTGTCTTTCAATTACTCTAAGCCTTAGTATAGCCAAACTCTACTTAAAAACCCTCCCTACACAGAAACACCATAGCCTTGCCGCCGCCAACCCCTTGCTGCCGACTGCATCCTTGCTGCCGATTGCATAGCTTTGCCGCCACCAATCCATTCTTCAATCCTTGCCAACTCTTAGGGTAGGTTTAGGTATGAATACAATCAAGGTTTATGTGTGTATCTACTGTATGGATGATGGTTATTTATATATATGTTTGGATTGGTTTTTGGTTTTACGTTATAAACATGTTTACTTGTTCTTCTTTGTGATTTTCATGTGATTGTGTTTATAATTGTAACGATTTAGATTGCATGTTAGGATTTTGATTTAGTTTAAGTTGTGTATGTTTGTGTTTAGTAGATGTTGAATTGATTTATTGCTTACCTGATCACGTAATCGAACCTGAAGATAGTCTAGGCCTGGATGTTTCTAAGGGGGGAGTTTAATCTGCCGTAGTATTCTAGGTTGAGTTCACCGGGTCGGGCTCTCAATTTTAGTTGCTGCATAGGGTGGTAGGGTAAGTGATTTACATGCTAATAGGATGAGTGACGACATACCTAGGATCATGTCTCCAACGACTCATGAACGGTAAGTGTATTTTGTGTTAATGTGATGCGGGTCGTAAGCATTAAACAAGATGACACATAAACTTAGGATGATGCGTGTCGTAAGTTCTAAGTTACATGAGAAGTCTAAATAGTTGGAATTAATTTGCATCTATGATAACATAAACATAATAACTTGATCTTTCATAAAACTTATATGTTCTCTAATCGGTGTTTGCTATATCTTGTGCTTGAGTAATGATTGACCAATGTATGTAAATATTTCTGTTTTATTTTCTTTAAATTTCGAACCAATTTATATAAATTCCCTATAATATTTTGTATATATGTTTATACTTGTATAGTTGTGACAGAATTGTACTTGTATGTTTATATTATATTTGTGAATGTTACTAACGATTTGTTTTGCAGAATATAAGTCCTTCCCTAGTGTCCCCGGCTTGAACGATCCCTACTTACAGTTACTACAATGATAGGGTTTAAATTGCAGGTTGTTTAACTACGGCCTCGTCATTGGGCGGCCTCTCTCGCGGTAGTATATGCTGCTTGGGCGGCCTCTCTCTCGGCAGTATATGCTGCTTGGGCGGCTTGCTGTTCCCGTAACATCTGAACTTCTGCTGCTGGTCGAGGCTCCTTTTTTCTGAAACCCAGGAGTGGTCTTCAGTACCCCCTCGCCCTTTTTTCCCAGACCCCGATAGTAGAAGTTATTTCCACGCAGTGGGAAGGCTGTGCCCATGATCCTGGCCCCAACGCTGAGATCCGAACTGTCGATCCGGGACATGGCTTCGGACATGTCTTCCTCTTGCGTGTCAGGCCATGTCTCCCTGACTATAGCAGCCATCACCTCGTCACTAGCCTGCCACACCCTCGCCTAATTTGATAGGAAAAAAAAAGTAATTAACATTTTAAAATATATATACATATAATTGACTAAATTTTAAAACGTAAAACGACTTACAATATCCTCCTGGGCGTCAGGATATGCCTTCTCGTACGTATAGACGTACCGGTTGACCTCTGGATGTTCCCTGGCCGCCTCCTCCATCAATGATGCAAACGGTCTAGAACCGGCATGATGGTTCCTCATGTTGCGTTGCCGGTTTTGAGCGTTCACCCGGGAAACGGCCTACAAAGGAATCAAATTAGTAAAATATTTTAAAACGTATTAAATATAATTCAATATAATAAATAATTATTTTTAATTACCTGTTTATGTGGGTTGTTGAATTCTGATATCAGAAGCCAACGCCACTCGTACTCCCTGAACTGGAAGTCAAGGGGGTGCCAAAACGTTCGTTCTCATGCGTAGTCCAGTGGGTCCGTAACTCGTTCTTCCACTCCTTGTACCTGTAATACGCCAAAAATATAAATATTATTAATTATACATAATTTTCTTTTGTCCTTAACTTTGCAACGTACCTTCCCCCGTGCACAACGTCCGCCCAGGTATTCCTCAGGTACTCGGGAACGTCAAACCACACCTGCATTTAAACATTTATTAGTTTAGACGTTCATAAATCTACAATGTAATAAATAATGTTAAATATGAATTTTGTTATACTTACCGACATGGCGTTGTGGAACATGTCCTTAACCTCCTGTGGGACCTCGCCCCAATCTGACCACAACATAGGGACTCTATCCCTAATAAGCGCTCCCACGCGGCCAGAGTACATCCTCGTCTTGCCGCCCGATACTACGTTCCCATCCTCATCAGTATCAATGACGATCCTTCCCGATGTACTCACTGCCTTCTCGAGAGCTTTCCCCGTGACCAGACCTCTCTTCTTCCTTGTCGGCTTGGCTCCGACGGTGCCTATCATAAATTGATGATTAGTAAATTAATTTTATTATAACATTATAACATAACAAATTACTTATATAATCATTACCTGAGGGCGTTGGGGCGGATGCGACGGACTCCGACTCTGTCGCCGACGATGATACCCTCGCAGAAATTAACTCTGTAGCAAACGGCACGAACAGATACACCGCTGATGGGGTCACCTGCGGGGGTAGTGGATAAATCGGCGCCCCTGAGTCATCGACTGCAGGTATTGCCGGTATGAAGCGCGGAAGGAAGAGAAGAGGTGGCGGCATCTGTACCCCGGAAGACCCACCCTCCGATGCAGTAGGGCCCGGTGCCGGTGCCCTATGTATCTCAGGCATACGTGGTGCAGACACCTCCGCCTGAGTCGGAGGCCACAGTTGCCTCGAGGAGTGAGGGACGCTGGGCTGCCTGGAGGAGCGAGGTACGCTAGGCTGCCTGGAGGAGCGAGGGGCGTCCGGCTGGCCGGAGGAGCGAGGGGCGCTAGGCTGCCTGGAGGAGCGAGGGGCGTCCGGCTGGCCGGAGGAGCGAGGGGCGCTAGGCGGCCTGGAGGCGGGAGGGGCATCTGGCTGCCTAGAGGAATGTGTCGGCTCCAGAAGAGACGCCCGTCGGGCCGTCATTGGGCCCTGAAACGAGCCCCGAGGGTTGCTAGACGTTCCCTTAGACGATTCACCCCTTTGGCCCTTCGAACTCTTCGATTTACTGAATAATCCTTTCATCCTAAATAATATAATTAATATTTTGTTAAATGTATAAAATAATAAAAAATGAACAACATTAACAAATATACCCAAATATATTAAATATACCATTCAATATTTTAATATACCCTACCATATTAAAAATTTCCAATTTATTTAATACACACAATTTCCAAATATATTAAAAATCACCAAATACACCCAAATACACCTAAATTCACCCAAATACACCCAAATACACCCAATTTCCAAATATATTAAAAATCCCCAAATACACCTAAATTCACCCAAATACACTCAAATACACCCAAATACACCTAAATTCACCCAAATACACCCAAATACACCCAAATATACCCAAATACACCCAAATATACACCCAAATTCAGTAAATACACCCAATATAATTCAACATTATCACAACATAATACAATTCAACATTTTCACAATATAATTCAACACAATTCAATATAATGCAATATATTGAAAAAACAAATGAAATTTGTTCTATAATACAATATAAACATGAAATTGCATACCTAATTTGTTTGGGAGATGAGGGAGGCGGAGTGGAGGCCGGAAACCGTCGAAAATGGTGAAAGAAAATGGAGAGGGAGAAATTCGCCGGCGGAGTGGAGAAAGTGGAGAAGTGGGCTACTGTTTCGCTGGGTTCGAATATATAGTAAGAACTATAGCCGACGAAATAAAAAATTCGTCGGCTATAGTCCCACTTTAGCCGACGACAAAACCCTAATTTCGTCGGCTAAAGTCCAACTATAGCCGACGAAATTTTTTTAGTAATTTCGTCGGCTATAGTTCAACTTTTACCCGACGAAATTACTACGAATGTTAGTAATTTCGTCGGCTAAAGTATATTTTATTCATATTTAGTAAGTTCATGCACAATTTATTTGTTTTATCTTGTGAAACGAAAAACCGACCGTCAGATATCATCATTATGTTGAAACATGTGTGAGGGTAAAATTTCAGCATCATCGGACACACGGTCGCGCTCGATCCGCACGGTCAATCCCGTTGGTCAAACCCCTAAACACAAACAAACGGTGATTTGGCCACCTAAATTACGTATTCTGTCCGGACCGTCAACTACAAATAGTTTCATATCGAGGAGACGCAACTAGCGGTATAAAATTTATAAGAAAAATAACCGTCGGAGATAGGGCGTCCTCTATGGTGAACGAATAGAAAAAATGCAATGACCGCAAGTATTGGCACCGAAACTTATCGGAATTACGTGAAATTTCAACCGTAGACATATTTCATCGTTCCGGTCATATCTTATCTCACGACTTTTTTTTGTTTGAAGCATCTACGTATAGTTTGTTTTTAAAACGGAACATTTACTTAACACTTAGTCAATTAGTTATACAACATTAGTAGGCATACTTTGATTGTGACAATCCATCTTGTGAAACGAAAAACCGACCGTCAGATATCATCATTATGTTGAAACATGTGTGAGGGTAAAATTTCAGCATCATCGGACACACGGTCGCGCTCGATCCGCACGGTCAATCCCGTTGGTCAAACCCCTAAACACAAACAAACGGTGATTTGGCCACCTAAATTACGTATTCTGTCCGGACCGTCAACTACAAATAGTTTCATATCGAGGAGACGCAACTAGCGGTATAAATTATTATTTTATTCATTTACCTTTAGCCGACGAAATATTAGGGTATTCGTCGGCTATACTTTAGGGTTTAGGGTTAGGGTTTAGGGTTTAGCCGACGAAATATTAGGGTATTCGTCGGCTAAGATACTTTTAGCCGACGAAATATGATGGATTTCGTCGGCTAAAACTGTTAAATAGATAAAAGAACAGTTGGTTTAACCGTACCCATAACAATTTCCTGCATATATAACCAACATTAAGATACATTATGAATTGTAGAGCTTGTACCATATAAAACACATCAAATTGTAGTACAAATTCAAATAACTAAGAAGGCTCGTAATCAGAATCATCCGATGAGTCTTCTTCGGTGTCAGAATTAATTTCCTGTAATCTATGCATTTCTACATCACAAGAGTCGTCGTCTGTGTCTTGATTTGGATCCACATCAATAAGGAGAGCGTCTAAATCACGAATTCGAACCGAACGACCCGGTTTAAAATTATTAAGGCGAATTGTAGAGGAGTCAGGAATATCTATTGCACTGTGTTCTCTGCGAGCTTCTAGTATCAAACCATCTACACTTGAACAGGTGCACGGTCATGCCTTGCCCATAAACGAGTTCCACCACTGAATCAAGAACACCATAATAATCAACTCCATTCCGGCCACCATGCGCCATAACCCCAGAATTCTGTGTTCTTCGTCTGTTGTCTCTCATTTCACATATAAATTGCACGCCATTGACCTTGCACATCGGGTAAACTCTTGACATTATCGGCTTCATAGCTAGAAGTCTTAGTTCGTGAGACCAATTTGGGTGACCATCAAATTGAATATGGTTCATCTGCAACCAAAGATTCAATGTATTATAAATATGAATAATTATGCAATCAAGGAGACTTGCAACATACAAAATTGGAGAATTACATACCCAATCGCCAAAATAGTTCGCGAACTCCTTGTTGTGGTAGTCGAGATCACCTTGAATGTCTGGACAGTGTAGATGGATGTCTTTCCAGTATTCAACTTCTTGACAGTTAATCAATACCCACCAATGGGCTATGACGAGCTCATGGGGTTGCAACTTGTAGGACTCTGGTAAAATTCCATAAACTTCAACATCATTTGAGACTATGGAAAGGTTAAACTTCGGTTCATCAACCGGCATGGTTTGTGGAGTTTCCTTCAATGCTCCTAGATACAACTTCATGTAGGTGACGCACTCGTGAGCAATATATGCTTCTGCTATACATCCTTCAGGCGCGGATTTGTTAGCCACATAAGCTTTGTAGTCTCCAAGTTGTCTGTAAATAAATAAATTTATTGTCATATGTTACGATTATACAATGAACATGTAGAATAAAAACATTAGGTGTAAAAAACATACCTTTCCATAGGATACATCCAAGTATAGTGTACTGGACCGGTAAGCAACAATTGCTCGGGAAGATGGATCATCAGGTGCGGCATGATGTCAAAAAAATTTGGAGGAAATATTCTCTCAAATTTACACATGATATAAATAATGTCCTGTTGCATTTCCCGGAGATCAGATTTTGTCACTTCCCTTGTGCATAACTTCTGGAAGAATCTTGACAACGCTACTAACGGCTCCACCACCTGACAGGGAAGGAAGGGTCGAATGAAAATAGGGAAGAGACGTTGTAGCAGAATATGACAGTCATGACTCTTTAACCCGTACATTTTATTGTCCCGAATGTTTACACACCGGGCTATATTTCCTGCGTAGCCTGAAGGATACTTCACAGAACTCAACCACCTGAAAATTACGTTCTTCTGTTCAGGCTTCACGGTGTACGGAGCTTGAGGCATTTTTTTCTTCCCTTCTTTCAACCACAAATGTCTTCGTATCTCCATTTTTTTAAGATCAATGCGTGCCTTCGGACCGTCTTTCGTCTTTCCCTCCAAGTTCAGCACGGTTCCCACCACACTGTCACACACATTCTTTTCTATGTGCATCACATCTAGGTAGTGCCTGATCAACAACTTACTCCAGTATGGGAGTTCCCAGAATATGCTCTTATGTGTCCAAAATTTATACCTGTCGGGTCTGTCAGGTATTGCCGCCACTATATTGGGATGATTGCTGAGCTGCCCAAAATCATACTCATTAAGCACTGCTAAAATTTCTTCCCCTGTCCATCTTCTAGGAGGCACACCAAGTTCTACAGTCCCATCAAATGCCTTGTCATCGAACCGCCATTCGTGATCATAAGGAAGGAGAGTACGGTGACCCAATCTACATATCTTGTTGCAATGACTACTGCTCCCCTCATCGCTTAGGCACTCTGAACAAGCCTTGTATCCCCTAACAACGTTGCCCGACAACATCCCACGAGCAGGAAAATCACTAATGGTACCAACAACCATAGCATGCATCTGGAACATCTCGTGCATGAACTTATCATAAGTGGGATGACCAACGTCCCAAAAAAACTTAAGCTCTTCAATCAAGGGTTTCAAATACACATCGAGACACTTCCCTGGATAACCGGGTCCCGGAATCAACAAACTCAACATATTGTATTCCTTCTTCATGCACATCCATGGAGGAAGATTGTATGGTACCAAAATCACCGGCCATACACTGTATTGAAGACTCATGTTGCCAAAAGGATTGAACCCGTCGGATGAGAGCCCGAGCCTCACATTTCGGACCTCAGACGCAAAATGAGGAAACTCCCTGTCTATATGCTTCCAGGCCTCCCCGTCAGCAGGGTGTATAAGGGTATCTTCGCCTTGCAATTCCCTATCAGCGTGCCATCTCATAGATTTGGCCGTGTGTGATGACATGTACAACCGTTCCGGCCTATCCCTCAACGGGAAATACCGAAGTACCTTCATAGGTTTCCTATTGCCTGCAGGAGTCAACTTATACCTGTCACTCTGACATACTGGACATGTGTCAAGGTCACCAAGGTCATTCCCTTCTGGATCTTTACCCCAGAAGAGAACACAATCATATCTGCATGCATGGATCTTGATGTAGGAAAGCCCAAGATCTTTCAGTATACATCGGACCTTATGATGAGTGGTAGGAAGACGATGACCGTGGGGCAGCATCGAAGCAGTGTACTGTAGATACTCATCAACAGCCTTCACAGTCGATTTTGTCTCAACTTTAATCTTCATAACGTCCATCACACTTTCAAGAACCGTTTTCTAACAACCGGGGTACACAGGGGTCTGTTGGAAAGCAAGTAGTTTGTTGTACCTGTCAATACCAGCAGTGTTGACAACTCTAGGGAAGGGCTGCACCGGGTCAGACATATACGGTCCTTCAGAGCATACACCCCTCTCATAAGGAAACATATCGTTGATGAAGGCCGTTGTTGGATCGTTGGATGTACTGCCCGTCTCAGAAAATTGCCCATGATCATGCGGACCCCTTGATGATGTTTCACCGTGATATATCCAACATGTGTACTTCTCCCAAAACCCATTACTTTGAAGGTGCTGCCAAACCTTGTCAATTGGAAATTGATACATATCGCTGCGACACTGACATTTAGTGCACGGACAATAGAAAATTGTATTCCCTTTAGCATTATTGATCACATATTCAATAAAACTAACAACTCCTTTAGCATATCTTTTGTCCCATTTTGGAAGCGAAATCCAACTCTTATCCATATCCTGAGAAAATAACATAATATATATGTATAGACGCTAATTAATTAAATTTACGAATCATTCAATTTATATTATATCTGAGTTAACGTACAATTAATATATATAATAATTACTAATTAATATAATCAAATTAATATATATATATATATATATATCAACAACTTCATATATATTATCAAACCCAAATCGATCAACTCAATCACACTCAAAACACAATATAATCAACTCTAATTAAAACTCAAAATCAATGTGCATAACGAAAATAAAACTCTTAAATCAACTCAAAAACAAGATATATACATATACGTACCTATATATAGCGCCACAAACTAATTTCGGACAGATTTCGACAACACCCAACAATTTCGCAAACCCCAAAATTTTTTCTCCCGTTTTTTCTTTCAAATCAGCTACTGTCTAGATCTGGAAATATAAAGAATTTTAGCCGACGAAATTATATATATCGTCGGCCAAAGTTTTAAAATTTCGTCGGCTATAGTTCACAGACTATAGCCGACGAAAAAAACTATTTTAGCCGACGACAAACATTTCGTCGGCTAAAGTAGACTTTTAGCCGACGAAAATTTCACTTAGGCGACGAAATTAGTTTTCGTCGGCTAAAATGGACTTTAGCCGACGAAAAAAAATTTCGTCGGCCTGCTAATTTTTTTTTCGTCGGCTATGATACTTATTCTGGTAGTGATCAGAAGTTGTGTCATATCCTGGTCTTAAAATTATTTTACGGTTGGTTACTTTTTGTTACTTTGGTCTTTTATCATTATAAGTAATTGTTTCACTATATAAGGACCGTAGAGTTGATTTTTTTCTAGAATCATGAAAGTCATAGAGGGCGTTGATATGAGTTCGTGGACATGTAGCACGCTCAAATTAGAGTTCGTATGAAGAAGTTATTGTCTAAAAACGAAAAGTTATTATTTTGGTAAAGGGTATAAAAAGAAAAACTTACCCAAAGTGGAAAGTGTAAAGTCAAAAATCAGAAAACTACCCCCTCTCCCGAGCCGTTTCGGACACCGATCTTCTCCAGCACCTAGCGCCGCCGACAAGCAATTTAAGGCCGCCGCACTGGTCCCAAAACGTTCGTCGTTGCCTCTACTTCATTCCGGGACATGTAGTTCGTCGAGTGGCGCCGCCATGAGGGAGAAATCGAGCTCAAAAGTTCAACCACTGCAGATTCAGTTTCGACTGAATTTCTTCCTCCTCAGGCCACCACTTGGTGAGTTCTTTATATGGTTTTGTTGAACTTGTTGAGTACTACATTCTTCTAGAATTTGGTAGCTCGATTCGATGTGTGTAAGGAGAATCGAAGATTTGAAGTTTTTAGGGTTTGAAATTGGGAATTTTTATATTTTTATTCAATTGACATGTTTAGGCTTAGAATTGGTCTTCGACTCCTTTTAGAAAGTTGTTCGAAATGTTGAGACAAATGTGCTATCAAATTTTGGTGACGATTAGAGGTGGCTGGTGTTTGGCTAAAATTTTCTGCCAGTCAGCCGCCGCTGGCGGTGGAGCTACCTTTTTTTAGGCAGTTTTTCATGCTGATTAATAGTATTAAATAAGAAGAGTTTATTGATGTGAAGATTATAATTTTCGGAGAAGTTTGTTAGGTTTTGGAATTTTCCAAGTTTTATAATTTAGGCGGAGAAGAAAATGTTATTTCGGCCATCGATTATGGTTCGTTAAGCTTTATGGAATATTTTTGGGACACCTAAGTTAATGTTGAAGGCTGATTAGGATGTTGTAAAAGTTTGAGGAGTAAAATAAGTGAAAATTGTCGGTTTTTATATTAAGAGGTATTTATTTTATCCCGAATTTAAAGTGTGGTGCTAAGCATTGTTTTAGTGCCAGAGTTTAAGGAGACCATACTTGAGTGACATTTCAGAGTTCGTCGGTTAAAACCTAAAGTTGTGAATGGACCTTTATTTTAAATTAAATGCATGCAGTGATATTATTCTAAATTCATGATTTAATCTTGCAACAATTTTAAATGATGGAATGATTTCCTTTTTATGAATTATTTTCCACAAGTTATTTTCGGAAGAATGTGGCCATGTTTTATTGGGAAACCATATTAATTGAAAGTTTATCAAAAAAGATTTTTCTTTTGTTACATTTAGTTACTACGGTGATATTGATCCGGGAGATAGCGACCCTCATCTATTGATGAGCCGAGTGTGGGATATAGTGGCCATCACGGTTTAGTGAGCTGGGCGCAGGAGACAGCGGCCCTCACAATATAGTGAGCTTGGCACTAGAGATATCGACCCTCACGGTGTTGTCACACCCCGAATCTTTTGAAGTTAATAAAAGTTACCTTTCACAGAGATTCACGAGTTACCGAGGACTTTTAATTGCGATCGGTAATTCGATAAGTTATCGCTCGAGTTAATTTTCAAGTTTTTAAAAGTACTCCAAATACCTGAATGGATGACTCGATGTTGTAGTACGTGTCGACACAAGTCTCCCGGTATTTTCGGAATATTTTTCGGAGCTTCTGGCTAATTTCTGTGAATTTATGAAGTGTAGGGTAATTTCCAATTACTATTCCGGTAAATAATTTTTACCATTCTACCATTTACTTTTTACTCATCTTAAATCTGAACCGTTAGATCGATTAGGGTTTTGATCTCAACCATTGACTCGAGTATAAAAGGATTAGAGGGAAGTTGACTTCGATCAAAACCGAAGTGGAGGTTGACCGCAGCTTTTCTCTCTCTCGACTCCTCTCGCCTGCGACGGAGACCCACGGCGGAGTAGCGCCCCCGAGCCATCTCTAGCCCACCAAACCACCACCAAACTACTCCTTTTCTTCTCATCTATCAAGCCCAATCATTCACTTCGACATCCCACCAACGAAGGTGGAGATCAGAGGACGAGGACGGCGACTGTCCTCAACGGAAATCCGACGACTCAGGCGGAGATTCGACGAACCGAGGGAATTTTCTTGCTCCTCTTGTCTTTCTCATCCTTCCCATGCTTCTGCAAGTCGAATCCTAGCCTTAATTTCATATTCCCTTTTTGGTTTTCTTGGATGAACACCGAGGTCCCTCTTGTCGAGTTTTTGGCGTCTCCGAGGATCTCGTCGAGTCTTGGGGAGTATTCTTACATCTTGTTGGGGACTAGGTGCTTGATGGTGGAGTTTAGAGTGTTAGCAGTTAGACTGGGTTGGTACAACAACCCTGCCGAATCGGGCAGGAAGGTACCCGACACGGACCAAGTTCTGGTGAGCTTTGTTGTACATCGAGGAGGTCCAGGTACACCCTGGTGGAATTCCAGTTTGTTTGGGTGAGAAGGAGGGAGCTACACGTTTTGATCCGGCAAGGATAAGGCGCTGAGTTCGTGTTTCAGAACTAGAGAAGGTAATTTCAGTTCCCTTTGTTGTTGTGAGCCTTTTTGGGTGTTGAATACTAATTTTTGGTGTGGTGGTGTATGTTTGTCGATAACTGGGTGAATGAAGAATAATAGGGAAGTCATGGCGAAATTCCGGCAAAAGCCGAAGAGGTAGGAATTGATTCTTTCAATAACTTAATTGTCGTAAAGTTTCCGTAAATTAAAGAATTGGATTAATTATGGTTAATTGGACAAAAGAAGGAAGTTCTATTTTGGGAAACTTTCCATTTAAGAAACTTTCTATTAATGGAAAGTGAATATTTGGGAAGTGAATTTAAATGAAGGTGAAATTCAATAGTAAAGGATTTGGGTAAATAAGAGAAGCTTGGAGTAAAAGATTGTGTGACTACCTAGGTTGTTGTGAATGAGTTGGGTAAATTTATTATTAGATTTATCGACTCACAATTAGTAATTTGGTTTAAGCCGTGGTTTGGATGTGCATAGTAATTTCACAAAATTATTATGCAATGACCTAACTTCAAATGAAATAGTAAGGAAAGTCGATATGCTGAGATTACGAAGTCAGAAACCAAACTTCGAGTCGATAATCGGGAATTAGTGTAGTGTTTGAAAAGCTGTTAAAAAGAAAGGAACTTGGTCAACACATGGTCAAATAAGAATTCCTGGTCAAACTAGGAAAAGACCAAGTCAACTATGGAATGACTAATATAATGATTTGTTTGTACAGTCTCTGGTTGAACGTGAGACGGGCTCGACTACGCGGTTAGTTCGAGGGTTTCGCTCGAGGAGCTTTCCGAACGGGAAGGTCGCAATAGTACTGTGAGTGGACATTTGTTTTAAATTAAATTGCATGGTGTATATTTTAATTGGTTTCTCCTGCATATATGATTTCCTCCATTTATATGTTTTACGGTGATTTGGGAAAATGAGATTTAAGGATTTTAAAGGCAAACAAACCGGGAAAGAGGTTCATACCCTTCCCGTGATTTTAAAGGATTTTCCCGGGGTATGGTTTTATTGATTATCACCGTTTTGGGATTATGGAGGGGGATGATTTTAAAAGGAGAAACTTGGCTCACGGATTTAAAGGGGTTTTCGATTTATTATTATTATTCCCACGAGGTTTCACGAGGTTTTACTGGTTTTAAAGGAATTTTAAAAAGGGAAAAGGAAAAGGATTGTATGCTAGCATGGACCCTCTCCGGTGGAGCTGGTCAATGGACCCTCCCGGATAGTAGCAGGTCGGGACCCTCCCGGATAGTAGCTGGTCATTGGACCCTCCCGAATAGTAGCAGGTCGGGACCCTCTCCGGTAGTAGCTGGTCATTGGACCCTCCCGGATAGTAGCAGGTCGGGACCCTCTTCGGTAGTAGCTGGTCAATGGACCCTCCCGGATAGAGCAGGTCGGATTTCTCGTGGATGAGGTTAACACCCCACATTTAAATTATTTATGTTTGAGCCAAGGCATCATTGATGATTTACTTGCATGCGGATTTTTCTTAGAGAAACTAGAGGGAGAGCATTAAAGGAAAGTAGAGTTTTTATATGTTATTTTTCGTCCACTCACTCTAACGTTTTTCAATGTTTCTCCCCTAGGCCCTTCGTTTTCAAATGCCCAGTGGTGCAGGGTTCTTGAGAGGAGGTCGAGCGCGTACAAGAGTCGAGGCATAGTCGATCATTCCGTTGCTGCTTGAAATTCTTTAGGGTAATCATCTTTGTAGACTGCTCTGACTAACCCAGTATAGCTAATTAAGTAGGTTAGGGAGCAGGATGCCTTCATGAGTTAGGGTTTGTTGTTAGATACTCATGGAAGTGCTGAGTTGGAATGTAGGAAGGGTTGGCCATTTCAAGGGGGTTTCGGTAAGAAGTTCCCTTGAGGTGGTCCCCGCATGATTTACTTCGAGTTAAAGGGATTTAACTCGGGGTGGGTCCTGACACGGTGTAGTGAGCTGGGCAGTGGATTAAGTGGCTCTCACGGTGTAGTGAGCTGGGCGCGGAAGATAGTGGCCCTCATTGTGTAGTTAGCTAGATACGGCGCTCATGGTGTAGTGAGTTTGGCACAGGAGATAACGACCCTCACGATATAGTGACCTGGATGCGGGATATAGCGGCACTTCATATTGTTGCTAACCCAATTTTCTATGAAAGAACTCGTCACATTGAAATGAATTGTTATTTCATTCGTGACAAGATAATTTATGGGTCTGTTCGCACTCGATATGTTAGAACTTTACAGCAATTAGCATACATATTTACAAGAAAAAAAACTGCAAACAGCGTCTCAAGTTTCACAAAATATGCACTTTGGTGTCTCACGTCTTAAAACACATCAGAATGGTGTCTAAAGTTTCATTTTTGATCCAACATTAGTACCTTAACTTAGTTCTGTAACGAAGATAAAAACTTCAAGGGTGTATTCGTCCATATGGATTTAATTAATTTGCTGCTTCTCCAAACCGAATTTTATTTTAGTTCTTTTCTTATTCATTTTCTTCTCTCTTTCCAAATCATGTACGGTTTTGTTTTGTGTATAGTTGTTCAACTTATCATCTCTACAAGGTCGTCGACATATATATTTTAGCTCATTTTTCATTCAGGAAAGGTATACATGGTTGAGATATGTTTAGATCTAGAATAAAATTTGATCGCAGATAATACGAACAAAAATTGAAGGCCAAACATGAAAGCAACATGAAAAAGTTTAACCACTTATGAACCCAACGATTGTCTTTGGACACACTAACTTTCTTCTTTGGTCATCTATCTCTGAACGTGAGAACGCCGGAAAATCACCAACTCAGGCTGTCTATGGACGCGAGCACTCTAATCAAGCTTAGAGCTAGAATTTGCCTCATCTTCGAGCACAATAACTATATGGTCTGAATTTACCGAGTCCGACATCAACAAAGCTCGACCAGCTAAGGTTGGTTCAAAGCCGAGCCCGTAAGCGCTAACCTGTCAATCTTTCAAGGCTCTCCATGTTCAAATTTTGATTGTGCTTCCCTTTTCTACTCACCGAACTTTAACAAAAAAGTGAGCATGTCCGAACAAGCCCACGGTCTTATATCTTCGCCAACCCGGAACGAACAATCTGCGGGGCTAGAAGAAGCCAACTCTATGGACATCATGGTGACTATGGAGTGGGGTTTCTTGATCGTGGATAAGAGAGAGAGCGAGAGGATATAATGGAGAGAAACAGAAGTATTTGTATCCCTTCAAAATTTGGGGAAATCGATGTAGGGTTATGAAAAACTTGAAGGGACCAAAATATCCTTCAGGTTTTTGCCACGTGTCGACTCCATTACAAGAATAACGAGGCTATGTATTGATGTTGTATCAAGAGTAAAACTTCAGATACCATTGTGATGTTTTTAGAACGTGAGACATCAAAGTGCATATTTTGTGAATCTTGAGACATTGTTTGCATTTTTTCCTATTTACAAAAGCATTGGGGAAAGAAAGATTTAAGAATCTGTTGCACAAGTTGGAAGTTCTTGACATTCACTATCCACCTTGACAAGGGAGTGTTGAGAAGATTCTATAATCTTAATTACATTAGATCTATTCTTTCTTAGTTGGTAGGCTTTGCGTACTTGCTCTCCAAGTTGTACTTCTGTATATATATCCCTTGTATGAATGAAATTGGTATTCCGATTCCAAACCGGAAACTTTTTTATATGTAAGACCATAATCAAATGCAGCATTGAAACATGCCTAATTTGCAATGTGTGGATACGGATTGGTAATTTGAAAGTCTTCGCCAGATGACAAGCGCACGTCTAATAACATCGTTTCGGGTTATATCAGTACCAGCAGAAAGCAAGACTGCAAGAACCTCTTCAAATCTTCAATTAATATATAGGAAAAAGTTTAGTTTAGTACCGTTAATTTTGATGTTAAAATCAGTTCAGTCCATCATTTTAAAAATTCATCTTTTTAGTCTCTTAGCTTTTAAATAACTACACTTGAATCCAAATTTTGATATTGGCTCCAAAAATGATATCAGCTACTCACTTGGACTCGATAAAGTCACCCCACATAGTAGTGTTTAAACACTCAGAAAAGACGTGATATACCTTAAACTCCAAAACAGAGTGTGTAAATACTCAAAAAGCACATAATATACCCAATGTTCTAAAAAGTGTTAGGCGGGCGGCGACCCATAGCCTAGCGCCTGGACAGCCTAGGCGGGGACTTGGCGGAGATTAGACGATTTACTTTTTTTCATATTTATTAATTAAAAATATATATTTTATGTACTATAATATTTGAAAACAATCAAATATGGATAAATTATTCGACATAAATCTTGTTAGACCTATTTATAAAATAGATTATAGCTAAAATTTAGCATAACTTCATGTAAAAGTGAGCAACAACAACAATAAACACATATATTTCTAATTCTAAAAACATCATTTACTCTTATACTCTCATGCTCCCCACAATGTAACAATGTCACCACTAAATGTAAATAAAATTAGCCGGAGAGCTTAGAACCCTAGGCGGCTAGGCGGCCTCTAGGCGGCGATTAAGCGGGCTAGACGGCCGCCTAATTGCCCACAGCCTGGCACAAAGGCCTTGAAGAAAAGCGAGACGGCTTGTTGCAGCCTAGAGCCTAGGCGGGGACTAGGCAGTGCTAGACGGGGCCTTTTAGAACACTTAATATACCGCAATTTTATACAAATTGAAAGCCAACACTACTATGTGGGGTCATTTTGTATGGTCCAGGTCAGTAGATGACATCATATTTAGAGCCAATATCAAAATTTAAACTCAAGTGTAACCATTTGAAAGTGAGAAAAATGCACCAACAATGTCTGAAGACTTGGTGGACTATCAATATGATACCCAGATTTTCAAATGTATCAAAACGGTACCCGAACTTGCATTTTTGTATTGACGTCGTACCTATGGATGTTTTCCGTCACCTCTCCGTCAGTTCATAACTCTGCCGTCAGTTCTTTTTCTCTCTTCTTTTCTTTTCTGGGGGTTCTTCTCCTGGTCTGGGCTCGATCTCCAGCATCACGCCACCACCACCTCGCACCAGCAGAGATGCCATAGGGATGGTAACAGCTCGGTTGGCGCTGGTAACAGCCCCCCGATCACGCCATTACCTAATTAAGACTCTGACTCCACCGCTCTATCCCTCGCCTTCACTCTCCGCCGCTTCTCTACCCGCCCCTTCTCTAGATCCTCCCTAGAACTATTTTGATCTACCTTCATAACATTCTCAGCTTCATCTGTAATCTTTACCCCCACATCCCTCTCCTCCCTTGAGCGGACCCAGCCCGACACCGGCAACTCTGGGGCCTCCATTATCCAACCGAATTTTTTTAAAGGTTGAAGGCCGAAACGCCACCCCGGTCGAGGCAGACCCCCTTCTTCATTCTACATTGGCCTGGATAGTTCAGCCAAGAGCCACACCTCTTTCTTCTCTGCATTCATTCTAGCATCATACGACAACTTCGTTAAAATCCTTACCTCTCTTCTCAGGCATTTTCCCCCAGTGTGGTCTAACAAACCATAGAAGAAACAGAAGTGTGGCATACGTTCATACTCTAACTTGAATCTCTTACTCTCCGGCCATCCATAAGGTCTGAAATTAACCCATTACTTGGAGAATAAACGCCATAGGGACATCCACAAGCTCAAGGCGAAGCTACCAACACCTCTCGTGCTCACCGTCATGACCTAGATCGGAACCTATTCACTTTCTCTCCTCATTTTCTCTCTCATCCGAGCTTCTAACCGAAAGCTGAGAAGCAGCCACCATTGATGTTCCTGAGGCAAGTCGAGCAACCAAAGGTAAAGCACCTATTTTGGTGGTTCCTAGGAAAGAGAAGGGAGGAATGCTGAGAGGGATTG